>VYXF01001705.1:399444-744196 GCA_013397295.1 Polioptila caerulea
AAAAAAGGACTTTTCCTGGAACTTGCATTCTGTTCTTTGAACATATTCCAATTTATCAGTACTGAAGGGAAGATGTAACTGTCAGAATGTCATGTTGGTAGGATTTCCCTGAAGAAACTGCAGCTCTCATAGGCTTTATGAGTATCTTATAGCAGCATTCACTGATGGAAAAGCCAGAAGGATTCTTTAGTAATCTTATTCTCTAGAGCAAAGGAGCAGAATTAGGAGTTGGATTTGGAGCAGAATAACAAACTCAGAAGATCTGACCTATAGCTTCAAGTATACAACATGAGGGAGCCAATTTAGCTTTGCTAAAATGAAGAAAATATCAGATTAATGAACTGTGAGTCTAGACCCATTCCACCAGAAGGAAAACACTTTTCTGGATTTGCAGGAAAATGGGACATTATGATATATGTAGCACTGGTCATACTTGATGTGTTCATGGAACAGACAATCACATAACTCAGGAGCAGGTCCTGTTCTTTGATGAACTAAGTGGAACAGGAGCTTCTCTTTATGTTTTCAGGCACTTAAATAGATGAAGGAATGCTTGCAGGTCCTGACACTGAGTTTTCACAAGGGGAGATCTATTTTTAACAGGAATCTTGAGGACAGCATATGTCAAGAGAGGAAATTCTTTCTAGGATAGAAGAAATATTAAGAGCCAAGAGCCTACATCACACTGTGGCACTTTGATCTTCAATAAATACAGTGCGAAATTGTGAGATACTTGGAGAGAAAATAGGTGGGAAAAACAAAACCAAACAAAACAGTCAAAATGTTATTAATGATTGGGGGGGGGGAAGTTACATGGCACATCTGCTAGGGAATTACAGAGTAGTCAGTCTAACACCAGTTCCTGGGAAGATTACTGAGCAAATTTTCCTAGAAGCTACCTGCAAGCACACAAAGGATGAGAACCTAATTTGGAATAGCCCATATCTATTTTCTGCCGGCTAATTATGCTTGGCCAAACTCATTGCCCCCTGCAATGACACTGGCTCTGTGGATAATGGGTGCAGGAGATGTTGTTTACTTTCACTTCTCCAAAGGCTTTGATACAGTCTCCTGCAGTATCCCTATATACCAGCCTTTGAGATATGGGTTAGGTGGGTGGGAAGTTGGCTTGACTTGCTGGTTGAAAGGGCTGTGCTCAGTGGCACCAAGTTCCTCAGGCAGCTTATGCCTTGTGATGCCCCTCAGGGGTTGATGCTGATGCCAGTATTGTTTAATGTATGTGCTGATGACCAGGGTGATGAAATTGAGTGTGCTTCTAGCAAGTTTGCAAATTACCAAACTGGGACAGCCAGTGATGAGCTGCAGTTTGGAGGCACCTCAACAGGTTGGAGAAATGGAGTCATCATGATGAGTCTTAGGAAATTTGACAAAAGAAAATGCTAAGTCATCTAGGATGGAGAATTCCTGTGCAACAGGACGTGTTCCAACTGAATGGAAGAAAGCAGCTGTGTAGAAAAGGTTTTTAACCATTTGATAGTCAGCACTGTGTCCTTGTTTGGCAAACCAACTACGTAGTGATCTACCTTAGCAAGAATGTAGTCAGCTGGCTGAAGGAATGCTTTCCTGCCCTGTAGTCAGTTGTGAGACCTCATCTGGAGTACTGCATTCAAGTTTGGGCTTCACTTGGCAGAAGGCCACAAAGGTGGTAAAAGTGCTGGAAAACATGAGAGAACATGGTTTGTTGAACCCTAAGGGGAGAGAGGGAGGAAAAACTATGGTTATTTTAAATTACCAGACTAGGAGTTTATAAATAAGACTTGTCTTGGAGTTCCACAGTAATAGCATGAGAAGCAACAGGCACAAGAATGTAGGACAAATAAAATAAAAAGTATAACAGTAGTGTTAAAGCGTAATTTGCCAATGAAGAAATTGTAGAATTTCCTTTCTTCGAGATATTCAAAACTGAACTGAAGTAGTTCCTAAGTAACCTTCTCTCATTGACCTTGCTTTGAGTTTGAGGAGAGGGGAAACTAAATGATCTCTACATGTTTCTTTCAAGTATCCCATGATTCTTTGTTTCTAAGTATTTGAGATGAGAAGGTCCACCTGTTCCCTGTTTTCTGTGGGAGTACAGAAATGATGGAACAGTGCTGCCAGTTCAACTTCATGCAAGGGGATGGATTGGATATTACTTTTCATCCGTATTTTACTGTTTTTATATTGCGTTCAGAAGGAGGCTTACAAAAGATCAAGATAAATGATCAAAAGTTTGAATAACTAGGGCTTATAAAAATTTTGTCTTTCTGTCTCACCTGCCAAAGAAGTTGAGAGGTAAGTGATTATGTGCTACTTGCATGTCTCACTAGCTGTCACCTGTGGAGCTCTGTAGGATGCGAGTGCTGCAGTTTGAGTGAGAATGAGTGACCCTTAACAGAGGGCTTAAGAGGCATTCCAGGCCTGGAGATGAAAGGATGAGGAACAAATCCTCTGTATTATTGAAGCGTGTGAAAGGCATGAAAGAGCTAGAGATAAATCAATAGTTTATATTTACAGCATGGGAGAGAAAGAAAAGATAGACTGGGATTTATTTTTCCAGGTTATTTGTGAAAGATTTTTTTTTCCCTCCCCTTTAGGGAGCACAGATATCAACTTTGGCACCCTGGAAGGTGTACCTGAAAGAAACTCTTCTCTATGTTGTCTCCCAGATAAATAATGTAGTAATTAAATGCTTTATTGGAAATAAAGCTGACAATTCACAATAAAGTGGTACAAACAGAAATACTTAGGTTTAGTGCTTAGAGGTGGAGAGTAATACACACTTGCAATATGAGTGAAGAAAATATTTATCAATTTTAATCAAAATTTCTCAATGGAAGATGATGTTAAGAAGGCATGGCCTACCTATGTCTTGCTATTTCTTCAGCCTTATTAATTTAACTTATCTTTCTAGAACTTCCTAACAATACCCATTAAATACTAGATGGTTCACTCACTGCTCTAGGAAGTCCCTTCTACATGTCTGGATAGGTGCTTGGTAGCAGCTGTCACTGGTCTACCTTAACATTGTGTGGTGATGTGGTGCATTATCCTCTAATATAATGATTGATTAATTTCAAAGGCAAGCAAGTTAAATTTCTCCTATTAGTTTGTGTAGGCCCCCTTTAAATACAGGACAATTCAGGGCATTTAAGATCAAATACTGTATAGAGGTGCAGAAGTGGTGTTAAAGCGTAATTTAAAATGGGTAAAAAAAGATAATATCCTTCTCTGTAATGATATTATGAATATTATTTGCAATATTTTTAGAAATTTATTGCTCCTCTACCTGAAGTCACCTTAAGCTTTCCAAATGAAGTGTCGGGAAATCACTGCTGTCATTAGATAGATGTGATCAGCCCACAGACCTTTCCATATCCTCACTTGTGTGACACATGCTATTGCTTTGCGCAGCTGAGGGCCACAGACTCAGGGCCTCTTAGGTGATGATGTATTTTAGTCAAGATTGTAAATGCTGAATTTCTCAGAATACAATAGTGATGAAAACAACTTTTAAAGAGTGGCTGAATATCAACTCACAAAACTTACTGTTAGCCTCTGCCAGAGGCGAGAAGCGTTGCATTCACTAAACTGCCTCATGCAGTGCACGTCTGATGCTGATGTGTTCATCACAGCAGTGGGGGTATCTTGGTCTCTAAGTCCTGTTGAGACTGTGGTACTGTGTACCTGCATCACCCTGCTCTTCTGGATAAGGTGCAGGTGCTCCTTAGCCACTGAATCTCATGGCAGGAGCTGTTGCTGTGTGTAACTGTAACGTAGAGTCCACTCAAGGATGGTGTGAAAACTGATGAGATAGTTTCTAGTGAAATGATAAGAAGGGACAAATGTGGATAGCTTTTGTGGCTAAACTTCTCCTTTTGCCATGAAGAAAGGGTAGCCAGGCATGGGCGATTACAAGTCTCCCTTGAGTGATATTGCATTTGTAATGTAATACAGTGGGATAGCAGAGGATGCTGGGAAAGAACTGATACAAAGACCAAGCAAACTGGCTGAGGGGAATGAAGTCCCAGGTCAAGGTGAGCAAGTTATTCAGAACCACTCTGCTTTTTCTCTTCCCTGCTGACTTTCTTAAGATACAGTTGTTCTTGAATGATCACAATCAGTATATCAAAATAAACGCTTTATAGAGTAAGGTAAAAGGAGTTGCTGGCAAGACTGTAAATCCTCTCATGGAGCAAATGATAACTCAGCTTGAAAGCCCTTTTGTCCTGAGAGTGTGGGAAGGATATAAATTCTCTGAAGGTATCTGTCAGTCGGAATTGCTCTGCATTCATCATGCAAGCCCTCTGCATCATTCATGAATGTCATAAGACGCTAAAGAATTGGCACTTCATGGTGAGAATGATTAAACAACCATTACACTTGTCTTCTACTCTAGCATGGTACTTTTAACAGATTGCCTGTATAAAGTTCGCTTATGTCTATCTCTCCTAGTGGTGGATGTCCTTACTTGGTGGCAAGAAGACGTAATAGCAAATAGCAAGAAAAGCTACATATCATTTACAGAATAGTTTTTATGCCCTATTACTAGCTCTGGATACTTTTTGTTTTTACATTCCCACTATGTGACCTTGGGGAAGGTTAGAGAGCCTTGGGATAGGTGAGCTTCCATAGATGCATTTCTTCTCATCATTGACCTTCCAGTACTTGTGAGGGACAATGTCATATTTGAGGCAAGATTGAAAAGCTCAGAACTCTGAGTTTCTTTTCTTGATAGACTGAAATGGGGCCCATTTAGTCATAGAATATTAGGCTGTGTCTACAATAACAACCAGCACAAGAGTTGGTTTTTAGAATGATATTTAGTACCGAGGACCTGAGATCTACACTGCAGCCTTTTTTCTTCTGAAGTGTTAAGTTTGGAGTACTCTAGTCTGGTACTAGACTACTATCTTCTTAAAAACTGGATTGCATCTTCCAGTTCAATTTTAAACTAAACTGCAAGATTTTAAGGAGTCAAGCTGATGTGCTCTGAGACTGCTCTGACTAGATCCAAAACGTGGCTCGTGGTGATAGATCAAGAAGTTTATTTCAAAAGCATACTGTTAAAATGCTAATAACCAGCAAAAAGTTAGATACCTGAAAACTTGCTTCCTTTTCCAAGCTCTACTACTAATTTAGCATGTTAGATTTGGCAAAACTTTTACCTTCTGAGGCTCTAATTAATACCCAGTAGCTGATGTTTCTCACCCAATATTTTTTAGCTGTCAAGACTGAAAATTTGGCTTTGTTCTCTTGCAGTGATGACAGTGAAGACAGTAAATTTAAACTGTATTTTCTGTTTTGATATCTATGATTAAGGAAATGTGAGCAGGTATACAAGGAAGAGTGAAGGATTGCCTACAGTTAAAACAAGTGAAACCTTGTAGACTCAGACTGGTCATGGAAGGTATTACTCTACCTAAACCTGAAGTGAGTAAATGAAGCTGAGAGAACAGAAGTTGTCTTTTTGGTTTTGTTTTGTTTTTGCTTTGGTTTTGGTGTGGGTTTTTTTGTTTATTTTTTGGGTTTTGGGGAATTAGTTTTGGTTGGTTGGTTTTCATTGTTTTGGGGTTTTGTTTGTTTAGATTTTTGTTTTGTTTTCATCTTTTTGTGAGGGTTAATTTGTTTTAATAGAATGAATAAAGTATAGCTAAGGATAAACACTAAAAAGAGATTCTCTAGAAGGGTGTTGACTGGGCTGAGATCGGTAATAGCATTTTGGCCTTCGTCCATCCTGAGGCCATTTTGTTACCATTCAGATTCTGTAAAACTGTACTGAGCTAACAGTACAGTCCTCTAAGCCCCAAGTGAGCTATGAATCCTGCTGCGCTTCTCCTTGCTAACAGCAGTCTCTGTTTTCAGCTTCTCTGGTATGCTGCCTTCTGGGCTTCTAGAAGGATATCCTCTCTGTGTGCTCTTATATCAGGAAATACCAAGAAATAAAAAATTGCATCCTGATGCCACCTCCTCTTTGGCAGCAGAATGCAACTAAGAAATGGTTCTACCTACCTTTGCTGAATTTACTCACAGTTGCACGTAACGAAGTAATGGAGTCTCCTCGTAGGTGGTGGATAAGTTGACCTTAGTAAACATATCCTGCTGTTCTGCAAGGGTTACAAGTTTCCAGGCCCTTTTACCCAGAAAATTTCATATTTCAGTTGTGTTTGTAGTTTCTTTTGTCTCTTCTTCTAGTGCATAGTGGGTTTAAGCCTTTTATTTTCTATTTTATTACTAGTACTGTGGGGAGTTTGGGGGGTTTTTTGCAAAATGTTTTTCATACTCTGTAATGTGTAATTAAAAAAAAAGGGGGGAAAAATAAAAAGACCTGGAGGAATTGTCCTTGTGGACTTCTTCTGATAACTGTCATCTAGCTGTGTAAAGCTGTGAGGGCTGAATTTCATGACACAACTGGTCTCTTTACTGAACGAAATTCCTTAAGGATTTAGGGTGGTGGTATAAGTATGCAAGGCAAAGTTGACACTGATAGGGTAGATATAGGGGCAGATTACTGTGCCTTATAGAATGAGAACTAGGGAGCATGTAATCATTTAGCAAGAGCAAGTATGAAAAAGATGATTCTTCACACAAAAAGGTGATGCTTTTTCACTCGGACTGAAAGTGACACCAGGAAATCTTTAGTCCAAACTCCTGCTTGGAGCAAGGTCAGCTGTGAGGTCAGATCAGGTTGCTTGGGGTTTTATGTAGTCATTTCTTGAAAACCTCTACACACAGAGACTCTAAAATCTCATTGGTCAACCTGTTTGCATGTCTGTCCATGTCTGTGAGGAGAAAGCCCTTTCCTTCCTCCAGAGTCAGATTCTCTCACTTCTAGGTATGGCAGTTGCATCCTGTTCTTCAGCTGTGCACCACCATGAAGAGCCTACCCTTGGCTTTCCCATAACCTCCTCACAGATGCTGTGAGGCTGCCCTTAGGTCCCCTTGAAGCTGTGTCATCTCCAAGCTGGTAAAGCCCCAATCTGCTGTCATTTCCTCACAAGGCAGGCCTTTTATCCACCCAGCTGCCTTTGTGGCACTTCTCTAAGCGCGCTCCAGTTTGTCAATCCAAAATCAGATGCATTATTCTAGATGCAGTTTAACAACCACTGAGTAAAGGGGAATAATCACTTCATCTACTGACAGTCTCAGGTCCCGTTAATAGAGTGCAAGATGCTGTAGGCTGCCTGTGCTGATAGGGCCCACAGCTGGCTAATGTTTAACTTGCTACATCAATGGCAGATTTGTGGGGGCCTTTGTGAAGGGTTTGTGAGACATTATGGTGAATGCAAAACTCTTCAATGTATTCAAAGAGACAGTGGATAAGTACTTGAAAAATAGATCTCTCTGGGATTACGGTATAAACAAACCACATGAGGCTGAGTTTATTGATGAAAAGACTCATGGTCTGTGTGCAAGCTTAAAGGAAATAGGCTTGTTCTACTCTTAGTTTTCCACGGGTTGCACTTAGAATCAGTGCTGAAGATATGACAGTAATTCTTGTCTGACCAATCATGTTGTTATAATGGAAATTAGGATATTACTGAAATATTTTCAGTGTTGCAATCTTTTATGTATAAGCTGGTGTGCCTGTGGTCATCTTGTGTCTATTTTAGTCAGGAGCTAATCCCTAAATTCCTTCTGAGATCTTAAACATCCCCAACATGCCCCATGGCAAATTCATGTTTGGAAAAAAACCTCAATCTTCCTGGTATCCCAGATTTAGAGAAATCCATATTTCAAGCATTAATTGTCTTGGACCTTGTAGTAGTTCTAGGAACACTCCCTTGCTCTCCTTCTTTTCCTCTTCCAATCTTTTTAATGCAGTGTAACTAATAAGAAGTAACATACTGTCTGATCCAATTGTTGGCTGATGCACACATACTGGGAAGAAAGTGACTCGTATTAATTTGCTGTCATTAAAAAAGACAAACACAGAAAGCAGGCATGATCTGAATTGCTGCTTCTGTTTTGTGTTAGTCTTGCAGCTTTTATAGCTCCTCCTCCTTTTTGTATAGAAGATGCTCCTTCATATTTTGAAGTGAGAATTTCAGTTTCATATCGAACAATGCCTGCTTTTTGAGATTAATATGATGTTCAATTTCAGTCTCAGAGGGTTTGTCAAGGGATGAGTGAGCATTCTGAAAGGAAGAAGAGCTAGTTCATGAGAACTCTAAGCACAGAAGGTTGCACTTTTTTGGTTGTTTTTTTGGTTGGTTTTTAAATTTTTTTGTGGGGGTGGTGGTTTTTTAAGGTTTTTTTTGGGGTATTTTTTGGGGAGGGGGGTTGTTTTGGGGTTTTTTTTTTGGGGATTACCCTGGAAGCTTTGCATTTTCCAGGGATTTAAGTTTTTTTTATTCTTAAGAAATTTAAAGTTCTTGATAAATAAAAGGATGTTTCAGCAGTCATATCATAGAAAGTATTCAGTCTGTCTGTCTTTCTCCCAGGAAGGATCCTGTGACGGAATGGTCAAATGAGCCAAATGATGGTGAAACCTTTTTAACCTCTATCTCCTTTTTTTTTAAAAAAAAATAAAAGCAGGTGTTTATATCAATAGGTGTTTTAAACTCAGGATGTGGAAAACAGAGCAACTGAGTCACAGAGATGTAAAAGTGCCAAAGAGAATCTTTAGGTGGAGTAAGACTTTTCATCCTGATTGGTGATACTCAGTTTTGAGGAGACTTCCATTTCTTGGTGTGTGTGATTGAGTGATGCTAGCTCACAAGATGTCCCTGGGATATCCAGATATTGCAGATTATTCATATAATGTAAGAACATTGATGTATATGCTTGAAGGCAGAGGATGTGTCGATGTCTAACTTGGTTTTGGTTCCTGAGATATAATGGATTCTTTTGTCTAATTACTTTTATTATTTGGTGTGATGTATAGTGGGATAGGAAGATGGGGAGTAAAAGAGGGATTAGGATAACAATGTAATTGAAGTTTAGGATTGAGGGCAACAAGACGACAGTTTATAACTGGAGAGGGAAGAATAGCTGTTGTCAAGACTGATGCCTTGGTAAATATGAAAGGACAGAAGGAATGGGACAATTCTCTCTTGTTCCTTTTTTTATTCTCTGTTTTTAATTTGTTTCATAATGGTAGCTGGAAGTGCTATCATGCACCTAATATAACTGTGAGGCAAAGAAGCTCTACTATGCTGAATGCATTTAGTGGACAAGACCCACAGGAAGTTGGCAATTGAAAACACCTCTTAGGTCATCTCTAGGCAATGTAGGTGTTTCAGCACACCTAGAACTGACCCAGTTGAAGTGATTTCAAGTAATGAAGAGTCAGCTAAATCATCCATGCTCTTTGGGAGTATATTGCAAAGCTAGGTGAAAACTTGACCTATTTTCATCATTATTGTTGTTGATGCATATGGACAGTATTTCCTTTCTTTAACTGGCTTCAAAATATTCTTTTGTCATTCTTTCACTCTTTTTACTCCTAAGAAATTAATTTAATGGAAATTTAGAGTTGTGCAGCATGTGTTTATAGTCTATTTGATGTGGCCAGAATGAGTTAAGTATTAAAAACAACTGTCAGTATCTTCATTTTTTACTCAGCCAATGTGCATCCTTCTGGCAGTGTACAGGTTTCAACTGATGTTTTATTGTTTGCATTGTGATGTCATAAACTTTTGGGGAGTAATAACTAGACAGAAGTAATTTGAAAGTTGTGGTTTTCTTTTCTTGTTTGTTCAATATGTGTTGTTTGCTCTCCCTCAGAGCTGGCAGTTAGAGCATGGATTTTTTTTTTTTCTCAAGTGTAGCAAGCATAAATAAATAAGATGCTGAACTATCTGGCCAAGTAAAGACCTGAGGAGCTACCCTATAGTTGTTTCTCTGACTGGAAACAGAGTGATTAAATATGGAGTCTACTTTAGGCTGCAAACATATGGCTGAGAACCTTAATTTTGGGGGCAGTGATCAAATCAGTCTGATCAGATTTCTGACAAAACTTCCAATCTGTATTATTAGAATTTTCTATTGGAACAGAAATTGATCTTAGCAGTTCTTCCTTGTTGCTTTGTTCATCTCCACTTGCGAGGGCAGCATAGCTCTCTGTATAACATGTGCTCTCCGACCCAGGGGTCTGCAAGGGTATTTTTGAAATGAGTCTCATTGTCAGACTCAATTCTTTCTAGGGTGCTGTGCTGCTGCAGGACTTGCTTTTTAAGCCCCAAGATGGTGATCTAGGCTGTGGTCTGGGCACAGGATGTGTCTCCAGGGCTCACCTCTGGAGGTGCCAGAGCATTCTCCTTGCAAATATTCTGTCACTTTATTGGGGTCCCAAAGTTTTTCAGGGGTGAACTTCCAAATCACTGAAGCAGAAAAAGTCTTCAAAAGGTGGCCCATGCCCTCCAACATTGCATGCCACTCATGACTATCCACCCTTGGGGCAAATTTCTGAAAGGTACTCAAGTAATTATTGTAGCTTTTGAATTGGCCTGGGTTCTTCATAATTTGCATCCTAAAGGTACCTTTTGGTAATCATAAAAATATGAGCTGTAGCATTTACACTGTGTTAAACTTGTACTCACCTCTCAGTGCAGAGTTGATGCAGTTAACCCTTCAGTGTATAAACACTGTAATACTTACCAAGTGTTACATTTTCTTGGCCCCAGGGAAATGGGTGTGTGTTCTGTGCTGTAGCTGAGGCAAACAAGGCTTTTGATGGCTTAGTAGGTGCAAATAGAGAATTTGTAATCAATTATTTAATGTAGGAAAATCCACAGGAGTGCAGGGCACAGAAGTTGTAATTTGTGCAGACATAATATGACAGAAATGTAACAGGACAGGAAACTGGAATAAGACCCAACAGAGGCAGACTTATACTGTGTTATTTCTTATTGTTTCTGATTCTTACCTTAGGAACCTTGGTACCAAAATACTTAATATTGTCAGGTCAGGCTTAGAAGCAAAATCTATGTTCTGTGAGGAGAAAATAAGATCTGTTTAAGTGGTTAAGTCTCATGAAAGGCCTGTGAGGACATAATTGGTTCTAATTGGCTCTCATTGGAGGACTGATATGGTCTACCTGCAGCCAAATGTCTCTTAGAGAGGCAAAAAAGGAACGTGTCTTCATAAAGAGTGAAGAACTCACTTCCAAGCTTGTCTTTGCTGCTGAAAGGCCTGATAACCAGTACAAATAAAAGGAGGACAACTTGAAATTAAAGTAAGAGTAATTTTGGGAAGTGGGTTTTAATTTGTGAAGCCATCAACAATGAATAAATCTAGTTTTGCTTACCACTTTGCTATGCCTAGTTTTAGCCTGTAGTGCAAATAGACACAGAAGTTATGGAGCAAACTGATAAACTGAAGGAGTGTATTTGTAGTGTAGCTTTATGGGAGCTGTTTTTCTACCTGAGCATGAGGGGAGGACATAGATAATTCGCTACCTGGTCATCTCCAGCTGTCGAACCATAAGGTTGCAGATAGAGCTGGGGTTGTGTTTAAACAAACAGACAAATAAAACTTCTTTCTACACATCTTAAAATAGTCATACATCCTCTGTCTGGAGTTTAAAGCTTAATGAGGAGACTGAGTCTGTAAAATTATTCTTTTTCAAACTGAAATAGTATATGTGCACAATTCCAGAATGCCAGAATGTGCTTTTTTGGTAATACAGAATTATGACTGAAATTTCCTATGTAACCCTGATTTTGAACACATTTGTCTGAACTTACTGAGAGCACGTTCACTTGGATGTGCACAGGCCTGGAAGGCAAGAAGAAAACATGATTCATTTTCACTCTGTCATTGAGTCAGCTGTTCACAAATAATTTTACTCCTCTGTGGCTGAGTTTTTGATGTCTGTTTTGGTAATATGTTCTGAGATGTGTAGAGGAAGCCTCTTTAGCAAGGGAGAAGTGTATCAATTATTTCTGCTAATGTGTAGCATTTATTTGGAATTCAGGTCATAGAGAGCTTTAGTGAAGCTGTAGCATTGTGGGCAAGTGTAGAAATTACCATTATATGATCCTACCTATTTCTGTATCCATTTACTTTTACTCTGTACAGGGTTGCATGATACATATTGCTGATTGGTATGGTGCAAAAAAAAAAAAAAAAAAGAAAAAAATCCTCATTTGTAGTTTCACTCAGATTAGAAAATGTACCCAGTAAATGCCTGTGCTTTCTACATATGTTTTATCTTTGTTACACTAACAGAAGCTGGTTAATTTTGCTTAATATTCTGTAACCACTGTAATAGTGCTCAGAAAAATGAGATGCAGTAAGTGGCTGAAACATGGAGGAGTGTTGTTCCAGGCCTGCCTGTAGATTTGGACAGGACAGGAATTTTAGATGTATTTTTCAAGAAGCTTGGGGGCTGATTTTATAACTGCTGAGTTATAAAATCTTGCTCCTAACTCATATTGAGTACAAGTCAGAATGTGAGCTCCAAACACTTTCGCTTCTCAGCTTCCTCATCTGCAACAATAATTCCTCACTTGCATTTCTGCCTTTCTCAGCTCAGATGGCCCTCAAGAATGTGGGAGGACAGTGTTCAGCATGGGAGAAGTTTGGTTTTGTCCTTAAAAACAAGGGCAAGGAACAAATTCCCAGTCTCGGTGGTGACAAGACAAATGGTGCTGGAAATATGTGGACTAGATATCAAAAAATCTCATGAAGTGTTGAGAAAAGTATAGTCTCCTACTGTGTGTGAATAGTCTTTAGCTGAAGGCAAGTCCAGCCTTAAGGAGAAATGCTAAATGTTTCCTTTGAGTCCCCTTATAAGATTGAATCCCATGCTTTTGAGACAGGAGTGGCTTATGGGTTTTCCCCCTGAACTGCAATGTCCTATCCAGCCTTGTCTGGAGATTAACACTAATGAAATCGATCATTCTTGCTAAGCTGTCTTGATAATTTTTTATAAACTCTTCACTTATCTTTGTCTTAAGTGCTGCTTGTCTTTACTGAGGAACTAATAATGTGCTTCATCAGGCCTGGCCAGCAGGATGCATTGATGTCACCCCTGTAACTAATGAAAGCATGCGCTTGCTGAAGTTATTCCTCTCAGAAGTCACAGTACTACCACTAGACTTGGCAAATAAGTTGCTAATACATTTTTCTTTGTCTTTGTATCTTGTAGCTGGTGCCACATATATATTTGGGAAGAGTGGAGGTCTCATCCTGTACACCTGGCCAGCTAACGACAGACCGAGCACAAGGACAGACCGTCTTGCTGTGGGCTTCAGCACGACAGTGAAGGATGGCATTCTTGTCCGGATTGACAGTGCCCCTGGGCTTGGTGATTTTCTGCAGCTGCACATAGTGAGTACAGACAGGCCCATGTCTCTCCCAGACCTGGGTTTCTCTTAACTGGATATGTGTTCGAAGAAAACTGTTACTCTAAAATAATGTGTATCATATTCTGCATTTTCTATGTCTTCAATTCTCAGCAGATTGAATTGCCTAGTAGTTCTTTAGAGGTTTTTAGAGTGGCTGGATGGGATGCACAGAGAATTAAATCTTGATGCCAAAAGTAATGGGGGAGGAAGGAAACAAAACAAAACTCAAAAGCCTTATGTGATTCAATAGTAGGATTTATTCAAAAAGTGAAGAAACATTTTGCATCAGTGGTAATCTACTGATTCATATACACAGTCGTGAATACAGCTGAATTTATGGTGAAGTATTACTATTCTTGGAAGGCAAAGAATAAAAGAGAGTGATAGGTTGTTGGCTTTTTCTTCACAAAGAAAGTTAAGTGAGAACTGAACAGATCCTCAAGCTGATATAGCTGATGCTCGCTTTAGCAGGGTGGTTCAAAAGAATAAGATTTTGATGATAGTGCAACATGGCTTTGCAAGAAAAAAAATGGACTTTTGAGCGAAGGGGGTTTTAGGATGGCTGAATTACTTGAGAAAATGAGAACACTAGGACTGGAAACACTTGGAGTTTGTTATTTTACATAATTCTTTGGGAGGAGAAGAGGCTGTTTGCTTTGTTTCCTACTGGCAAACAGCCAAGAGGTTTACTAGAGATAGAGGCTGGTCTTGTTACTTGATGTTCAGATTATTTGTAATGTATTATGCATTAATTCATAGTGGGAGGGAAATTGGGCCATTTGCAAATTTTGAATGAGCTGGGGATCTGCTGACATTTCATGAAACCTTGAAGATGTGAGTAAACAGGAAGGAGTGCTAGGGTCCAAAGCAGACCTAATGTGAATGATGGCAGGCCTTAATCTGCTGCTGGAGTTTGCCATATTCAGAATCACATTGAAGCACTGGGTGTATTGCAGGGTGGTTCTGAAACAACCAGAAACAATGTTCTAGTACTCAATACCAACATTTTAAGTGGTTTTTGTTTTGAATCCCGCTGTAAAATTCAGATGCATTGGAATGGGATAGATATGGCTTGAGCCATTAGACTGTTACCCATTCTGGTTTTTGTCTTTTGTGATATATCCAAATATTTAGTTTGTTTTGTGTTGGAATGAAAATGAGATTAAATCCTGGTATTTTTTTTAATATGAACCCAAGTTTTCTTCCTTTCTTAAAAACAAAACAAAAAGAACCCCAGGAGACTGTAAAAGTGAACACTGCTAAGCCTATTTGGTTGGAACTCTGTGATTCAAACTTAGTGAATGTGACTTGACATGTCTGAGCAAGGCAATGTATGTTCTTCAGGTGTTAGATTATAACGTGTAAAATGCTATCAATTAACTGGAAAATAGTATTCTTGCATGTGAGAAGAGGTGCAGAGATATGAATTTGTTAAGGCTGTAGAAAAAGTCTAAGATAGGATCATGTTGCTCTTGGATGCCTAATGAGATGTTACAGAGAAAATGAAAGTCAGGCTCTTTGTAGCAGTCAGTGGAAGGAAGAGGGGAAATGGACACATATACCAACAAAAGAAATTTTAGTTCTGCATAAAGAGAAGTACTGGCACAATGACTCTTTTCAGCATTAATGATGAAGGCACATAGTTTTTCTCTATGTCCTAGTCTCAAACATCTACCTTTCTCTAGCCTTAATTAAACATTTTAATGACTAATTTTTTTTTTATTATAAAAACTTTTATTGAATAGACTAAAATTGAACCTGAGACATAAGCATTCATTAAAAAAAAATTGAAAAATAAATCATTGCTTTATCTTCCCAATCAGTTATGGAAAAGAAAATAAAATTTTTCAACTTCTTTTCCATATTTTTTTCAAACTACTCTGTATGGCATGGTGCTAGTTTCAGATTATTTCAGATATTTAAATAAAATCTAGTAATTGTTCTTGATATTATTGCTAAGATTTCCATCTTCTTTCCAATGCTTCCTGTGTAGCTTGGCCAATTTTATCCCTGAGGCTGTTCACTAGCAGTAAATATAGAACTAGTTCAGCTTTAATTTCTCTTGTTCTTTTGTGGTCAGGATGGATTAGGAGGATTTGCCAGTCATTCATGAGGAGCAAAGGCATGCTGCTGTGCTCTTCTGGGTATGGTATTAGTGTTCATCATATATATAACTGCCTCTACCTAACTGTTCAAATAAAGAATGTGGTCTGAGACTCATGCTGTGACATGCAATAGGAAAGTTGAAGAGGAACTTTTAAAGTGTTATTGACTTCTTGAATGCCTGTAAGACTTTGTTATCTCTGGTTTATGGTTCAAAGAAATAGAAGTGAACTTACATCAGGATTATTTTGGGAAAAAATGAAATCTGAAGTTAAAGGTATGTCTTGAAATGACACTAAAAATACAAGACCATTTAGGATCTCTTAGCAAATTGCATGCAAACTTTTCATGAGACCAAGATCTTTTGTCACTGTCTGAAAACTACCACATGCTTGGCTGCCATAATCAAAGACTTTGCCCATCTTCATTTCTTCAAAACCTTCCATTAGGCCATTTTCAGTTGTCAAGAGAAACAAAGCAGCATGGGTAAAATTAAAATAGAAATGTGGGATAAATAGATTTTTAAATCAGAGCTACAAAAACAGATTAAAGTGATAACAAAATAAACTTTGAAAACCCAACTACTTAGACCATAAACCAAATTATAAGAGAAAGAGAAAACACTAATTTTAATGTATTTAATATGTATTTAGCATCTTGGCTTTTTCAGGTGCAATTATATTTAATGATAATAGTTATAATAAAAATGACAAGGATTTTCTTGGATTAATAAAAAATCCTGGAGCTGCCTCTTTTCCTGAAGCCTTTTTAGGTATTCCATTCACAGACTCTTTTGGATGCTATTTACTAGATGCCGACCTCCTCACACTTCCCTGGGTGTTCTGTTTGGTGATAACAGGTGGCAAAAGCCACCTGATGATCATTTTTGTCTAATGCACATCACTAAACTAAAATCTAATCCAAAAGTAATAGTAATGGCTAAGGTTTATCAAGATCTGATGGTATTTTAAAGATTGTAAAAGTTTCTCATAGTCTTCTAAGGAGGCCTTTTAGTAGTTAGCCTGCTTTTTGAATACCATGTATGTTCTGGAGTGTCCATTGTGATCTCTTTCTGTTTGCAAGACTTGAAGTCAGAGAAGATATTTTATCTTGAAGTTACATATTTACCTGTTTAATTTAGTTGTTCTGTTAGAATTCATTTTTTAATTATGAGTCTTTTAGATACTGTGGAAATTTATTAAGATGCCTGTTTTATATGACAAAATATTACAGCCACTGAAACTATTTTCTTTCCTGACTTACAATGAAGTGTGAGGTGGCAGCCCTGCAGAAATGGGTAGCAGACCATCCAGATCAATGTTGTGTGTGAAGCATGAGGTGTTCATGTGAATAGACCGTAGCACATGGAATGAGAGTGTTGCCAGAGCATCAGATCCCTCCTTATGATATTTTTGTTTTCCTGACAATTCACTGAAAGCGCAAGTCCAAAGCTATACCAGGAAATTGTCTTCCACAATGGATACTTAAAAGACTGCATATCTTGAGTTGTGGGTTCAATGCTTCTGTATGTTCATTCACTTTACCCCACTAGACCTTATTTTTTGTGCTTTACCACATACAAAACATAGAGATGAAATGAGGAGAGAAACAGCTGCAAGTGATGATGAGTGTCATTCTTGTAGTAATTGTGGAGACAGAAATAATTCACGTGTGTTGCTGGTTTAGTCTGCATTCTTTCATTTTGTCTGTATGGTAAACTGCCATCAAGCCTCTGGATCTTCAGAATGGTGTTGTGAGACTGTTCCAATTTCTGAATTCCCCACAAGAAGGAATTTCGGTTTGGGAAAAAATGTTAGTGATTTTGGGATGAGTTTTGCTTAAGTAGACTCAGGCTAGGGGGGATTCATCATTTAGCACAAGACTGCCACTGAAGGCTACAGAATCTGATGTAGCCCATTCTGATTTTTAAGCAATAAATATAGGAAAAAGTAAGTTTTCCCTGAGTTAGAGATGGCATTGCTGAATGAGGATAATTATAAATGGATGAAAATTTACATTCAGCCATTTATTTTCTTTTCAATTATACTGTGATTGGCCCAAGTCTGTGTATTTTACAGTTGTAAAACCAATTCTGATTCTCTCTATGAAGTCTGCCTTCCAAACTGCAGTGGCATGTCATCTGAGCAGACACAGAAGAAGCAGATGATTTAGAATCAGAAGGATGGACGCAGGGTTGTCCTTATCATAACCAGAGGGTATATGATGAACTGAATAACTTAAGAGCTACTCTGAAATAATAAATGGAGTCAAAATACAATAGGAATTTGTGTTTTACTTTTCTAAAACCAAAATCTCTTTGATGCAAAATATTTTAGCCTTTCCTAGGCTGAATACAGACAGAGCATTATCAGGGTTACATTTTTATACTCAAGAAAGTAGAAAGAACAGGGTTTCCTTAAGAATAATCTGTGTTATTTTGCAGGCAGTACAATTTGCAGTAGAGGCTGTAGACCATGAAAAAAAGTGAGTGATCTGCTTCAATATCCTATGTTTTGCTTTATTTTTAGCTGCCTTTACTGAAGTTACAGTTTTCTCTTAGGGTGATTCACTGTGTTAGACCCCCTTTTATATTCTTGTATAGAACCTTACGTTCGTTCAACTTTAATTTTTATGAGTATAAATCATTTTATCTACCATATCTTCTGTGTTTACATTGATGTCTATTTAGAACAGTGCTTTTAGTTTTGCCTTTCCAGGATTTCAAGCAGTGGTCTTTGAGTTTGGTACAGTTCTTGGAGAATAGCAGAAGTGGTTAACCAGTTATCAGTTCCAAAGTGTTTAATGCCCATCATGCCTCATTTCCTTCATAAAACAGCAAAGAACTGTGTACATTTTTCCTAATTTAATTTATACAAATTATGAGCCCCTACAGATTGGTATAGAACATATTCAATCAAAGATGTTTTACAGTGAATCAACCATTGGATCAGCAAAAGATGAAATGGGACAAAGGCTTCTTTGTTGAAGCAAGAAATCATTTATAAAATGGCCAAATGCTGGAGACAACATCTTGCATAACACATTTAGCTGAGGAAGTGAACAGCTAGTGAATGAGAGTGACTAGACTGTTTGGTGGTAAGGGGGGAGAATTAGGATGAGCTTTCAAGCAAAAGATTATATTGTCTAGATCCTTAGAAGGTTTAGAAGAACAAACAATCTACAGACATTTTTTACGAAGACAAATCTAGCAACCATCCTGAGGGAGTTCTCTGCAGGTCTCTTATGATTATTAACAAGTGAAAACTGTCTGAATGCAGCTTTCTGCTACAGGAGTAAGTTCTCTGGCAGAGACTTCTGAAAAGACTGTCTTTAATAGGTACCACCTGGGAATTAACATATGCTTGAAGGCTTGAAACCATGACTGCTAACCTCTTAGGCAAGATGGAAAATGAGCCAAATGAGGGACTGGAAGAACTGTTATGATTTAACATTTGTGTATGAAGATTCACTGGAGTCTCTCCTTCATGTCATCATATATGTCTTTTATAAACATTTGTTACTGTGATTTGTCAATTCTTGAAGTTCAGACTAACTAGTTAATTGAGACCTTTAACTTACCTTAAATAGAACACAAGTTAATTTAAGATGTGACATATATGTACATATAGTGCAGTACCTTAAGAAGTGTCCTACCTCCCCTTTCTACAGTGGAGCAGGATAGCTGTGTAGGCCAGATAGAGTGCTGGCACCACAACGATTGGGGTGGCAGTACTGTTCCCTAGCAGCAATGAATAACTTGGGAGACTACAACAAGCAGTGAGCTATTGCGTGGCAAATAGGTTCTGAGTGTCTTACAGAGCACATCACAGGTGTTTACGTTCCTTCTATAATTATGTTATTAAATGCAAGTGTTAAGTCACATCTTCCTTTTTCCTCTGGATGATAGTCATCTTCAGCTGAGGCTGGCATCTGAATGGCACTCCATTTCTTTATGTTGATCACAAGAATTGGAGATGGTAAAGTTACCCTAAAAGCTAATCTGTAAGTTAAAAGATAAACCTTAATGAATTCAGAAGTCAGTGAATATGCTGTGAGTGCACTGGAATTTGGAAGGAAGCACAGCTGGAGCAGCTAATCCAAATTGAGCATAGTGACATTCCACACCATAAGATAATGTGCCTGACAAAAAATGCAGGGAAAGGAAGAGTCAGAGGGGATTCTCATGGTTTACGGCCTTTCCAAGTAAGTTATGTGTGTTGAGGCACTGCTTACCAGGAAGTGGCTCAACATCTGCCTGTAAATGGGAAGCAGTATGGTTTTGCTTCACTATATTATTAAACTATCTTTATCTACATCCACAAGTTCTCTTACTTTTACTTCTCCAATTTTCTCTGCATCCTCATTGGGGAGGAGTAAGTGAATGAGTAGATTGGGGGGTGCTTAGTTACTACACAGAGTCAAGCTGTCATGCATAGTCTTGACTTGGAAGAGGGCCTCTGTTTCTGACCATACACCTTTGAAAATAGTGAATGTATTATAGGCTACCATACACGGATCATCTGCACAAAAAATGGACTATAATATAGCTGCTTGCCCATTATGTCAGGTTTATAGAATAAAAAAATCCCCATAGCAAATATATATGATTTCAGTGTTGTTATTTTGCCTGAGAGAGGCTATATTTGAATGAGTCTCAAATCTGAGTTATGCACGTCACTGGCTGTTTTGCCAGCTGGTATAAAACTGCCAAAGAGCCTGACTTTTTTTTTTTAATGAAAGCATTCTATTTAAAGACACCATGATCTTGTCCCAAAATGCTCTCAGTCTTTTCCTGTCCTTTCCTAAACTCTTTCGGTCTCTGAAGTCCCATGTGTTTTTGCATGCTGCATTTATCATTCCCTAGAGCACACAAGAATTAGTAAAGGAAAACTAATTTGAAGACAGCAAACACACTTTTGGTTTTCAAGCCAGCTTTAAAACATGTAATTGGTACTTATTTTGTTATTTTTAGATGGCGATTAATAATCCATTTTTAAATGTATTTTAACTAGTTCATATTGTGCATAGGAATTGTCCCTTGATTGTCATCTCCTGGCTCTAGAGCAGGAGTCTCTGGTAGGAGGCTGTGAGTTGGGGCTAAGCCTATGAGCATGAGGGGGTTTTTCCCCTGGTGTGCCCGTCGGTGGCTGGCCCCGTTTGGCGCCGAGCCCCGCAGCTCTCCCGGGGCCCCGCTGTGCCCGCGCTGGCTGCACCAGGTGCCGCGATGAGCGCGCGGCGCTGAGCGCAGCCCTGCGGGAAATGTCCCGTGGCTAAAGATGATGGATTTTAGATCCTTAGCTCTGTTCAGGCAGCATGGCAGCTCAGTGCTTTGGTACAGGGATTCATTAACTCCTCACTCAGCGACAGTTTGTGCATGGATCCTAGTGTTTTTGTGGTTGTGATTGAACATTGTGAAGCTGATTGGAGATGTGGAAGAAAGAGTTTGTAGGGCAATGTTGGCATGAATAGTAAAATTGATAATTAGACCATAAGTTAGCCTGATTAGAGTCACCAGTCTGAAAATAATTTGGGGAGTTTGGCTCTCAAATCTCTTGAATTCAGCTGGACAATGGGGAGTGAAAATTTAGAATTGGAGGAGATGGAGGACACTCAGTGGGAAGTTACATTTTTGTAACTTTCTGAAACCTATCTTAAAGATAAGGGCAACTAAATACTATAATTTAAAAGATAGAGCTTTGCTGAGTCACAGAAGCATCTACTAAGATCATAGTGGTTCGGTATAGTGGACAGCATTTTTTCAGAATACGCATCTGCCACTTTTAGGGTTATACATCTGGCAAAGTCAGACACTAGTATTTCAGTCGAAGTACAGAAATAAAAAAACAGCTCCTAATTAGAAAACAATGGGATATCTCACAGAAAGATTCGTCCCTAAATGGCAGCCTCTGTTTAAAATATATTCTGGAGCTTTAAACCTGCTTATTTTGTCCAGGTTTGTCTTAGGATTCATTGTGATTCTGAGAATTGCTATCAGATGTTAGACAATCAAATCTCAGAGTATGTCACAGTATCTATCCAAACACTCTTTATGGCAATAAATATTATGCTATTGCTTATTATTTTACACTGTAAAAACAAATACCGTGGTTTGCTTGATATTTATTTTACTCTGTCTTTTGACTGTAGTGTTTAGGTAGAATATGTCATCTAGGGCTGTGTAATATATCTTTATTTCAATAATACGTGAGAATTGCCTTTCCTATTTTGCAGTACTTTCTCTTAGTATTTCAGAACTAATAATTGAGATTTTCAAGTTTTGTCACACAGTCTTGTTGGTGAGTGAATAAACAAAGAAATATCAGGGATACTTTTTTCTGATGCTGAGAAAATTTCTATTCTGCTTCTTAATATTTTTCTTTTAAATACCAAATACAAAGGAATTCAAGTAATGTGAATTTTTTCTGGCTGAGTCAAAGAAATAAGACCATCTCCAGTGAAGTTCTTTGTTTGAAATAACTAAGACTCAAAGAGGATAAGTGTGAGGTTCTCCTTACTCATTCCGAAAGAGATTAAAATCTTTTGTATTTGCAGATTCTAACAATTGGAAATACAGATTTTTGCCTTTTATAAGAAGCTTTAAGCTTACTAGCTTGTTCAAACCAACCCATCTTCTGTACGCTTGAATAAACTGCACTAATAGGTTCTAAATTAAATCTGTTTGCAATTAAAGCCTTTATCACCTTCTCTATGGTTGCACCAAAAAAGTAAAATAAAATTCTTGATCTTCATGTTAATGGATAGCAGCAGGGTACAATAATAATTCACCACACATTTAGACATACTGAGTACTACTCAAAAGCAATTAAACAAGGGCAATTGTCAGTGTAATTTACCCCAGCTTGGTATCTGATGTAACCTTCTCATCAAAGGTCAACAACTGTTTCATACTACATCACCTACAGCAAAATGAATTGTTTCTGTATTAAGCCTCTAGGAAGAACATCCTAAACAGGAACATATTATTGAATCTTATGAGGAAAAAAATATGAACTTGATCTAATCCAAGCAATATTACACATTGTTTGCAATATGACTTGAATTTTATGGGGTTTCAAAACTCCGTGCAGGGAAAAGATAACTTGATCGTTGATATGCAGCTGACTGAGGTGAAAAACCTCTATTCTAGAGAACATGAAAGGCTAGTCCAGCACAGTTTTATATGGGAAATAAAGGGCAATTTTGCCTTTTCCTATTCTGCAGAGACAATTCTGAGGAGAAAATGTGCTGGCATTTGGCTAAAACTCTATCATTCAAATCCTTGTGAGTTTCTCTGACCATAAGTTTTCAAGAAAGAGCCACAATTCCTATTCCTAATTCACAATTCCTATTCACAATTCCTATTCAATATACATTGTTCTAACAGTTATTATAATGCCTAAAACATACTTTTGCATGTAATTTTAGAACAGCTATATAAACACAATACATCACCATATCTCTTTAAAAGGTAGTTTAAATATGCCTGCGAAATGAGAATTGAGGCTTTAGAGGTTAAATGATGTAACTAGGGCTGTTGCCTGAGAACTGTAGCTAGCTGGCTCCGAATGTTCATCTTTTCTTAAATCAGAAATCTTCAAAGTGCTCCTGAGAACTGATTTTACAGCACCAGGTGCTGTGTGGCATATTTGTTGTTGCTTGTTTTTCCTAAGTGCATGGAGCCTGAGCTTGCTTAGCTTGTGTGTTGCTGGGATCATGGCAGAAGTGGTGTTATTTGTGCTAATAAGCTCCTCCTATTAGTTAACCTTTCAGTACATAAAGCATGATTGGACTGAAGGATTCCTGCTGGTTTGAAAGGCTTTTATGGTAAATACAGGATACAGGCATTTTCTTCTTCCACCTCCTTATGTAAAAGTGGGATAGTGGGATGAAGAGACTGTAAGGACTTCAACAGTCTGAAAGCAAATTGAAGTAAAGCTTATGTAGTGTGAATATTCTCTTAAGTATCTTGGCATACCTTTTTTATCTGCTACATTTAAATTCTTGGTGCTTTGTTTAAACAATTTCTAGCCTACAGAAAAAGACTGCCTCATATAACTGGTATAATTTGGGACAGTGCAAAGCATCAGCTGAGCATATTTTTACCTATACCTGATAATCAAGTATATTACCAGCTCTCAGTGGCCAAATTTACTTTCAATGCACACAGCCCTTGTTTTAGCATGTTCTTTATTCTTGACAGTTACTGATGTTAAGAGTGCAGTTTCTGGAAGGTCATTAAGAATGAGAAAGAAAAGTATCTTATACTGACTCAGGTTTCCTTTGCTATCTTGTCTCTTTTATCGTATTATTTTTAGAAAATCTCATCTGAAATCCAGTATCACGTACAGGATTTCAGATTTTGGATCATTAAACCCTTTTTGTATAATACTGCTCAGCCTTAAAGAGATGGTGGGATTAATCAGTTTTGTAGGGAACCATGTTTATGCTTCTAGTGTGCTATCTAAATTAGCAATAAGAGTAGATCCACTAACTTGGCAGGCATTTTTCCCTTTTGAAGGGGAAAGGGTCTGGGCTGTGTCTTTGGAATCATTGTTAAACAATTCTTATGAAGAGTCTTGTTATCTACAGGTTATCCTTTCATAGAAGGTATATTGTATACTAAATATATTCAGAGAGACTAGTCCCTCAATGAACAATGATCTTTTGCTGTAATTCAGATGAGCAGCATATGCTGCAGCATTGCAGATTAAATAACAGTACCTTCCCTACAGAACAGAGAGGTCAATACAGACTTTCAGGAGTAGTCACTGGATTTGCATTGTATAATGAGCTGGGCAACAAGTGGAAAAAATTGGGATGTGCCAGAAGATCTGTAAGCTATTGGACTAGGAGACTGTCAAGGAGAATTAGGGACTCTTTGGCTGTGATTTTCTGTGTGACGTTGTATTAATGTACTGAAGTCTGTGTGTAAGTTTATACTCTGCAGCATCCATCATTCCAGAGATCACTGTTGAGACTTGCTTTTTCACCCTAGAAGTTTTGGGAAGGTTTGACAAGAGGAATTTAGTCCATTGTTCTGTTATACTGAAAGGACTTTCCTGCAGAGTGTTAAAATCTAACTGTACTGGTTTTGTCCAGCTGTGAGACTAGAAAATTTTCTTTTTGTATTAATTATTTGAAGAACTTATAAGTCTTTGCACATACAGATCTACTCTGTTTCTTTTAATGCAAAAATTTACTTCTTATTGTTGTGTTCCTGCACCATATTCTTGTCTTCTCTTGTCTGTGTTTCTGTGAAGGGAAGGAGATTGTGTTTTTTCATTTATATTTCTCTAAAACTTAACTTTTGGGGAGCCAAATTAACCACAGTCCTCCTACAATCGTTGCTGTTAACTACCCTTATTTTTTTTCAAAGGAGATTAACTCAATGTTGACTGGAATCTGTAGATAAAAAGGCATATCGTTCCAACTATTTCACGTGTTAGAAAATTGTTTTACTTCAAACGGATTTACAAGTCTTCGTTAGTTTTTATTCTGATCAGAGTTTTTCCTGTGTTCCCTTTCTGATGGGAAAAATCTGTTTGGTTTTGGGGCTTCACATATAGTTCTCAGGGTTACTGGATGAGCATCTTGATTTAGGAACACATAACAGGGAAAGGGCTATCTAGATTATCAAGTCCAGTCTTCCACCCTCATAGCTGTAGCATTGCATCCTCTTTTCAGGCTGTATCAGATCTACCTCATCCCTTCTGGTTTTCTGGTTTTGCTATTTCTCTTGAAATGTTGTTCTAAAATCAATTTTTTCTCCTAAGATTTTAAAGTTTAACTTATCTTTATGCCTATATGTATTCATACATGTCAGTCTAACCTTCATTTGTTTTGTGCCAATGCTTCAGCTTCTCTCTGTTTTTGTACCTGTCAGTGGCATTTACAGAGAATTGCATTGCCTGTCCTTTGTATCAGCCTCTCCCCACCAATCCCCCAGGCTCTTCTGGGCTATCTCTGTATTATAATGGGTCATCATGAAGGTAACCCAGGACTAAAGCAAATTCAAACATACACACCCACAAGCTGCAAGTCCAGGCAGGTTTCACTGCTTTGACACCATCACATCACAGAATGTTCATCTGTGTTTGGGAGGATTTATTCATGCAGCTGTGGCACCAAATACACATTGCTACTTTGTTGTAGACCCAAGTTGGGTCTTTGCAAACCATCCAGGATGTATTTGGTTCTGAGCTTGGTTGGCTGTGTAGACACAGCTGGGTGCATCTGCACACAGATGTCCAGTCACATCTGTTCCAAAATCTCTTTACAGCAGTGGTAGGATCAGTTTAAAGGATGCATTCTCAACCAAAACATTTCAGTTCCCTCTCAGTGTGGTGGTATTCATGATATCGCCATTACTTATTACATGAAATTATTTTCCTATAACTTATTTTTCCAGCTTTCAGTGACAGCTGGTATTAAATGATAACACTGGGTTAGAAGGCAGAGGGACTGTTCTCTGGTTTCCTGTTGTCAGTCAAGGAAAAAAGTATTTTGACACATTAGATGGCATGTTGACTCAGTTTATAAAACCTTTATCAGAGAGATCATCATGTGATATGTAGTCTGCAGCCTTGCAATGATTCCCAAGATGGCTATTAATGGGCTTATGAACTTGTGAATAGAGAGTGGTAAATCTGGCCTTTGAGATAATTGAAAAGACATCACTTGTAATGTGAGCAGTGGCACTGAAGGATGATTGCTGCTCTTTAGGGACAGAGGTTATATGTTGCTGCACGCAATTCTGAAGCAAGGCCCCCAATATTGATTTACTTTGGCCGTGTCTTAGCATCCCTTGATCTGTTGCACAATGTATTTATTTCCTACTTGCCCTACTCCTATTCCCCTCCCCTCAGAAGTGCTATTTGTTAGCAGGCTTATTTTTTTTCCTTAATGAAAGACTTATATTACAAAACTGGATGTGAAAAAAACTAGGAGAATAAGAGATTTATAGAGGCATAGGGAAGGAGTATTTTGCCTTTAAAAATGCAAAAATAAGCAAAACTAGGAATATGAGCTGCTTTGCCTGCCTTATTTAGGTATTGCATAGTGCTTTCAGTATTGATCTCCACATAAGACCTGGCCTTACTCTGACACACATCAAAATGACCAAAGTGATGATAATCCAGTAGATTTCTCAATATTGCTATTGTGAGTTGCACGTAGTGACTGATTCTTGGTTTTTTCTTCTTTGAATTTCATTGTCAATGAAAATGGCAAATTGTCATTTAAAAAAACTTTTAAATATATCAAGGTTGGGGAAAACTTTTTTTTTCCATAGAGGAATTGTGAGTATAAAATCCCTTCACTAGCATTCATAGCATTCACAGGATCATTGATTATCCTGAGCTGGAAGGGGTGCACAGGGATCATCATTTTCCACTCCTGGCCCTGCGCAGGACAACCCTAAGAACAATGCCTGAGAGCATTATGCAGTGTAATATTTGGTTCATGATGCCTCTTCCCCAATGCTTGCTGAAAGAAATTCCTGATTTGGAGCTACACATGAAGGTGGTGCCTGACAGTGACTGGATAGTTTCTGGTTCTTTGAACATGAATTAAAAAATTAGTTAGCTTGTTACAGAAGCTTTTTGGCTTTCACATTTGCACTTCTGTGTCAAAAGCCACCCTTTTCCTGGGAGAATGAGTTTCACTGCTTCTTTCCCAGAACTGCTGATACAATAAGTGGTTTTGGGGTTTGGGGGTCACTCATATCACCTGGACAAGGGAAAGTCCAGAAAATATATTTGTGCTAGTTAAAGAGCTCAGAGCTTTAGCTGCTGAGAATTGTTCAGTACTTTTTAAGAAGTCATTAAAAATTAATGTTGATGTGATTTTTTTTTACTCAAGTAAAACTAGAAGTTTTTTTTTTTTTGTGCTTCTTGTCTATTGGAGTAGCTGATAAGTTCCTGAAACCAGGCAAATATGGGGCAGAGTGAGTTCATCTGCAGGGCTGTGCTCTCTGGTGGGATTGTTGCATTCTGTCTTTTGTCAGGTATGATGGTTAGTGACATTGACTCTGTTCACTTGAAGTATATTTTTGACAAATGGAAGAGTAGAAGGGAGAAAGTTGCTCTTGTCACTTGCTTGAAATGAGAACAAAAAAAATTACTTCCTCTATAATTTGGGACTTGTGGTTTGTCTTGCCTGGACTAAAGAGCCTGTGGTCCACATCACTACCAGACTTCACTATCTAAGGTGTATAAATTAGGTACAGAGATGACAGGGATCCCTAAAAATTATAGCATAAGTGGGCAGTTATCTGCAAAAGTAAATGAATCTTCAAATCTTCAAATTTGATGTATCCACAGATGTGAATGCGCCTTGTTTAAATACTACTGGGAGGAACAAGAGGGGTTGTTATGCACCCCTCTGAATTATTACATCACATATATAAAACCATGTATTGGGTGTAAATGTTAGCAAGGTGGAAGCTGCAGGGTGGCTTCTGGATGATGAAACCAAGGTACGCCCCATGCCAGATTCATTTGGCTTCAAAGTGGACGCGTGGCAGGACACAGATGAGCCTGTCAGCCAAGCCAGCGTCACTTGTGGAAAGGACAGAAAAAGCCAAGAAGGGGCTGGGGCTTGAGGAAAGGGTGATAAACATCAGAGGTAACACCAAGGTGAGAGGAGGAGGACAAGGTGCTCCATGACACAGCAGATTATCCACTGCAGCCTGTGGAAGACCCCATGCTGGCTGGAACAGATGGATATTCAAAAAAAAAAATGGCCTGTGGAGAGTCCACTGTAGAGTAGAGCAAAAGTGTAAGAAAGAAGTAGCAACAGAGAGGAACTGTTGTGTACTGACCGTAACCCACCCCATCCACATTTATTGCCTCACTGAGGGAATTGTGTGTAGCTTGTGGTAATAACAAAGGCAGGAGACTGGAATCTGCAGTGAAGGAGTCGAGTTGAGCCTGGGAAAGGGGGTGGAGAGGTGTTTCCATTCTGTTTTAATGTTCTGGTTTTTGTTTCCTGCTAACTCAAGCAGTAAATAAATAAGTATACGTTACCTAGTAGTAAATTAATTTCCCTCAACTGCATCTGTTTTGTCCCCAGCAGTAATTGGAAAGTGATTTCCCTGTCTTTGTCTTGAACCATGAGCCTTCTTCTTTCTGGTCTTCAGCAAAAGGGAGGACAAAATAGGAAGGAAAGTGAGCAAGCAGCTGGGTGAGAGTTTGGCTGCCAACCAGGTCTAAGCCACAGCCTCTACAAAGCATTAGGGGGACAGTTTTGAGCAAATGGGAGACTAAAATTAATTCTTTTGTTGTTAACCTGAATCTGCTCCATATGGAATGGGTACATTTGACCCTAAAGAATGCTTTGAATCTAAAAAGTCAAGATAGTTGAAGGTGTCTGCTCAAAGACAGTAAATTTCAGCATCAAGCTGTCATCACTGCATCTCATGCTGTCCAGGTTTGTGCTGCTTCTCATGATTTGTGCCTCCTGCCTGCCTTCCCATGTCAGAGCTGTTAACAGAGTATGGATGGTGTGCTTGGAAATGTGTTATAAGTACTGACTCCTAGATAATAGGAAATTTGGAAGAAACCATGGAATATAATTATAGTCATTTAGAAGTTTAAAAGAAAATAGAACCCTCACAGGATCTGGAATTAATTTTCAAAGTATAAAAGGACTACTGCTTGAAGGTAAGAAGGAGCTTTATTGTACTAATATAAACAACTCAGTTGTCTTTTTTGAAAGTGCTTTGATTATTTTTGATAGAAACATACTATTCTTTAGAGAATTTTTATCAAGATCAATATTAGATCTGAAGATTCGTAAAGATAGTGTCTTACTAAAAACTCTGGTAGTTTTTGTTGTTGAATTTCTCTGTTACTTATGTCCTCTTTGTTTGACTGATTGAAGTATCTAAACGTGTTAAGACCAGCATGAAGAAGCATATCCTTTTAGCCTGTGTGTGTGCCAACTTATTGTCAGTTTCTGCCCCCATGTTTGGAGTGCTGGGGGATTCTTTCAGGCTTTGGAAGGTGGTTGTAGGGTTTCCAAACTGAGAAAAAGTATGTTTCAGTATAGATGAAGGGAGTATAGTCTTCAAAATATGGGAGTGAGGTGACAATGATGGTCAGTTTGGAAAGATGAAATGGACATTTCTCAAAGGTCCACTAAAAACTTGCAATTTAATGCCTAAAATGGTCCAGGACTTTCTGAAACTATCTGAAGAAGAGTGAAGAAGGTCCACAGAAAAGTATTTGCAAGCAATAATTTATTCAAAGTGGAAGGTAAGATAAAAAGAAAGACAAGATTAGTACAACGGTGGGGTATCTTCCGTAAAATTTCTGTAAACTTTTGCCTTGGAAAATGTTCTGTCTACACTGAACAATCAAGCAGTGGAATTACCTGAGGTCAGTTTTCTCCTGAGGATAAAAGCTGAACTTTAAGATATTAAGTATTACTGAAGATAAACTTTATTTTGCAGATCTCTGATGCAAAAAGGAATAGAAAATTTTCTGAAGCAGAAGGCATAATAATGCACATTAAATAGAGTTTAATTTAGGTAGGTTTTTTTTGAGTTTTTTAGGTAGGTTTAAGTTATTTTTAATTACCTTAGAGGGGAGGAATACGACGTCATTTTGTCAGTTCATGACAATTTTGTATACTGGTTTATTGTAAAGTGGCTACTTCAGTATGAGATATTATACAATAAACCTATAATCATTCACATTAGAAGTTAAAATTGATCTATGATGATGCAAAGCACAACCCAACAAAAGTGTCTTTAAGTTTTGAAAAATAGCAATGGAAAAATACCCTGTATTTAGCAGTAATGAAGAATCCCAGAGAAGGAAAAGAAGGACAAGGTAGTAATCATTTCCTCTGAAGACAGATTCTGTGTTGCATTTCCTCAGTCTTTTTTCCTTACTCTACAGTTAACAAATGATGATGATGATTTTAGCACTTTGTATAAGTGATGATTTCACAACTGAGTAGGCTTTCATCTTTAACGTAGCAATAAAATCTTAATATAAATTGTTGAAAAGGCATGTTTCTATTAACATTTCTTAATTAAACATTTTTCTTCAATGATAGATTTATTTTGCAAGGGAAATAAATTTCACATATGTGAGGACACTTAATAGAAACTCTGCTCTCATTTTTTGAAGATAATTTTCTCTGCTAATATTCTGACATCTTTCAACATTGTCTGTGAGCATTCAAAATTACCTGTCTGTAGAAAACTCCTGGTAGATCCTTTGTCACAGATTGCCTATGTTATTTGACTGATATATTTACTTTAAAACAGCTGTTGCTTCAATTTTTTTTATGAAAATGTAAACCTACATTAAAATCTTCTGTGTCTGATGGTTCAGTGCTTCATTACCATCAACATTCAGTGACTCAGATGCTAGGCCAGAGTCCACTGCAATGCAGTGGTCAAGAAGGTTCCAGAGGTGTGAATTAGTTTTGTCTACTGTCTTTAATCACTTTGAAGTTTTCCTTAGAAGTCTTCTGACTGAAAATGTGTTTGATGTTTTTCTTCTTTGCTTGTGGGGTCTAATCACTCTAACCAGAATGATACAGTTGTTAAGAGATGTCATCAGCCCTAAAAACCTATCACTGATTTATAAATACTTCTGGATATGGGGAAAGAGAATAGTGGACCAACTGATTAATAATTGATAGCGTTCATTAATGGCTTCGGCTTTTCTAATTAACCTTCTGTTTCATCTGAAACATGTCTACATTTTCAGGTCAAGCACTCAGGGTGGGATACACTGAACTGTCAAAATGAAATATGAAGTGATGAGCTGGGAACTCCAGAGCAGATTACACACAGTACTAGGAGACTGAGACAAGTTCTGTTTAAAATTCACAGTTGTACTCCAACTTCATTACATACCCTTCCAGTATAACTGCTTTTTGGATCATTTCACCTGTATTGTTACAGCAGGTGGATAAATGATAGAAAGCAGAATATTTACTCATCTTGGAAACCTTTGGGGAAGAGCTTTCTGTGTGCCATGAGAGGGGCTGCAATGCTTACATTGTGCACAAACCTTTCCATGAGCACCATGTCCAGCCCCATGCAGAGTATGCACAGAGTTCCTTCTTCCTCACTTCCTCATTTGTTCTTCTGCCGCGTATTCTCAAAACATTTATGACTAGTTCCCGCGTAATTTTCAAACTGCATGCTTTTAGAGAGCAATTCTTGTTCCTGCCCAGTACACACCCACACACAGAGTAGACACAGAGGAGTTCAAGGTCAATTGCCAGCTTGGGTTGTTGCTTACTAGGTGCTATTGAAAAGAAAGACAAAAGAACTAATAATTGCTGTGCCATCTTTTGTTTAATCTTATTGGGCTGTTTTTGTATTTGTTTGAAAGCAATCCTTGTTGTTATATTTTATAATATGAGTATAAATAAATGTCTGGTTTTTTTTAAAGATAAAACTCCATGAAATGGATCTCAGGAAAACATACTTAACAATTAGCATGGTAGCAATAATAGGGAAATAGAAGAAAACAATGTATTGATAAAGGGGAAATGTAAGGAAACATGCATGGGGAAATAGTATCAAGAAACTGAAACAAAGTCACCCCAGGAAAATGATGTGAATTCACAGTAATTACCACTCTCAAATTCAATCTAAACTGAGTGTGACCAAAGCAGACTGACCCAAGTATAGTTTAATGGGAAATAGTTGATGCTTCAGTAGCCTAAATGAGGAGCTGATTCAGGCACCATTCAGAAAGAAAGGCTGGTTGAAACTATTGACATTTCTGCTTCTCTCTGCAATTACAAGAAACATTATTGCCACCTCTTAGAAAATTATTAAAATAATTGCCATCCCTTTGTTCTCCTCCTTCGACAGCAATCACTGGGTGCCTGCTTCCTTCTGTGTCTTGATGTATTATGCTTTGAATCTTTTTTTGCCACAGAAAAAGCTGGTCTCAGCATAATTGGGCCATTTCCCTGTCACAGTAGTTTCCTTTTGAATCCTGTTACTCTGCACGGGTTGTAGTGAGGTCAATCATATTCAGTCAAATGGCTGAGCAGATAAAAAGTGTACAAGAACAAAGTACCTGATGTCCATTCTCGTTGGAGTGAAAATGTGGAAGGACAGTCTTGGATAAAGGAGTGCCTTTGCTAGTTTTGGCAAAACTTCACCTACTTATTTGTCCTGTAAAGAGAAAATTAAGTGACCTTGTGACATACAAGTCACCAATCATTATCAATAATATCATGCATGATGACTCCCTGATGGTCATTTCAAAATTTAGCATCTCTATATATACTCTTCTGCTCTCTCAGGCAAGTATCTTTATATATTCATGCAATATCATGGCATGGTACCACCAAACCAATGCAAGATGACCTTGCAATATCATACAAGTTGTTACAACACCATCATGTAAAACTGTCTCAGATTAATGTGGGGCCATGACCCAGCATAGTGATTATTGATTCAGCATTAGGGTTTGGGCTCTTACCTACTGTGCTGTTGCCATCACTATTGACTCAGGGGCATAAGGCAAGGTCATTCTTTGAGATTACAGAACACTGTTGAGATCCAGCCTCTTTGCATATTGATGTAATGCTGCTATCTGTTGTTATAGGCTCTTTGTGGACATTATCAAATGTTTGGAGCAAAGTTTCCTCTTGCTTGTAAATTATTAATAAGACATTGTAGATTGATTGTCCTGTATTTGGCTTGGATAGAGTTAATTTTCTTGCTAGTACCTGGTACAGTGTGGTGTTTTGGGTTCAGTGTAACAATAACCTTGATAATTCACTGATGTAGTTATTACTGTGTGGTGCTTACCTTAAGTCAAGGACTTTTCAGTATCTCATGCTCTGCCAGAGGGGAGGTGCACAAAAAGCCAGGAGGGAGCATGGCCAGGACAGCTGACCAGAAATGCCTGAAGAGATATTCCATACCACAGAAGGTCACACTCAGAATATAAATGGAGGAGACTTGGCTGGGAGGGGACAATCCCTTCTCGGGTCAGGCTGGGCATCAGGGTGGTGAGCAATGGTATTGTGCATCTCTAGTAATTTTGGAGGGTTTATTCCTCTCTCTTTTTGTTACCTCCCTTTTCGGTACAGTTACAATATTTTTTATATTTTGCCTTATTTCCATTCTTAAACTGTTCTTATTTGAACCCACAGATTTTGCTGTTTTCCAGTTCTCTTCCCCATCCCCCATGCAGTGGGGGACCTAAAAGTGAGTGAGCATCTGCACAGTGCTTGGTTGCTTGCTGGGGTTAAACCACACCAGTAATGCTGCAGTATTATTATGTACTGATTTTAAAAGGTTATAAGCTCATCAGTACTCTAGTGAATCCTCATCTACTGACAGTGTATATCCATGTCTTCTATCACCACCAAGTCACACAGATATATTGGAAGATCATTATTAAGGAACAGAAGTCTTAAAGTCAAGAGTTTCCATGGGTTTGGGGCAAATTTATTGTCCTTAGTAAATTTTGCATTGATAAACTGTTTTGAGAATTTTGTTAGCACCAGGCAATATTTCATATTTTCACATAGAGTTCCTGTTATTTTAAATTAAAGTTTTGAATGCTCAGTATTTCTGCAAATCATATCCTGGGACCTATAACTGGCAAGTAAAAATGAATAGTAAAACAATTCTGCTTACTTATTTTAAGTATCTGACCATGTAAATACTCTTCTCTTGTTTGTGTAGTACTTCCTTGGCTTTGACTAAAGCAAATGACCCAAAAAGCTGAGATTCTACCATGGAACATCTCCAGATCACAATAGGACTAGAATATTAATTCTAACTGAACTTGCTTTTGCTACTTGAACACAACACAGTAACTGATGGGAATGATGTTGTTTTTACTGTAGCTGTATTGTCCTAAAGATCAAAGCAGGATTTGCAATAACATTTATTTGGCCACCTAGCAGATGAATGTCTGGAAGCTTTTGGGGAAATGAGATTTTCTTCTGAAAGCTGTAGTAAAGTAACATATTTCTCCCTTTGGGACATGAAGAAAGGGCTTATATTTCCCTAAAGCTTCATTTTTTTAGCTGTACTGTGTATTAGTCTACTAAAAGATGTCACTTCACTCAAAAAAGCTACAAGGTTGTTAAAGTTGTGAGCATCACTTAAGTGAGTTGAGAGAAATGATTGGATCAGTTGCTCACAAATATTTGTTTTAAGTATGGAAATGTGGTTTGGGAAGTCTTGGGAGCTCTTGATGACTCCAAAGAGGGAATAGTATTAAGAAGCTGATATTCTTTTAGGGCTAAAACTTCATGAAGCAAACAACTTAAGGCAGACAGATAATACTGGTGACTTCAGCCTAAACATTTTCATTTTTGCAATGGTAATAGCTTGAAATAAGTTATTTTAATGGGAAATGTCAAGCACCAATATTAGGAAGAAGCCTGCTCTGTAATGGTTTTAATGTACTAGAAGTATCTGTTATTCAACTTACCCCTCATTCAGGCTTTGAGTAGTCCTCATTAATGTAGTCCTCATTCAGAGGTTGCTTGGTAATATTGTTTTAGATAATATGATCTTGCACAAGCATATGTCAAACACTGGATTATGCTATCAAAAAAATCAGGCATGTTGAACAGCGTGATAACAAAAAGGCAGGGGGTATTTCTTTATGTTGCTAATTAATAGGGATACAAAAGGGGCAGGGAAGTGGCAATGAGGAGTTGAAGGAGCCTCTCATAACCGTGTGCTTACACATGACCTGAAGCTGGTTGAATACTTTTGAAACAAATACTGCTTGGTTATTCCTTGAGGTTCTGTAATTATTCTTCTCAATAACAATGATTTCAATATCTGGCAATTGGTTGAATTTTTTTTTTTCTCCTCTTACAATTTTAATTTACTCACTTCATTTGTTGGCTCTTGCTATATGCAAGTTTGTGCCCCTTGATCTCCAGGGAACTGCAGAGAAAAATATCTGCATATCCCAGTTCACATTGTTAATAAATGAATAAAGCTATTTGGAAATGTACCAGAAATCTCTGTTAGAAATACATAAACAGAATTAGTGAATAGGCCACAAACAAGCACCTCAGCCAAGAAACAATGACTAACTTTGACTGGAGTTCACTGGGGTGGCATAATTGTCTGTAAAACCATATGTATCATATTACCACATATGTTTAATGCTCCTGTTATAGATTCCCTAGCAGAATTTGGGCTACTTTGCACTGAATGCTATAATCCAGTCTATGGTCAATGTTTTATTAATTCAGTATTTGAGTTTGCCCTCAAAACATAGTGTTTTACCTTGTCTGTGTTGGCTTGGTTGAATGCATACATACAACATAGAAGATTCCAAGACTGATGGCTTATATAGGAGGCCACAAAATGATTTAGGTGAAGAATACCTCAACTGTGTTTGAAAGCCATCCTATAATGTCAGTAGGCAAAACTGGATAGTGTGAAGGTTTTTTTCTGACCTTTTTTTCCCCTGTAGCACTATGGACATTGTAATACTGCATACAAGTGTGAAGTCTAAGTGTATCCATAACCAGACCATTTGGTGGTGTTTCCATCCATTCCATTGCGTCCATCCAGTACTTCAATCTTTCATTGAAAGGATCATCTGCTTGAGCATAATGGCAAACCATTTGTGGGGAAAAAATATTTTCAAGTCTCCTTAAAGTGATTAATGATAAAGACACTCAGAGATACTGATTTACTTGAGTTGTTTTATGGATAGGAAGGTGAAGTTTCTTACTGTGATCTTTTGTCAGCTCCAATGTGTTTCCATTTTGTCTTTTGCTGTGAGGACAAATCAACTGGACATTCAAAATTCAAGAAGACATTTCTGTTGGTAGCTCTGATGAATTTTTGGTGGTGCAGATACTATCTGCAAGGAACCAAAAGGAAATCATTCTTCCGCCTAAACATGTTCCAAAAAGGCTTCAACATATACATCCCCTCGTACATAATTCACCTGAGATCAATGGACTTAGCTACTTTAATAGGAAGAACATTTAAACTCCAGCTGAGGCTGTTATGCAAAGGTTTTTGAGGAGTGAGTGTGTGTGTGTGCAGGATCGTTGTGTGTGTGTGGGGGTGACATCTGGACCTGCAGATAGGACAAAAGTTATATTTTCAATAGGAAAAAAATGCATTTATGTAAACTGCTCCAGATCACTGCCTTCAATTCTAACTTTTGCTTCAAAATCCTGCATGTGAGCTTTCTGAAGATGAATTTTTTTGGAGGAGTTCATGCAAGATAGGCCCTTGAGCATTAGAGGTGAAAGAAGAATGAGGCAGTGAGGGGAATTTTTCCCATTTAAGAGTAACTGAAACTGATGTGAAAAGAGATAATCTGTATTTTGAAGAGAGAGCAAATGAGGGAAGAAAAGAAAGAAAGCAAGAAGGCATGAATGAACCTTCCGTGGTACCATTTCTATGCTGATCTGAAAAGAGAAAGTTACAGTAATTGGTATAGCTTTTAATGAGCAATACCTCCAATGCATGGAGAATTATCACCAAAGAAGTGGCAGATGCTCACCACCACGCCTTTAAAGTCATGGATTTTTATTTTTTTCACTGTTACTAGCATCTTACCACCTTTGTTTTCTGATTGTTTTTTTTGCTATAAGAATCTTATGGTAAAGAAAATTAGATGGGAGGTAGCATCTGAATTCACGTGGTTTGCACCACAACAATACAATGAAATGGAGTTGCCATCTTTCAGCTGAAGTTTACAGCAAAGCTGTTGGGGAACCCACTCACTCCCCCCAAAAAATGAAACCCTAAAAATTTCCTTTACACCCCTACAAGAGTATATCCATGCTATTTCCAGAACCATCCCTGATGATATATGGTAGGATCATATGTTCTTCCTTCTGCATTCAGTCTTGAAGATATCTGTTTCTCTGCTGCTTTCAGACTGTGTTGTTTTTACCCAGGACATATAGACAGGAGCTTTGTGGCAGATTTTCAAAAAGAACACGACCCATCATTTTACGCCCTTTGTAGCATCTCCACCTGCCTTAGTTGTCACCTTATTCTCCAATAAACAGTGTGACTGCCATTTGTAGAATGAACATTTAGGAGTTATTTTTAAGGCAGCTACTGCTGGCAGTCATGCTATGATCTCAAAGTGTGCAAATAGATTTAAGCCTGGAAGGGGTTTCCTGCCATCATTCAAGTCTGCTTGCTGTGCAAGAGCTGCTTCCAACAGATGAGCAGGGGTTTAAGTCTGTTATGCTGCAGTGATGCCTTTAGTCATATCCTTTGACTAACAATTCTATAATGAAGCATTTCCTGCTAAAGAACATGGGATACCCGTAATAAAGGGAAATTCCATGTGTTCATTACATTGCTCTGTTGGTACATGGTAACTCTTGGTGTTTTTGCTGGTTTCTGCCTTGATGGCAGTTTGAATTATATCCCAGATGTTACTCGCCTACAATGAATATCTCATCTGAGGGTCTTTCTTCAGCCTCTCTCCTTTCAGTGGTATGCCTCGGTGGTTATATGGGCTAAAATTATTCCCTTTTATTTATTACTTGATAAGGGTATTTCTTTTTCTTACTAGAAAGGAGTCATTCCCTCTGACATCAGAAAAGAGTAGTTTTTCCTCAAATATGCGGTTGGCAACACATACTTGTTGTTTGTTAAAAGATGGTGCTTCAATCTAGAGCTAGTCTCTAGCAGTTCTTCTTTCTTTGCAAGCAATCATGTATAATTTTTAATTTTTTTTCAGAAGACACTATAGCACTGGAATAGGCTGTTGGGTGTGTCTGCATTGTTTGGGCTCTTTGAGGTAATGAATATCTGGCTGACCCTAAGAACAGCCTTGCAGATATTTCCAGTAACACAACAATGCTTCTATTAAATAATGTGAGCAAAATAAGGTAAAGGAGAGAGCGATTTACCTTAGACTTTACAGTACATAACTGGCAGGACAGAGTGCCAGTGTTCTGACTTGTACAGGTGCATTCTCAAGAGAAATATCCCTCAATACAAAATTAAAGGTATAGTGTTCAGCTTTGAAGCCAGTGAGTAATCCTGTGAAAGGAGTGGATACAATATGGGCAAGAATGTCCACCTAGAAACTACAGTTTCACAGTGCTTATCATTGGAAGAGGTGCTGCTACTGGATAAATTAATAATGCTCAGAAAATTTGACTAGGGCAATAGGAAAATAGTTTGACTATTATTATTATTATACCTATTTTACAAATGCAGCAATTGCATCTCATGCAAGTCTAAAGCCTGGCCACACATATGTGCTAGAGCCACATATGGAATCCAGGAGCCTTGTGGTATCTAACAGTAGCACCCTAAGCACTGGACTGCAGTGCTTTATCTGAACCCAACCTGCTGCATGTCTGAAAAAGGCTACCACTAAAAGGTCCCCAAGAAAGTCACTGGCCAGAAAGTAAAGCTGGTCTCCTTTTCCCTGCTAGCTTGGAGAGGGTTTAAACGCCAGTACTAAAACCCTTGGGATTTGTTTTGCTGCATGCTTAGGAAGGTATTGTCTTCTTTTTTATATACTGAGATTATGTAGTGTGATAGGTGAGTGCTGAGGAGTAATTAAATGCAGGTAACAGCAAGAGACTGTTTCCCTGCACATTTCTCTTTTTATGTTCTTGACTAAGTCCCTAGCTTCTTAGGGCAGAGGCATTTGGTTTTAAGTAATCCAGCCAATCTGAAGGTGGTTGGTTTTATATATATAAATATATATGCATATATACTTCTATGTATGTATTAAATATATTTAAATAAAAATTTGGATGCATGCTTCTGTGTTTGATTTCTAAGAAGAAACTCTAAAAGAGAAACTTCTTAATGAGGATTCAAAAAATCCAAATGTAGAAGAAAATACTTGTTCTTTTTGCTTGTCTTAGAGTTCACCTCTTAAATGAAATTGGGTAAAAAAACCCCGTGAGAAGTGGTGTGGAAGTTATGGTGAACTGGTAGCACTTCAGAGCACTCTCAGGGGAGACATTGTGCTAACAGCTGCAGGAACAGCTCATTGCTTGCGGAGGATGCAGCTCTGCTCTCCGGTAGGATGGTTGGCTACACATGCACACACTTGCAAAAGAGGAGGAGGGTGAAGGAAATCTTAACTTGCAGAAAAGTGAGGGTTCTCAGGTTTTATGTGTTGAACAGGGGCATCTGTGCTGAATGTGTCTATTCGCTTGTGAGGACATTGAGGCTGCTCAGCCTAGCTGGGTGTAGACTTTGAGGAAGAGGATTTAATAGTTTGAAGTTTTCCCTTAGTGCAGTTGGTGCGAAATTCTATTTAGCTCAGAAACAGCTGAGTAGTGCCTTTCTATTTGATGTTTCTAGTAGTTTCTTGCTTTCCTTACTGTGCTTATCACCTGCTACTTAGAAGAAAACATTGGAGATACACTGGTTTGAAAGAAAGTGATGAGAAGATACTGAGCTGCAGAACTTGGAACTGAGTATCTGGTATTTTCTAAGTGACTGAATTTATGTGTTAAAAAAAAAAGCATGTTTTATTCTATCAAGAGTGTTACACTAGTAATCTAGGGAAAGGCAACAGATATACCTTATACCTTCATAGGCAGATGAAGGGAATATGGAATAAGACAGGAATAAGAAATAAGGCAGGAATAACAATGAAGCAGCTATGGGTGGTGATCTCTACACTTGAAGAGTTTTTAAGAATTGTAACTGAAAATTGCAGAGGAGTACTGGGGTACCTCATGTACATTTAATTAGGAGCTCCTGCCAAGTATGAAGCACAGGATGGGTAAAAAGTTACCTATGTGTAAATTGGAGTGGAGACTGAAACAATAGATCTTTGAAAGATAGAAATGATCTCTTAATAAGAGAAAAACTAGACAGGCTCAGCTGTGAAAATAAAGACAGGCCATTTATGTTGGGCAGAGAGGAAATCTGTGGAGCAATGCAGAACTAGGATCACTGTGATGTGTAACCATGTCACAGTGACAAATTAGAAAAATAATCTTTGTGGCAGAATTATAGATGGCTATGAAGTGCTAGCAGAAATGAATGTTGTATCCTCAGCTATCTGAAGACTGTAAAAGTTAGTGGCTTGTTAAAGTTTTGTAATAAGAACTCTTAAATTCAGATGAATTTCATCAACTGATAACTTATTCTTCATTTTTGCTTACAGAGGTATACAAAATCTTGAAAGAAAGTAAAGATTAGGGTCAAGCAAGATCAAGGTCATCTGACTTTTTAAAAAAAGCACAGGAAAGCACCGTTTGGACTTAGAGAATTTATTCACCTACATATCCCAAGTCAAGCAGAAGTTTGTGAAAACCCTACAGTTCTAAATGTCAGCAGTCTCATGACTGCCTGTGTTTTGTAACTTAGTTATATGTCATGAGTGCCTATAATGACATGATGGGGTATGGTTGGAGTTAAGGCTGGCCTCTGAAAGTGCTAGTCTTTACTGGGAAAAAGGAATCTTAGCCAGATCTTAGCGGTATAGTGTATGAATAACACAGGTATAAAGAACTCTACTGCTTTGTGGCATCTGTGTCATTATATATATGCATTAAACTTTGTAGAGTTAGCATTATACAGAACATATGCACTATCCATAATGATGCAAACTGTGCTTACCAGAAGATTGCCTCACGGGTCAAGGTACTGGAGTCCAGATATATGACATCTGCAGCAGAAGCAAAATCAAATACTATAATAACCACCTGGATTCTTCGGTGGGTTTTTAAGGCTGGATCTAAATTCTCTTTGTTCTATTTTCCTTTAGGCACTCAAATAAAGGCTGGTCTGAAATTATAATTATTTGACAAACTTGCGTGCAGCTGTGGGATCACAGCACTTACTGGCTTTGTGTATTGATTAAAAAAAAAAACCCACACCTCCTCTATTTCTCTTGAAGACTATTGCTTGACATTCTTCCTGTTTGTTCCTACTTGGGATCTTCAAAAGATCACAAAATAATTGATCGCACCAAAAAGTTAATGACAAGAGGTTTCCTAATTTCCTTTGTTGGTGCTCCACTGCAATATCAATTGCTTGGAAACCAAAGACAGCATAAAGGCCACTTAACTTACCCAGGTAAATCTGGTTACTTTAACCATTATAAAAACATGTGCTGGTGCAACTTGTGTGAAAGCATCTGCTTTTACTCCTGAGACTGAGCAAAGTTTTCTCAAGTACTTTGTAGCTGCTGCATTTTTTCTCTTGCCCAGGTGCTGTTTCACTTCAAATACCAATTATACTGTTTTGTTAAATATTTTGTAATGCCTAGAGATTAAAAGGTGTGATATAACCCCAAGTTTTCTGCATTAATCAGCACAGTACCGAATACAGTCCCTTGAGGTACTACTTTTTACCTTTCATTGTCAGTAAAATCAACATCAGATCATTAGTAGGAGTCACAGAGTTATGCTGTGCTAGCACACAATGCATTGGTCAAAGGTAGAAGCCCAGATAATTTATAATTTAAAAAGAATAATGTGCCAAAAGCTACTGAAATAACCTTGTTCTTACAGATGCTATCTGTGGATAAGTAGTCTGGTAGAGAAGAGGAAACACCTTTGTGGACAGATGGACATCTAGATACCACTGATGTCTGACTAGAGAAATCTAGTGCTTCAGCAGTCCTTATAACAGCCTATTTTATCTGGGACTGTTTGGAGCTTCTTTCTTCTGTAGAGCAGTGAAAAAAACCTTTGAAACAAGGTTCATTATTTATTTCCATACCTGACATGCAAATGGCCTTTGAAATCTGCATTAAACCAGTACGCATATTTATATGTATATTTATTCAGAAATATGTGTATAATATGAGTTTCTGCATGTGCATACAGAGAAAGAGAATAGTCTGTATTTGTAAGTGCAAATTCAACTTTAATAAGGGGTGGGGGAAAAAAAACCCTTGAGGGTAAGGCTGGATCTCTAGGGCCAGGTTTCATGAACTAACTTTTTATCCCGGTCTTGCCCATCTACCTAAGGCAGATCAAAAATAGAAGTTGAGGTTGTTGAGGGCTGTAGAGGTAGAAAGGTTGTCAGTTCTAGACTTAACTGCAGAACTGTGCAACAGTCTTGGGAAAGATAGATTTTTTTGATTACCATGAGGAAGTGAGGGGTCTGTTTGCTGTTTAGGGAAGTAAATCAGACTGAGTGGGACTTTATCTGGTATCTATCCCTGTATCTCCCATGTGTTCAAAGGTCATTGTGAGAATCTGAAATGGTGATGCTTTGTTTTCAGTGAACAAGGGGTTAGCCTCAACTCAGCTTTTCTCTGGCTTTCTGCATATGATAGGGAAAGAAGAACAAATTGGTTTAATGGCTGTGAGCTGGGGTTTTGAGACAGGTTGAATCTCAAGCTTATTGTAGGAATTGCAAGATAGGGGAAATCTCATGTTTTGTTTTACGCCTGCCCGGTTTAGCTTATTCTGCTTTCCTGTTTAAGTATCTTTCCTTGAGGAAAATCTATTGCTGAGAGTAGCTTCATTTATTTCTGATGAGTCATGCCATTGATGTGCATCTTGATAATTAGCACATGTATATTGCTTCTGTGTGCTTACAGATCTGGGCATAGGAACTTAATTATTTGTGTTCCTCATCACCCAAAACCTGGTAAGAGTAACTCTGAATGTTTCTGCCAGAATTATTAGGACAGAGAATAAATGCTCTTAATGTTCCTTTCTTCCTGTTACCATAACTTCTTCGTGTGGGAGGAAATTTTGTAGCCTCATCTCCAGAAGCTGTGGTGAGCTTGGAACCTCAGGGAACCCAGTCTCAAAGCTACAAGAACCTTACCATGGTTCTGAAGGCACTCCAGGTCCCATGGTTTCCCAAAGCTGAAGCATCCTCCTAGTTGGATCCTGTAGTTTCTGTTGTATAATCAAAATACTTCTTGCGAGCATCTGTCAAATGTCCATAAGTTTATTTTGATGTCTGAAGAGGTTTTACATGTCATTAAAAGTCTTAATTTCTGCTGGCCATCCATTTTTGTGTTGAATAGCTGAACACCTGTCAGACAACTTTGAGCAGTTATGTTTTATCTCAAATATGTCTAATAGTTTTGTGTGCACAGCAAGGTGAAGGCATTCTGACTGTCTCTTGACTATGACTGTCTTTTCTTGTGATGTACACAGGAATCTGTTGGGAATTGGAAGTCAGCTAATTTAACTGCCTCTTTTATCCACAGATTAGTTGTCACTCCTAACAAAAGTTCTAACACACATGTAACCTGCTGTTTTTAACGTAATCTATTGGTAGCATAGATATGAATTTTCTGGAAATGAAATTAACCATTGCAGTCATCCTGCTTTTGAGTGACCTGACTTGGCTACTGTTTTGTGCAGTGTGAAAAGCTCTTAATGAAATGAGCTCAATTCTATAGAGAAGCTTACCCTGGCATTGGGCTGCTACCTGTTCAGAAATGGCATTGATCAAATGTTAATATTGCTGAAAAAATTCAAAGGAACCAGCTTTTTTTTCCCGATTACGCTGAGGGAATATTTGGATCACCTTAAACACCTTTCAAAGATGCTCTGCAAGAAAAATGTATCTATCACATAAATCTGACAGTTTTGCTCATTGTTGCTTACTCAATTAAGTGAACTTTAAATATCTAAAGTGTCTTACCTATTGAACATATTTATTTAGAGGCATAGTCCTGGAATTTTGCTTAGTGTGAACCTCTAGTGATTCCAGTGAAATTGGAGGATTTAGCCTGGACTTACAGCACTAAATAGTCTGTCTATGCTTGCTTCTACCACCAGTGTTAGGTGAGGCTCAAAGGAAGTGGGCTGGTTGCTCCTGCTACCAGTAGCTTACATGGTTCTAGTTTGCTCTCCATTATACAGAGCTTTAGGAGAAGTGTAAGCTGCAGGCAACTGAAGGAAGCTGTATAGAGTGGGTGTTTAGGAGATAATTATCATAAAAGACTTGTGCTGTCCTGAAGGCAGTTCCTATGGTATGCCACCAATACAAAGGGGCAGAGTGACCTGTGCCTTTAAGGCCTTCAGGTCACTGGTTTGTAGTTTAGTTGTCTTATAGCTTTTTTTGCTGACACTTAGTGAGGATTTTACCAGGATGCTATGGGAAACAAAGTGTGGTTTACAGCTACCTCCAGGAATAAGGTTTTGATAACACTTACTCCAGAAAACCTTTCTGTAAAAGGACCAGGTGACACCATGAGTGCCTTCAGGAGATTTTCAGTTGCAAAATTTGGCTCAAAGATAGAATAATTGCAAGAAGATGAGATGAACGTCTGTGACATAAACACTTAGTGAGATAAAACAAATATATTTGTTCAGGAAACTTTTGACTAGACTGCCTTTGTAAACAGCAAACTGAACTTGAGAGAAACTTGTACAACTGTTTTGGTTTACTGCAGAGGTGGCTAAAGGCCAAGAAGAACTAGGGGAAAGGCAAAGAGGATAGGCTCATTTGGTAGTGATGTCTGATATCTGCTTACATATGCCCTCTATGATGTGCTCCCTGACTGCTACAATCATCACAGACTCCAATTTTAATTGAAAAATAGCTTAGAGTCTGAAAGGCAGATTAAAAATTATAGATTATTTAAGTAAAATAGCCCTCTGAGTGTGAATGATGCCCAGCAAACGACAGAGGCTTAAACTGCTCCTTGTATTTGTGCATATCTTCTTCCAAGCTTCCATCACACCTCTTGAAAATTGCTTTTGGGCAGGTAACTAAGGAGCAATTCCTCTTCCTCCAACACAACTCCACAGGCAATGGCAATTCCCCTCCTCTGCTCCATGCTCTTGGTGGCAAGTTTTACAGGCTTTTCTGCAGTGATTGCCAAAGCAGTGAGAAATGGGCTGTTGGATTTTCATCTGAGCAATGGGAAAGGGAAGGAAATGGCAAAACAACAAACTAAACCAAAACAAAGAAAAAACAAATTGCTTGTGAAGATGTAGGAAGAATGAGGGAGTTATTTCCATTAGTTTTCAAATTCAGTAGTTTCCAGTGTAATGTAAGTAGCTCTTTATCAGATATCCTTCTGGCAAGAAGGAAGGGGTTTGTTGAAATAGCAGTGATTACAGGGCATGTTTCTTTCTAAAGAATCATAGAGTGGTTTGGGCTGGAAGCACCTCAATGATGATCTAATTACAAGCCCCCTGCCAGGAACACCTTCCACTAAACCAAGTTTCTCAAAGCCCATCCAAACTGTCCTTGAACACTCCCTGGGATGAGACATCCACAGCTTTGCTTGGAGACCAGTGCTTCACCACCCTCACAGTAAAGTTTCTCCTTTATATCTAATCTAAACCTACCCCCTTTCAGTTTAAAGCTTTTCCCCCTATCCTGTCACTACGCACCCTTGTAAAAAAAAAAAAATCACTCTCCAGCTTTCTTGGAGGCCCCCTTTAGATACTGAAGACATCAGCTTTCTTTCTTGTTTGTTAATAATGAAGCCAAAGGCTAGTTAACCAAAAATGATATTTTATTGTTTATCATGTTTTCTTTTTAGAGCAAGAGTTGAAATGGAGACAATGTAATTTCTGTTCTGAACAACTTAAGAGAATGCCACAAAAATGAGACTGATAAAGTAATGATTTAGAGTGTAGAGGTCATTTATGTACATGACAGGATTACTAACATCATCACCAAGCTGTAGGACAGGGTGAAGGTGAGTATTGTCTCAGGATTTGAAATCTGGAGCAGCAGCAATTCCGCTGCTAACAGTAGAAACACAAGCTGGGAGCCAACTGTGTGTCCTCAGCAGAGCTAGCAAGGTTTTTTCAGGTTGGGAAGTGGGTACCAGATCAGTGCAGGACAGAAAGTTAGGGCAGGATGAGCTGCCTTGTCTTACTCTGTCCCATTTCCCCCCCCATCCTCTCCAACAGACACATGCACACACACTCACAGTTTGGCTGCTGTATCCACATCCACCCAACAGATAAATACTTGGTTCCTCTGCACTGTTTATTCTTTCTCTCTGCAAAGCTGTTACATCTGCAAAACTACAAAACAGACTAAAAGACCCCATGCTGTGTGTGCATCAGTCCTACTGTTATGGTGTATTGATATACATAGCTCTCTATACACTGTATTTTAGAAAAGCAGGTTATTGTGGTATGGTCTTCAATTTGCTAGCATGTTTTTGTTGCCACAGGCCATACTTGAGTCTGAGGGATCTGTAAAATCTGACCATGGGCTGAGGGCCTTGTTGTTAAGCAGCACAGTTATTGAGTTTTTCTAACACGCTTGTGATCTTTTATTGAAGGAGTCAGTTTTGTGCAGTTAACAACTATAACTAATACCAAAAGAAACAGGCCACACTACAGGAATGCATAGTAGTTGTATAGCTTTGTCAAATGTCAATGAGCCAATGAGCTTGTTTGTCCCCGTCGTAGTACCATGAAAATTCCAAATCAGAGGTCAGACAGGAAAAGTCATCTTACTGCTGTAATTTCACATCTGCACTCTTGTATTGATTTGTGAATTTTCATCTCCCTCCTTGGTCTTCTGTAATTTATCCAATGCTATTTACAAACTTATATGGTTTAAGCACTGTAATACTGGGTTTGTGGTGCAGGAGACAGAAGACTGACAATCTGACTCAGGGGCAGTGCCAGGGTGAGGCAGTGTAGCTGTGCTCTGTTGCCACAGCCCCAGTGTCTGGTGCTGCATGCGAGCAGCACGAGTGTGTGCAAGGCACTGTCCTCTCTTGGTGCTCCTATGCTAATGTCCTTGACCTGCATGCACTCTTCACCTCTCTACACCACTTTGCAAAGTTCTTCCACTGCTCATGAGAATCTGCTGTATAATATTTGTGGTGTTTCCTTTGTATCTGTGGTCGCAACTTCTTAAGCCCCTACTCGTATTTTACTCTAAAAGAGTAATGAAAGGATGGAGAGGATAGGAATGAGCCAATATTTCATGTGAAATCCTCTTTGTCACAGTCTATGAAGGACCTCACTGTGTGTCAGCAACTCAGTGAGCACTGAAATGAGTTCCTGGATCTCTGCTGATGGTACAACTGCAGGCATGATTTAGCTGCACTAGAGTTACTGGTTATACTCAAAGTCAGTGTATGTTAACCATCTTGTACCACTTTCAAATATTTTAGTTCTATGTAATCAGCAATATGTGCGGTAATGGTACCTAGCCAAGGAATATTTTACTGTTGCTAAATGTGCTGCACTTACTGCATGTATATGGAAAGTCACCAGAGCACTTTTCACTAACACTAAGTAGATATAAATAAAAGGAAAGCTGTTAAATTTGAAACTGGCAAAGTAAATGTCATGAATATGCTTGTGTGGAGTGCAAGTAAATAACAGATGTGTTGTCAAATTTATTGGCTTATATTTGTAGCAGCAGAAATCAAATTAAACATGCACCACTGTGGTAATGTAGACAGTATTGATATTGCTAGAGGGATTTAGTCTGTGGTGTTATGCAGAAGAAACATTTCTTTCTACGAGAAAAAAATTATTTGTATTCACTATCTCAAATTTATCAGTCCTATCCTCACTGAGTCCACTGCGCTTTTTTCTCTTTTCCCCGTTACTACTCCTCCCAAGTGCTTTTGAGGTAGGTTTCCTTATCCCACAGGAGTGGGGGCACAGTGCTGGGAGGCTGCATATTTGTGTGCATACTTGTGGTTGCTGGCTCTGGCTGGCTACTTCGATGCCTCCTCCTTTGCATCCCATTGGTGGAGAAGGCTCTTGCCCACATCATTCTCTGACTGTCAGACTGTGGTCTTTGCAGACACCAGCAGTTTGAAAGTCCATCTTTTCATGCTAATAAATGGGCAAACATTTTGCAAGTGGCAACAGTTGTGTGTGCCTTGCTAACAAGGGCAAAAGCTGATGCTGTCCTCTACAGAATGGGCATGTGTGCTTTAACATTATCCCTAGGTGCTAGCAGTAAGCCTGAAGGGAAGTGCTTCCCTTCCCTGCTGCAAAAATCTGCTTTATTTTCATGTCTCTGTGCCTGAGACCAGGATGTATTGTCAAAAGCTAATCCTACGACTGAGAGAGTTAAAAAGTCTAAAAGAAGTGGAGGGGGAAAACAACCATGAAAGTAAAACAAAGCAAAAAAATCATGTAAACAAATTAATTAATTGTCTGGAAGTGAAGTGTATGTTTGTAATTTTGCCCTTGTCAAAGGGAAATTGAAGTTCATTATGCTCGATGCCTGATTTAAAAGCTCTTTCCTGCACAGCATCACCTAGAGAGAGAAAGAGAGGGAGGCTCATTTGGATCTCATGCATTGGCTGCAGCTTCAATTAAAACGGGAATTCATTACTGGAAATCTCCAGAGAGAAGTCTGTTACTTCACTCTTCAGTATGGGAAGGAGGCTGTGTTTGCTTTTGCTGATTCACTCTTTTTTTTAGTGTGAAGCCTTAGTTTTATACTAAAACATTGTATTTTGGCTCATGCAAGTAATAATCTTGAGATGCTGATAAAGTTAAGAGATGTGAGACTGTATTTGGAGCCAGGTTGTGTTGGTTTTTGCTGATGTTAACTGTGCTATTTACGTGGACAGAAATAGCATAACACATGGAGGGAAGGGACTTAGAAAATTCTGTTTACCTTATGTTATGAATTCCAGTGCTGAGTGAATCTCATCATAGAATAGCAATTACATATGCACCTAATTGGAAATATTTATTATTTCAAAATATTACAGTGTATTCATCATCATCTCTAGTTGCCAAATGCAAATACCTCTAATATATGTGACCACTGGCATCTGACTGATACTCTGGCTGTGTTCCATTTATGACTATAAAAATGGTGTAGGGAGGAGTAGGATTCCCTTTCTCTAAACTAGATAGAACAAAACTGTTGTAAGGAAAAGCAAATGCTTTGGGGAAATCTTTTTATTTTAAATTTTATTTCAAAGGCTTTCTAGGTTGTCTGGGCTGGAATGCCTAACAAGTCTGCTGCAGAGAAGTGAGCTCAGGATGTCAGCTTGTTTCATTCAGCTTGTTTTATCTCTTATTCTTTCTGTTTTCCTCCTTGTAATAAGAAGCCCACTGGGGTTTTGTTTTTCTATGAAGCACCCACAGATGGTTGCCTTGTCCCTTTCTTTTGTTCATTGCAAATGCAAAGACATAGCCAAACAAGAAGAGCACAGCCCCCTTCCTGGAATTAGCAGATATTAAAGCAAATGCTTTTTCCAAAAGAAAGATGTTTGGCAGTTAGCCAGCCCTTTCAGCAGGTGCAGTATGCCTGAGGCTGTGCAACATGTACATCTCTGAAATACTGTAGCTCACTGTTTTGGACATCAAAGTGCTCCAGGGAAGGCAGGACATGTCTGTGTACACACAGATGTATTAGTCCTCTGTGCTCAGTAATATACACTGATTAATGAGCACTGGATCTGGGTCAAGAATTTTCTAATTGGAAATGTTAATTTCCTAAAAAAAAAAAAAAATTATCCAGGTGAGTATTTAGTTGAAAAAAGTGAGTAGATTTTGGATGGGAAGTTCTGTAGCCTCCTGGAGGGCACCCATTTAGCAGTCTGCATGCCATCTCTTTTCCCTTCTTTTCTGGTATTTTAGAGAAACTGCCTGGAGATGTTCCAGAGGTATGGGATAATATGTTCTTGATAGCTTGCCTGGTTCAGAACCTGGGACATGAAGAGCTACAGACTCCAGAGTTCCCAATTTCTTTGTGGTTTAGGTTTCTGGAACCATGAAGTACAGAAGGATCACATACAGAAATACTTAGAAAACACTTGTATGTTTTATTGCCATCTAGGGAAAATGAGAAGCATATTTCATTTGGGAAGAAAAAAATACTTTTTCACCAGGAAAGCATTTGTATTTCTAAAGTGGAATACTTTCTAATTTCTGTAAAAATGCATCTGTAGGTGATGGTGAGGATGTGGGGTGTTTCAGTCTTCCTTTTCCCCTCACCTTGGTTTTTTCCTCCCACAAAGATCAAATTAGCTTTTCTTATGATTTCAGAGCAAACCTAGTGTAGTGGTCCATTTGTTTCAAGTGAACACCTGCTGTTGGAATGCAGAATCATAAGGTGGTTTACATCATCTGAAGCAGCTAGTCTCTTGGTTGTATGTCATAGGAGTTCCAGAGAGGGAGAGTGCAGTAGCCAGGGTGCCATAGCAGAACTCTTTGCTCTGAACACCTTCCTTTCATGCACCTGTTTTGTTCCCCAGACACTTCTAGCTGTTGGTTATTCCTATGGCAGAAGGCACAGAGGGCTGGGATGGAGAATGGAATTTAGGTCATACAGAGAGAGAGCATAGATGAATCTGTGCTAAAAAGTCAACTTTCTGAAGGAGGTGGCGTGAGTGGGATTTTGAAGCTTTTTTCCCCTCATCTGGGCAGTGAACTCTGGATTTATGGTGACACTAATCAGGTTCTTCAGTAATGGTTGGAAGATGGGATTAATTAAAAGAGAGAGAATAGACAGATTTTTTTCAGTGCAGTTTTTACCTGACCCTTATATTTGTGCTTTCCTACAGCATCTTTCGAGTTTTGTTTTTATTTTTACTGGCAAATTCTTGGGTCTGGACTATCCTTTGCAATGTTTGCACAGAACATTTGTACCCTGACCTGTTTTCTTTTCTATGTACAGCAGTATAAATATTTAATGGCAGTAACGAGAGAACATCCTTATTCCTTGATTTTTGGGGAAATATAAAGCTAATATTTTTATTATTTCATCAGATCTGTCTTTCCAAGAGGACTGCAAACAACAAATATGAGTTATCTTGCCCATGTTATATAACTTGCCTTCTTCATTGCCCCCTTAACTGTGTCCAACAAGAAAAAAAACAGGGGGAAGGGGGAGAAAGAAAAGCCAGTTGCCTAGTTTCTTCTAGTTATCGTTTAATGTGGCAGACGTTCACATCCATTCTTGCTCTGTCAGAACAGATTTGCTTATTTCCTGCTGTCACCAGCATTTTCAGCTTCTTAATGTTATCACACTCGTCTCTCCCCCCCACCAATTACCCTGTCTGTATGTTACAGAAATTTCATTATTAGCTGATCAATGCTAGTTCTAATGTTTGTGATTTCTCCAAGGTTTTTTGTTCCATTACCTCCTACCCTATGGTAATTTTCTCTAGGAAAACACCTTGAAGCGTGCTTCCTCCTCAGAGAATATGATCCAACCTGTTTCCTTCTCCCATTACCTTGTCCCATTTCAATCCAGATGCTGGGACTTTGGGTCATAACAGACACCCACATGCTTCTGCTTTTAAATCACTAAATCAATTAATGGCAAAAGTAAAACAAGATTGAGTTATCAATCAAGTTGTAGCTTTTATATTTTTCAGATTCTGTGCTGTTTTAGTGTGTAGTTCTGGGTTTCATATTTGGTGCTACTAAACTCTTCACAGGGTAGGTAGACAAAACAATTCCTTTTCTAGCTTGGCACCAAGGACAACAGATACAACTTTCAGGCCCAAGAACGAAAACAATGGTGAAGTGAGAAGGAAAAAAATGAGGATGGAGCTTCCATAACCTGAAGCTATAATTGGACAATTAACTCCAATATGTTAATGGACCAGAACTTAGAAAAATGTGAGACCTTGTCATCATTCGTCCATTTTCGGGTGCACCTTGGGTGTAGCCCAGTTGGGCTCTTGTGCTGCCCAGGTGTTCCCATTGAGACCTTTTAATAATACTTTATCCTTTTGCTCTGTCTAGTCTCTTCCAGCTCAGCCTCTAGAAGGTGTCAGTTCTGGCACCCCAGATGGGACTCGAACCCACAATCCCTGGCTCAGGGGATTTGATCACAACAAAATGGCTGAAATAAGGAAGGTATATAAAAGATAGCAAACATTAAAAACAGCTCGAGGAAATGAATGGATTGTTGTATGAGAAAAGAAGCAAGGCATTTTTATGCTAGGAATTAGGAATTTTAGAATGTATAGGGTCAGTAGAAGAAAGAGAAGATAATTGGAGAAAGCACAATTGAGTTTACAAGTAGGTGAAAGCATGAGATGAGACTTAAACATAATTTAAGATGGATAAAAGCTAAATAAACCATGACTTGTGTAGGTTGGGAGCAGTCTAGTAGCTAGCAGCTTTGGGTTTCTACACTTAGTAAGATACTCAGGACAGTTTTAAGACACTTGGAAGAATTTCTTCCATGCCAGTTTTTATGTTTCAGTGAAGGTGCCCTAACTTTATTTTTATTGGAAAATTTGTGATGAGGCAGCACTGACTCATCTGAGCCACATGGATAATTTTATTCGTTTTTATCAATAGCACTTTAATGTGATGGAACTCTAATAATAAAACAAAGAGCTCATTGTCTGCCTTGAAAAGAGACCACGAGATACTCCCTGCCTTGGCAACCTTATGATGTAGCCAGAAGGTAAGAGGTGGGAAGCGATGCAAGTGCTCCATGCGCCCCCATCACTTCAGGATGCACAGGGACACCAAGGTGGTAACAGCCACTATGAGAGTCAATAGGCAGTAGGTTTCAAAGATAATAGTTCTTTCTTACTTCTCTTCCTAAGTGACTCTTTTAGGAACTGTATATCCTCCTTTGTAGGATATCTGTTTGGGCATCGGTGCTGTGAGAGTTCCCAATCTCCTTGAAGCATTTGAATGTACTTCAGAAGCAGAGCAAGTAAAGTCCAGGATCTGTAGGGAGCATCCTGAGGAAGGTGGTGTTTAGTTTGATCCAAATACGTGTGCTAGACTGGTCTCCAATTAGAGCAAGAGGCCTGATTTAGTTCCTTGATTGTTTTCATAGGATTTCTTAGCATTTTTGGTGTTGAAGTTTTCACTCTTGAATTCAGGAGATAGGAATGATTTAGTCTCGCTAAACTTAGTTCTCTCTGTAATTTTTACTTTTTCTGGTTTTCTGCATCTTTTCTCCTTATTTTCTCAGCTGTTTAATCCCAGTAACTGTTTTGTGTCAGAGAAAGGCCTTGGGTCTTTGATACACAAATAAAACTGTTAAGGAGGGTGGAGGATAAAGCTTACAGCAGTAGTTGCAGGGGAGGATACATCATGACAAAGAACAGGCTTTTCTTGGAAGAGGTTGGAAATCTGTTGGAAAATACCTAATTCTAGTAAATAGTGTTTAAATCTTGTAAATTCCTTTCACTTTAACAGACAGTGCTTAGTCCTGTATTCACCCCTATCATTGATTAATGTGTGCAAGCAGATATCTTAGCCTTGAGACTAAAAACTGTTAGCCTGAGCAAAGCTGATACCAAGATATATCTTGGTCATAGCACATAGCTGGGATGCATTCAAGAGGAAGAAACTGCTTTTTTGGAGGCATGTGACCATACAAGGATAATTTGAGGAATGGCATATTCCCAAAAACAACCACCAGAGACCCTCAAGAGAACCCTACTCTAATGTAAATGAGTTCAAAGAAGTGATTTAAATATGTAAAAGAATTTGCAGGAATGTTTAGCATATATGTATGAGTTTGGGGAAATGCAATGAATTTGTACTAGTTACATAGCTATAAACTAGCCTGTTGGATAACTGCAGTGTGTGATAGGAGGAGCTATTCCCTGCGCTCTTGGCAGTGAAAATAAAGGAATTCCTGCTTTCTAATACTACAAAGGATGTTAGAGAGTTTTATTCTTCATTTTCTGCAACTAAATCATCTCACTACTATTTTTTAAATTAGTTAATGACTGGGAAGTTGTACATGCTAGGATAATTGTGGATAATTCTTAAAAATATAAGCAGCAGCATTGTTATATTAGCAAGCTGGGTGGCAGAATGGGAGAATATCTGTAAAATTAGGGAGTTGTTTCTGAGGATGCAATGTCCATATTTCCTTTTTCTAGGCTAATTCTCATGTAGGGGTGAAGAGCAAATCACTCCGCATCGTAGTAGTTTGGTAAGGGTGCTGTAGCTTGTCTTTCAGCTTACTCTGAAGTAGGGACCACTGGGTGATTTGGTTCAAGATACACTCCTCACACCACTTTACTTGCTTGGCTGAACTAAAAGTTTAATGTCAATATATGCAATAACTTTTTGATATGTTTTTCTTCTCTTTTTAATGCCCTAACCACTAGGCAACATGTATTCCTGCAGTCAGTACTCACAGTTAGATTATACTGTACAGCTATAATTGGATGAAATTCCCACGTTGTAGGAGGGACTCAAGGCTTTTACTCTTTAACTTGTGCTTTTATTCTGATTGTACTTCATGGCTTGGTCACCATACCCTACCTTGTATGAATAAAAGCACACTTCTGTATGACACTGTAAAATTGTTTGCCATTGTAAGATTAACACCACAGAAACTTCTTTATGCAATAGAGAGTTTCTGATCACTAGTTTTAAATTAAATGGTAAATGAAAGTGCAGCTATAGCAGATTCACTTTTATACTTGGCCATTATATGACATGCATTTTGGAGGTACTTACCTCATAGTCATCTTTAATGCTCTGAAGAATCAATGCAACTTTATAGTGTTTATAGCAAAAGTCTTGAGGATGATAGCCAAGGGAGAGCTAGTGAGTTGTGAAAGAAAATATAGGGTGTTTGGAGACTGTTGGTGAGTTACAATAGCCTTAAGTGTCCATAAATCCCTGGATGTTGCCCAATTCTGCTAGACCATTGTTTTTTAAGGTGCCTGAAGTTAGACTGCTCTAGTTATTACTGCAAGCATACATTACTGCAAGACTAATCAACAAACGTAGCTCAAGATGCCCCCACAGCAAAAGGACTAAGGGTTTAAAATGTCAGTAGATACTCCAAGGCCAATCCTACAATCCATACTATGATAAATCTTGCAGTGACCCAGCTGTGTTTGTACAGACTTGAAGTGGAACTTGGTTTGGGGTTTCAGGTGCACAGGGTCAGTAGGCTTGGTGGTTCTCTGAATCCAACTTCATCTGCCTTTCTCTCAGACTTTGGTCACAGGACAAAGACTTTGCATGTGGCACTCTGAATATGTGGGGTAAGTGTAGAGAGGCAGGGGAGGGTGAAGGGAGGAAAACCAAACCTGGAAGGGGTGGTCATCCAATGTGAATTTTTCTGCTGTAGAATGAAACATGCTATTGTATTGTATGTGGGGTCTGAGAGGTGATACAAGTGATCACAGGAGAGCTCCAAGTTGCTCAGAATTAAGAAAATAAATCCCAATTGCCAATTCAGGCTCTGCAGATGTGACCAAGAATGACAGATTTTTTTCTTTTTCCATTAGATTTATTCTCTGATATCCAAGTTTATCACTCAAGCCAGAACTATTTGTCAGCTTTCCTGTCGATAATCCAAACCTAAGTCATCAAGCTACACTTTTATGATTCTCTCCTAAAAAACCCCACCAGAATATTTACACTGCTTTTGCCTCAGATTTAGCAAAAGTGAAGGAACATAGGGAAGAGAAACTTGGGGCCAATGAGTGGTCTCCAAGAAGCACTGGAGCTCATATATGCCGTGAGGCCCAGTCTTCAAAGGCATTGCTAAGCCTAGTGTGTAGTGAGCCCTAGTATTTCCCTCTCACTCACATCTGTTTAATGGCCATCTGTTTCAAAAAAACAGTGACAAATGAGCAAGTAAGCCCAGTTGCTACTAGAGAAGGTTTTGTTGAAAAAATGGATTAAATAGTTGCCCCCTTGGAGAATCTTGTTACTATAGAAAACACATTGGCCAGACTCTGTTTTTAGCCTCAGAGCAGATGCATATGTCCCTAGCAGAGCACAGGCACACGAGGACAGTGATTTCACAGAAGCAGTGATGGCTGCTGGAGACTTTCTCATAACAGAAATTCTGGGATCATATGTGGATGTTAATGAACAGGAAGAAACCTCATATTTGGTAATTGATACTAGAACTCCCATGGCTAAGACCCCTGCTTATCTCTGTCATCCTAGATTAATCCTGACCTAGCCTTTGTCTTTGCACTGACAGCATTAAGAGTCTGTAATTCTAATGGCTTCTTCCTGAACTTTACAGATCTCAAACAATGCTGGAATTTCTTATCAATAACTGAGCATCCAATTTTTGTATATAGGCAAAATTTTAGTTCAAAGAAGTTGTGAGGTGAGGAGTGCAAACATGTCGACACAGACAGCACCATCTGCAGCTCACTCTGCTTCTTCCTGGTCACCTTGCTCTTTTCCTCATCCAGATTTTGTCAGTGACTTAAGCTGCTCTGGATCCCAGAGCCCACATGTATCACGTGAATACTGCCTGCAGTGTGAATGAGCCTTTCTGAACCTGAGCTCATCATTTGTCATTAGCAGCAGGTGTCACTTGTTTTCCCATTTCTGTTGTCACTGACAGACAAGAAATACGTCCGTGCCTTCCTGCCACCCCCAGTCCTATGGTAAGTATTGAAGTGTCAGTCATCCAGCAGACCACCTGCCTGCTGCTGCTGAAGCCTGAGTCAAACCCCCTGAGGGTGCAGGAGGCTTGTACAGAGCTGTTTGATGCAGAGCACCATGTGGTGAAACAGCTTTGCAAGCCGTGAAAAACAGTTCCATTGGGCTACACTGCAGTCTCAGGACATCTCGTTTGCTGCCTCTGGCATGGTTTTGATAGGAGGGGGGAGAGGCATCAGATTTCTCAAACATTCTGTGTCAGAGATGAAGGGGTAAAAAGGAGCGAAGACATTAGATAGTTGAAGGATTAACGAATATCTGTACAATTGAAAATGGGGTGATGGGAAAGCAAAAGGAATCACTCTGGTGAAACTAATGTAAATGGTTTGATCTGGAATAATTTTTCTTTCAACCAATGTGCAAGAGGACGACCATTAAAAATTTCTTTCAGTAAGCAGTATTTTACATTAATGGGACTGGTGGAAGCACACCATTAGTGAGATGATTAATATGGGGGGGTTGGGCTTTCTGGCACTCCAGGATTATATTAATATCTTGAAGAGCAATGGAAGAATATGGAATCCTGCCATAGCTGTGGAGATTTTCCCTCTCAGCATTCCACAGGGAAATTGATTTAGTCTTGGCCCCAGGAAAAGGGAAGTATTGAAGTACAAGCTGCATGCTGTGATGCTACAGGCTTTCTGGGTGGGGGTTGAAATGGAGAGGAGAAATGGAGTGACTGTCTTAATATGTCCTCCTTTGTATGACTGCGAGTTTGTAAACCTAGTGCAGTTACAATGGTGCAGACAGGTTGCTGGAACAAACTTGGGTTTGGTCCTCATGTCTTTGGATCCTTGTGTTTCTGTGGTGCCAGCTTGCATGCTACCTCTCATGCCCTCCTTGCAGTCTTCCTCATCTGCCTTGGACGTTGATTTATTTCCCCACCACCACCCCTTGCGACTTCCCCCTCAACAAAGGCTCCTGGTGGATTTGTTTGGCTTCAGAAAACTAACTTGTTTTTTCTTTATTTATTTACTGGAACTCCTTTGAGTTGTCCAGGCTGGTAATTGCCCACGTCATCTCTGTATCGATTGCTTTTAGAGCTGCTGAGCTCTTATTACTGCAGCTCACTGGGGAGAGAAAGAGAAAAGTGAAAGATCCAGGTCAGCATGGTCTCAGCAATAGATGAGTCTCATCAAATCTCTTTTCTCCCAGCTGCTGAATAACAGCTTTACTAGTTTTAAATAAAACAAGAAAAGGAATGTGCAATGCGGAGAGGAGTATTAGGAGGAAAAGAGATGAAATCTGGTGTGTTAAGGGAAAATGAAGGTAGAATTTGGGATCTGAGCTACCTGTAGCAGTGAGAAAAAATAAAGGATACCTGGTTGTGGGGTATGACAAAGGAACACTATGAATTGCTTTCCCACTGAAAAAAAACCCTCTTTTTCAGCAGATTCCCCACCATAAGGAAAAGAAAACAGTAATGGAATAAACAAATGTCCTGGTTATATCCTCTACAGGATGTGATGCACTTGATACAAGCTGCCTGCTTCTGAGACATTATAAAATGGCCTGAGAGGCTGAGTGTTGCCATCTCTGATCATTAGACCTAAACCAGTTCTTAAATAGATATGTGTACCTCTCTGAAATGTTGGTGAATATAGGGGCTCATGTACATACACACAAAAAAAAGTCTTTTGTAGATGTCTGTTAAGCAGTGTTGCCTATATTATTGAAATAAAAAAAGTCACTTGTGTCATTGATCTTGGTAATGTTTAGCACAGTGAGAGCTAAGACAGGTTTTCTTGTGTGAAGGTGTGTATTGCATAGTGTGGGAAAGCTGACACAGCTGCCAGAGAGGAAAGATCACAGTCCCAGTATAATTGTGTGGTAGCCCAAAGCAGCCTGTCCTCCCTGGCTGATTTATTACTGCAACCCATCTTCCTGGAACAGTGACAGCTGAGAGAGCTCTGGAGTACTGAGCCTGACATGAACCTCTTTAGAGTTCTCATATATGAGTCTGTAAGAGATTGATGGCCTAGAAATCTCACCAGAGTGTATTTCCTTAGGAAGTTGTTGGCATAATCTAATTTGGATTTGATCTGTCTAATCCTTTACATGCTTCTTTTTCTCATTTCTGTGGACATACTGGCACATAAACTTGGGGTATCTGGCTCTCACAAACCTTTCTGCAGACTTCTATCTCCAGCCCTGTCCTAATATGGGAAATACTTATTTCTGTTAAGAAAAAGCAGGATATTTCTCAAGCTTAGCTTGGAAGTTTATCCTTAGTTCATCCAATTCAGCAGTCACCTTTTCTCAAACCATGCATATCTACAAAGGCAACCCAATGGCCCAACCATTAATGGTTGATGCAGCTGCAGAAACTGCACAGGGCATCACCACACTTACTCTTCGAGAGAGTAAGGGACACACTGACCTTTGGACATCCCAGAATATTTCCTTGAAAGACAACTGACATTAGAAACTTATGAATCTCAGTATGCTTGTCAATTCAGCTCTACTTCTTGATAGTTGTCTGGGGGTTTGGTGTAGAAGAAAAAGTCTGTTTTGGTGCGTGCTTCCTTCTGTTGGAATAAGAGTAGCTTGTTCAATATTTATGTTTATCTCCTTTTTTGTGAGAATGAGGTTCTGTTTTTGAGCTAAATTATGTGTATTCCTTATTTTCCTCAGAGCGGAGAGGCAGAAGACTGTTCATGGTATTACACCAGTTGTCAGTATTATGCTTTTCTACCTTCAAGAACATGAAAAGTGTCTTCTTATCACACAGGACTTTTGTTCAGCTGCTGTGTGTGTGGTAAAATAATCATTTAATGATCCCTTTCTCCTCCCCTTTCTTCTCTCAAATTGGAAGGTGTACTATAGTCATTTAGATTTAAGTAGCTAAAGTCAATTCCACAAAGAAACTGCATTACTTTAATGCTTTTCTCTTTTCTATCAGTGGAAGAAAATGGCTTCAAATTGTGACCTGTGTGTAGTAGCCATCCTCCAAAATAGCTCTGTGTCATGCTGACTTCATAACTTGGAGAATAAAAACCCTGTAACCCAGATGGCATTGTGCAGCAGCCAGACAAAACCCAATTGCTCAAGTAGTGTGTTAGTTTCTTCTTGAATTGTGCAGTGAGAGAGTGTGGGACTGTAAACGTTGCACTATTGTGCTACCAGGACAGATATCCAATAAATACTGCTGGAGTTGTTGAGAGCAATATAGGATTATGTACAGGTATAGTTTGCTTCTGTGTATCTAGCTGTACTCCTGATATTAGGTTTTCTTCTACAGCTGTGCAAGGGGCCTGTATGCATGTTCTGTGCATGCACACAGCCCAACACTATCTTCCAGCTAATGTCAGGGGAAAGAAGGGAAATTGGGGGTAAGTATTGGCTTTTAGCTTTTTAAAAATTGTCCTCATTTATTCTTCTTCAGACTTTCATCTGCGAACGCATACAAATAGAAGCAGGCAGTCAGATTCTGCCAGGATCAGAAAGCCGTGCTGGTTATTTTTCCATTTGCAGTTGATGTAAAGGCTTCATGTTTAAATGACACTTCTTTTCATAGAGCGTAGTGCAAAGGGGATCCATCTGCTCTATAGAGGTGTTGCTTCAATGAGACATATGAAACGAGAACTGTTGTTCCATTCAGAAAAGGCAGCCTGTTTGGTTCCATGGTGCACAAAGGAGATGTCAAATGAAAAGATGAATTATAAGCTTTACATAATAGAGACTATTATTCTCAAGTTGGGGATGTAATTTAGTAGCAAATGCTGTAACGGGTGTTCTTTCGGCACAGTCTTCTCTTAGGACATTCTTGGACTCCACAAAAGCAATGGGATTTGGAATTACCCACTATTTGCAAGATTAAAGTTTGGTGTTAAAGGCACGCGCTGTACAGCATGGGAAGTGTCATATTGTGGTGTTCATGTATTGACTTGAATAGACTTTGAGATATAATTCTCCTGCCAAAGCTGCTTCCTACAGTGTTCCCTTCCTCTGTTGTAGACAACTGCTAGAAGTGAAACTGGCTCTGTGCTCCTTGTGAGGTAATGCACACTCTGATGTGAGTGGACAGACGAGAAGTTCTTGCCATATGAAACTGATTGAGACCTGAGTGTTTCCATGTTTCATTGCACTATTTCATTTGCATACGTGCCACAGATAATTTGCAGAAATGTAGGAAGCATTAGGAAGTCTAGAAAGCCAGATGTTTAGCAGACACTTCTTCTGTATTTTGATTTGAACATAGTATCCAGCCTGAGTCAAAACTGAACTGAAACCTTTTAAGTGGCAAAAATTGCATAGCTTATGGAGAGAGGGATGTAAGCTCTGCAACTACTGATTTTTTTTGTTGTTGGTGTTGTTTGGTTGATTTTTAAAAATTAACTTGGAATGGCAGCATGTGGCATAAACAGGTGACAGATTTCAAGTAAGTGAAGTATCATGGGAGACATACAGTTTGTATATATTTGTGGTTCCTCCAGTACCTTTGCAACAAGGAAACAAAAGTTTCAGAATTCTGTTCTTAGAATGTTTAAGCTGTCCCTCAATCTTGCTGGTCCTGCTGTGCAATGCTTGTATATGTCCCCATGTTCTTTCCTTTTTCCTTACAGTCTCAAATGTATTTAGTAGGATTAGCTACACAAAGCAGACATTTGTGTGCTTGGGAGAAGATTCTTTTTCCAGGACGGTAATGCATTAAGGCTTGAAATGGTAATTTTTGCTAAACTAAACCAGAAACTTAGAAGCTCATCTCCCAGATTTGTTGTATACAACAAAGACTGAGGAAAACAAGTCATTATGTGAAAAACCTGAAATGTGCAGCCAGTTCTCAGTCTCATCATAAAGTTCAGATTGCTCATACTGTATCTGAGGGTGTTATTTAAACATAAGTATCATGTGTAATGTATAAGTGGAGTGATATTAATATGTTGGCTTGTAATGGCATTTAGCATGGGTGGGAGTGAGAGAATGAGTTTGTTTTCCACAGCAAGATTTTGAGCTACCACCATTAAAAAGACAGCCGGGGTCACAGGGCCTGCTATGTAATAGCATGATAATGATTACAAACTGTATTGTCAGACAGCTGCTACTTTGGGTTGTCTAGGAAGATTATACCTTTCCAGGACAGCCTAAATGTTCTCATAGCAAATAAATGGTACAGCACAGTATCTATTTCTCGTTTTTCCAGTAAATCTTCCCAGTTGGTTCCCTGACTGTGTATGATATCTCTATTAGCTCACAAGAAGGTATTCTGGTGTTATCACTGAGGCTGGCCCTGTCCTGTCTCAGGTGGGAGCTCCTTGCCTGAGTGCCCAGCAAGACTGCCGGAAGCACGAGTACGATGTTGCCACTGTGATCTAGATGGTGGTCAAAATGATTTCTCTTACTGACAGAGCTTAATTTCCTTCCTTTACAATATAGGCCTTAGGGCTGCAAAATACCCATGGGTCACTAGTCCCAAGCTATTGCTACTGCAAGTTGCTGTATGATTTAATTCCTTACAATAATAATACTATTTTGTCTCTTAAATCATTGAACTTTTTTCTTCTACTGTGTTTTGAAAAGTTGTTATGGAACCCAAATCCTGTAATGAGAAGGTACAGTTTCTGATTGGCATCCTATGGTGCGCTTTTAGCCCATGTGCTGCTGTTTCTTTTGGGGCCAGCTTAACTTTTCTTCTTTTCTCCCACCTCTCTTCATTCTAGGGAAATTTATGGATAGGAAAAGCACAGCTATTTAGCCTTCCTTTTGCTAGCTAAATATTTAGGTGGAGCATAAGACCTTCTGTTGTGCAGTAGTTTCTGATTTTCACAACACCCACTCTTTCTCTAAGCATGGGTAGAAATTCCTATGCCTTGAAAACTAAAAGACTTGTTCTGTAGGGGAATTTATATTGCCGTACTTGAGGTGCAGACTATATTAAATAACATTTTAGAAAAACGTTCACAAGTCTTCAGCCACAATCACTAACTGTGTAGTAGTGCTATGTAAATGTTGGGAGGGTTGCATTTATTGGTATTGCTTTTCTGCCCTTTATTTTTTATTTGTTTGTTTGGTTTGGTTTAGTTTAGTTAATTTCTCTTTTGCAATTTTAACCTTTAAAGTATCCATAATTGACAGTAATGGCACAGATGGAGGCTGAATTACATCTTAAAGGTTGCTATTGTCTAGCTGCTGAGAGTTTTCTGTAGAACTGGGCTAACAGGACACCATCACATGACCTGCTTGTATTTTGACAACTGTTTCCTTCCAAAGCAAAGAGGTAAAATTGGTAAAGAGGTAAAAGCAAAGAGGTAAAATCTTTTTCTTCCCTTTTAATGAAAGTTTAACATTTGCACCACAATTTTTGGAAAGGGAGATATTAGAGTCATCACAGGAGCTGTGTCACTGTGTTTTTTTTCAGCCAGCCCTAGTGTTTTCAAAGCATTGGGAGGGAAGAAAGAATTGCATAATGAAATGAACCATGTAACATATTTCACTTTGGATTTGCATATGTCTCAAGCTGAACAGGTGCTCATCCTTTGCAGTGACTGTGTCCTCAGCCCAAGAGTTAGACTTAGTTTTTTGTTGTTATCCTGTTTTTTAAATAGAACAACTGGAAGGTTTTCATTAAAATAGAATTAATTCAGATTTACACAGAGATCATTGGTGTCTTAAAGCTAATTCTCCTGCTTCCTAAACCAATATAAATAAAGATTTTTATGTAACTGTAAGCACAGTGAAGAAAGAACACAATTTCCACTGTACTGTGTTCAGGTGTGAGGCAAAAGTGTCACAGTTCAATGGTGTACCGTTTTAAATTAATAGAAATCTCAAAAGTTATGGCTGGTAAGAATGATAGCTCCCACTCCCACCAAAGAAAANTCAATGGTATACCGTTTTAAATTAATAGAAATCTCAAAAGTTATGGCTGGTAAGAATGATAGCTCCCACTCCCACCAAAGAAAAGAACCAAGACAACAAAAAATAGAACTACAAAATCCAAAATATGTCATAAGGAACTATACTTCATTTTTTATCTTGATGTATGTCAATTCTGCTTTGCCTTGCAGTCACTGTGTGTTCTATGGTGAAATTCCAATGTCCATATGGTCAAGAGTGTTTTTTAAAGTTACAGACCTGGATTTCTATCCTTAGTAAGCGGCTTCTCATGCTTCAGTATTTAAATAGTGTGATGGATTGTCAGAGTGCTGGTGTTTGCTGTGAAAATTGATGAGTTTGATATGGAAAAAACTGAAGAATATTAAATATGGAGAAAGGTAGTCAGATGCCCCTAATATGTTGATAATAAAATGTTAATGCTGCCAAAAGTTCTGGCTTACCATCACACCATTCAGTGGAGTCCAGACTCAAGTTCTCTGCTTCAGCTGAGCATAGATCCAGGGCTGAAAGTTGTACAGTGGGCCATCCAAGATGTCTTGTATTGCTCACTGTTCCACACTGTAAATGGCTACAGAAAATATTACCTCATCACAGTAAATCATCTCACAGAACTGTAAGAATTTCTCACTCATGAGAAGCGCATCTTGCAATGAAAAGCTAAGAGGCTGACATAAATATACAGTTCAGCAAATCATAGATGTATTTCTTCCTCTTAAAAATGGCACTGGCTTTGGGAAGGAAGAGTGAGGACTAGGTTATAGGCTAGGCTAGTGACAGAGTAAAAACTGAAACAGGATAGTAAATTCTTCCCTCTATTACTTTCTAATTAGTACTTGTCTCTAACACTGCTTTTTCTTCTGCTCAAAGCAGAGACCAGGAATTGAAAGTCAAGTACAGTCATCTTAAACATAAGCAGAAAGCCTAAATCCAGGATCAGCTTGAATTCTGGTTGACAAATTCAAAGCGTTTGGGTGACAGGCACTTTCCTTCCCTTCCTTTAGCCATCTATACTGGATATAACAAATATTACAGAATTTCTTTCTATTTTCCTTCTCTTGTACTATCTAAAATTCTTTGAAATTACTCCTTTGAAGAGTTTCTGCTGAGTTCCTTTCAGCTGTACCAGGTTTTCATAAGTTGCTCCTTCTCCTATTAAAGCAGCTCAGTAAGGCATTTTATGTTCCCTGTGTCACAGCATATGTAGGGGAAGTAGAAATGCTTTTTAATGAGGGAATCCTGTCTGTTGCACCATGGGCTGAAAATGACACACTGGCATCCTTCCTGCTGCTTTTTTGCCAATCACTTTTTGAAGTAGATCATAAAGAGGTTCCGGTGTTTTCATCTGCTGTTGTTGCTTTTTGGAGGTTAAAGTCAGGCTAATCACCTTACCCTGGAGGTCTGCTCTAAGCACCTCCTGACCTGTAATCCCTTGTCACTTCCTAACTAGGCTGAATGCTCTCGTCCATTTAGGCAGTCAGCTGTGATATTTCTGCTGAACACCACTGTGCCATCACTGTATAGCATTCAGGTCCCCAAGACTCAGTAGAATTTCATTGCAGCAAAAAGCAATCTGTAGCTCATCAGTGCTATGTGTCCCTGTTGTTTATTTACAGGTAAAGTAGGTCAGATTGTATCAAGGATTGCTTCCACTCAGAAAAACTAAAGTCCAAGGCTTGCTGCCTTGGGATTTTGAAGTCTATAACACAAGTCAGAGACTGTCACCTGGTCACAGTCAGGTAATCATCTACTTATCCCAGAGGTACCTGAACACTGTGATAGGTAGCAGCTCCCAGCTCCTACAGGGTTCCCAGTGAAATCTTTGTTTTTCCACTGCTCTGAGTGCTGCAGTGAAGCCCAGAGTTTCACAAGGTCCTATGCTGACAAACACATTACTGATACTCTTCTAGCAGCATTATTCATACAGTCCTGTCATCCCAATGGATTCAGAAAGAGCATTAAGATTTTGTATCAGCATGAGTCACCTCACCCAAATTTGGTCATTGCTGAAACCAGATATGGTAACAGCTTAGCAATGACACTACACTTCAGTGTAGGCAAATGAATCCAAGGTAGTGAGAGAGGATGTTCCTGCACAGATGAAAAGGAAATGTCAGCACTAGGCTGGAAGGGGGGAGATGTTGGGTGCTGATCTTTTCAGGACTTTGCATGTCTCTCTCCATCATATAGAAAGCTGTTACCACGTCAGTCTTTTCTGCCCACAAAGCACTTCTGAGTCTCATCCCTAGCAGACATATCCAGTTGCATAAAATTTGAGTAAATTCCTTTGGAAAAAATTCCAACCTCTTGACTATTCAAAGTCAAGACTGACTTCCCATTTGCAGTCACTAAAAAATGTTTTCAATCAATCACCCCCTCACAGTCCAAGTAGGAAGATGAGATTCAGACAAAATAGGCTGCCTGGTGGGAAATGGATCAGTCAGCAAAGCTGCCTTTTTTCATTCTTTTTTTTTTTTTTTCAATTAACTTACCTTTCTTCACAGAAAGAAGGAGAAGGAGTGCTACTTCCTGCTTCCATAGCAGGAAGGAGTGCTAAAATAGTTTTCTTTTTTCTTTTCTGTCCAGTTTTATGGAAAAGATCAAAGGCACGAAGGACTACTTCACTTTGGGAATGTTGGAAAAAGATTTGTCCCATTCTGACACTACCCTATACTGATTGATCTGGACTAAAAGGAGAAAGGGAAGGAAAGGGAAAAGTATAGTTAATTTAAGAACTCACTCTCCTCAAGGTTTCTGTAGAGTTATTCAAACAAGTTTATTTAAAAGCTTATAAGCAGTAGTTACATGGGGAAGATATTACTTGTATAGCTGCTCTAGACATATGATCAGATTTTTCACAAATGGGAAAATATACAAAGAAAAATAGGCAGCCATAAAGAGATGAGCATATGCTGTAGGGTAATGTGTGTGGACTTACTGACACAAAAAGTGACAATATGTGTAGATATGAAAACAACTGCCTGGCAAGGCCTGTGGAGATACTTGGAAGATGAATTTTTCCCATTTAGGCAGCCCATTTATATCCTACTCTGTGGAATTATTGAGGCCATGGCTGGTCTGAGAGAATAGACACATCTCAGAATCTTCTGAGATCCCCTGATGGCATGAGAAATGAATTCTTCCTCTATTTGGAGTTTGTTTCTTTCCACAGTGAATATTTTCCAAAATTGTAGTGAGACAGAGGCTGCAGGCCACCAACACAATTAAATGAAAATATTTTCATATGTGTAACATTCCTACATGCTTGTCTTTTTCTGATCAGGCTATAGGTCATAACAAATTTTTTTCTGGTATGTCCCCAGCCAGACAGGAATTGAGAAGAGCAATACCTGGTCAGTCAAAGAGTTGCAATATTTTCTGTAGAGGCATTTCACATTTTAGCTGATCTACAAGGAAAGAGCTTTTGACCTCTGGCTGAGCTGCTGGTCGGTTAGTATGCTGTGTATCACTTAGGTAATGGGTCAGCTCTGAGAATTCCTAGGTCTCGAGCATTTTTTTAACTAATGATTTGAAAAAGTTTTGTAGTCATTCATGAACTAAACCATATAGCTATGTGCTTGGTACATCAGCAATATGTCCGTTTTGTGCAGAAGACAGCTGATTTTCAAAGATACTCACCATTTCTCTATTTTCTCATTCATCAAAAGTTTTTATATTTATCACACAAATAAACTTTCTGCTTCTAGATAACCAATCTTTGACTCTTTGTACACCCCTTAAATTCAATATAGAAACAAGATAATTGCACCAAAAAATAACCTCTGTTTTATCTAATCCACTCTTACATGTGCTCAGGGTTATGAGAAATAGATGCATCCATATACATTCAACAACAATCCACAGCCTCACTGCCATCACCTATTCAGGAAGCAAAACCTGTAGTGGTCCCTATGCCTTGCATCTGTGGGAGGGCAGATGGGATCAGAGGAATCTTACTAAGTCCAACTTTTTTCCTTTAATCTGGGTTTTATGCCTATGAACTGCAGCGAGACATTTCTTGTACTTGTAAGGTGGGGAGTCTGGGGGACCAGTAANCGGCGTTTTATGCCTATGAACTGCAGCGAGACATTTCTTGTACTTGGAAGGTGGGGAGTCTGGGGGACCAGTAACCTCAGAGCGTGCTATGGACTTCCCACCTTGGCAGCAGCAGTTAATGCCTGAAGGTAGATGGCTTTTGAATGTAAACTTTCATAGAGTATTTAAGCTTCAGGGAACTGCCTTGGAAAGTCTTGGTCTAGGAATCAAGGAGGAGAGCACCATACTAGAAAAAAGTTATTTTGATGTACAAACAAAAGCAGCGATGGAACTTAAGACTAGGGTGAGTTTTGTGTCCAGGGCTAGACACTGGGCAGGGATGCAACAGCAAGGATGGTGCAAGGCTAAGGTATCAGGAAAGTTTGAAACAGCAGAGTGGTTTGAAAAAATTAAGGCAGGAACTGCCTAGTACTGGCTGGCAGGTCAGCATTCACATGCATTGTCAGAGCCTTTTAGCAGACTCAGATAGGAGCGTTACAACGCAGCAATATTGTGAGGGTGAGGTAACCTTGCAATGCAAGAACTAACAAGGAGTATTAGGTGAATAGAAGCTGCATGGGCAATGTTGGAGGGGAAGGCTGAGATGAAAACCAAAAGATGCTGTAAATAAGTTGCCGCATCCATTTGTAGTATTGCCATATTGCTTATATACCCTGTGACTTGCTATAGCTAGCCCTATCCAGCTGTAATTTGAGAAAAGCTTTTCACCTGCAAAACCCCCCAATTCCTCTCCATCCTTTTAAAAATGAAAAAGGTAGATGAAAACTATTTTAGGAGGAAATGCAGTACTTGGTGAAAACCACACTCTACCTTCGCTGCCTCAGTCTCAAAATGTTGATTTCCCTGCACTTGCTTTTCTTTGAACTTGACTTTGCCTATAAGCTATTTTGGTTGAAGCTCTGTTTGTTGGATGGCCCTTCTGGAACTTACTGGCTGTTTGTCTTTGGAGAGAGACAGCTGCTCTCTCAGTGATGATGGGTGTAAAATTAAAGGATTGAGCTGGTTACACCTTTGTAGTGCTGGTAGTTCTGTAAGAAGTCAGTCATGAGTCTCTGAAGGTACTATAAAGAAGCAGTCAATTATCTGGAAAAAGAAATGGATTCCCAAATACTGTTTTTGTCAATAGAGAGTTTTCTCTTTTACTTATACTCTTAACCTTTTAGGCATTTAATTTTTACTTGTCTGCTGTAGCACAATGCCAACAGCACAGAAGAAGGAAGCTAGGTGGAAAAGGTTGGCTGCTCAGAAATCAATTCCTTATTATTTTAATTTCTTAATATTTATAAGTAAATTTTGAACAAATTTTAGACAAAACCAAAACTCAATGAATCTTTGAAATGATGAAAATAATAACTGCAACATCCTTAATTTTAGTCTTGTGAATAAAACTCTGCTGGAGATGCAAATTCGTTCACTCTCCTCTCTAGAAAACCATTCTGAGTGTAATGACCAAGAAAGGAAAAGAATTCATAGGGTGAACAAAAGGTTATAAAAAAGAGGAAAGGATGGCAAAAAAAAAAAAAAAAAAAAAGGAAAATTAAGGTAGTGCTTAAAAAGAGAAACTTCCTGCTGCTAAGATTCAGCAAACTGGGGAGTGCAAAAGCCTAAATGCATGATTTCTCGTGTTTGTGCTATAGATTTGGGATTTTTGCCACTTCAATTTGTTCTGCTAATTATTTGAATGCTACAAAATAAAGCAAGACAAAGTATTAGGAAATGCACTAAATAATTAAAATGTTCTGAATTTCTGTCATCTATTTCACTTGAGGGCTTTCAAGTGCTTCCTCAGAAAATTACTTCATAAACATCGTATCTTTACTGACAGAATTATGTTTTGTCTTAGTAATAGATCAGCTAAGATACTAGCAGAAGTGAGACAACTCTGCACCGGGAGAGAGTTATAATAAATGACTGATGGTGAAGTTAATGCCTGTGATATTTTTTGTATACCTTGTTCACAAGAATATACCAGGAAAAATTCAAGAAAAACATGCTGCTGTCACCAATTGCCTATTTTCCCTTTGGTGGAGATTTGGTTTGGTTTTGGTTTTTGGTTTTGTGGCTTCTTTTGTGGTTTTTGGTTTGGTTTGTGGATTTTGGGGGGTACTTGTGGGAGGTTGGGAGCTTTTTTCGTTGATTGGTTTGTGGGGTTTTTGTTACTGAATTTAGCTTCCTATGTTCTCTGCAATCCCAGGTTCTTTTTCTGTGAGTAACATTGTTATATACTGTCGAGGTAGTACTGGCCTAAATCTGTTTAATAAAGGAGTCAATAGGAGTTGCATGGTTTTTAGGCTGTTAAAAAATGTTATTTTGTTAAGCTATACCTTACTAAGTGTTACATATTAAATTTCATTGTAGAGAATGAAAGAAAAAAGTAGATACCTTACTTATTGGGACAGAGTACAGAAATAGGCTAATCCTTCTTCAACAAAAAGAATGACCTCAGAAAACGTAGGTAAATAAAGTCTTCAGAGTTAAGCTGTCTTTTTAATGATAAAAATTGATTTTAGACTTCTTCATTGTTTCTAATATATAAGGATGAGATACAGACCCTCCTGTTCATAAGAGAAATGTAGAACATGCCTTAACTTCTTGTATGATTAGCAGGCTTCCCTAGATGAAAATTACAGTGGAAAGATGTGTGTTTTCTATTAGAAACTGCAAATTATTTTGCTCTTTTCTCTGCTTTATCTCCATGTCAGCATAAACTTCTCATCACATTGTATTGGATGAATCTGGGTTAGCCAATACTCTTGTCATACAGTCTATGCCACCCCAGCCAAGTCTGACGAGATCACATTTCATTAATTTGTCTATTTGGCACACTATTTCAGGAAAAGAGAGGGTATTTTTTTGTCTTCACTGCAAGGATCTGCCACAGTAGCCCAATCCATTGCTTGTTCATTCAGTCACTGGTTCTCAAAAATGAGTCTGATTCTGAGTGAATGGCACCATGGGTCAGAAATGTTGGTTTAGGATGTGGTGCTGTATTCCCTTCTTATAACTGTATTTCCATTTGATTATTTACCACAATCATGAAGGAACTCTTTTTATCTATTTTTCACTCTGGAGAAGTGTGCTTATCAATTACCTGTCATTTGTAAGCATCCTCTCTGTTTTGCTTTTGCTGAGAGAGTCCACAATTAAAATATTTTTAGGATTTTTAGGATTTTATTTGCGAAACTGTCCATAAGGAATTTTAAAGAGCAAATGGTCAAAACCCTGGATATAAATACTTGGATTCCTTAGCAGCAGTTTTTTTAATCAACTGAAGCAGCATTCCTCGGCTGAGCTCTGTACAGAAGTAAAGCAGCAGCCTCAACTCTTTGCATTTGGTCAGATCACTATAACTTCTTTCCCAAAACTGTGCTATTAGTCTTGCCATATTACTCCAAATTCCGTCTTGGGTGTGCAGTATCTATTTCTCTTAATTATACGGGATAACTTATACTGGTATTCTTTTTCTGAACTCAAAAGTTGCTTTGTTCTATCCAAGGAACAGCACTCCTGTAAGAATCAATGAAGCTTTGAGTTGTCTCTCTATATTAAATCAAAGCTATATTCTCAAATTAAAATAGACACCATATCAAAGTATAAAACTTTACTGAGTCAACCCATGATTGAATAGAGATCCAAAAGAGACCCTCTTCACTTACTTGTAAAGCCTCATTTATTTTGTGGAAAGTTTTTTTGAGCAACATACAGTCACAAAATTAAACACTGCACTTTGAGAGAGAACCTTTCTGCTTGTGTTTGACAACATTTTTTTGTCTTTCTCATCTGTGAAATCTGCCAAGTCAAACCATGGAGGTGGGGGGAAAAGCTATCACAAATCTTATCCAAGCTATTCCACTCAAGACCATCTGTGTCTGTGTTCCCTGTGCTTTTTCTTCTTAAGGGTGGTATATGAATTTGTTAGGTTCAGGTGCCAGAATTATGTAAAAATAAACAAAACTAAAAAAAAAAAAAAAAAGTTCCAAATCAGTAATGGCTTCTGTATGTTAGAAAATCGAATGAGACAAATTAAGGAATAAAAATAGTTAAACTCTCTTCAGTTTGCCTATAAAATTTGATTTCACATTTCAGCCTGTCACCCCTAACCTTTTCTTGTAACTCACTTTTACAACATTTATTTCCTTTATCAGCTGATGATGCTATTAACAATCCAGAGGATTGATCTGGAGTCAGAATATCAGCATTTTCCTTAGCTGTCATATCAAGAACTTATAAAATGTACAAGAAAAATGAAATCTGACCCATTCTTTTGCAGTCATGTTGTTTCTGAATTAATGATTTCAGGACCGGTTTTGTCAGTAAGTTCAGCAGAGATATCGTAAAAAGCCCCAGCACTGTAATGTTTAGCAGGCATCTTTTTGTTATCAACTCTGGGAGTTGCTTCCCACAAATGCGTAGCACACCAACTGTATTCTGTCAAGCATGGGTAGTTCTAGTGCATAAAATAAAAGAAACTTCTGTTATTTTGTGATAATTCCTAAGAGAAGAGAAGAATAACTCAGGAGAACAGTGCAGTGCAGAACAAGAAGTAAGGTGGTCATTAGAATAATATAATTTGGAGATCTGCTTTCTTTGACTTCTGTGCCTGCAGGCTGTGCCTGAAAACTGATGGGGTAGAACAGCTGCACCTCATTTCTGATTGTCTACAGGTAGTTTTGTGTTGGCAATAAGAGCTTTGTAGCAGGCCAAAATACAGCATCAAGCAACTCCTTTCAAAGCTTCAGCTTTGATTCACCCAGTGGACAAAGACTAAGACTTGCAGATGTCCAGCAGATGTTAATTTTGTTTTCCTGTTGTCCTGTTGATTTGAACCAGCTAGAGCTCAGAAACTGTCTCTTGTTGGGACATAGATGAAAAGAGAAGGATATAGAAACACTTGAGATTCAGCAGCCTTTAGGCGTTGAAAAATCCGAGAATGGTCTGGTCTGGGTGTTGCTGTTTTCATTTCACATGCCTTGCTTATAAAACCAAACTCTGAGAAAGAACAAGAGCGGATTTTTCTAAACCTGTATTTGTAATGGGGTGAAAATGGAAGAAAGGGGAGGGTATTACTCAAGTATTTAAAAGGCATTTTTGAGAACAGGCCAAATATCTTCCATATCAGAGCTAACACCATAGCTGAAGAAACTATATAAGCCAAAAGGAAATAACACAAGATGTAAGAGTGCAAAGCATAGAAAGGTGGGTTGTGTGTTGAAAAGTAAATGTGAACAATCTGGAACATAATTTAACAAAAATTCCTCCTTAAATGGTGCTTTCTCTTGCTACAGAAGATGTTGTTGAACAAAAAAAAAAAAAAAAAAAAAAAACAGAACAAAAAAAGTAAAAGGAAAAAAGAAAATAAAAAGCTAGCCAAATGCAATTCAATTTGAATTTATTCTAATATATTTACTCAGAGTTGACAAGTCGTTAAGCATCAAATTGCTTACTCTTAATGAGTCCCTGATGGTGAAAATGAGCTGCCTACAACTGTACAGTAAAATAACAACAATGGCATGGTAGAGGGCTATAATAAAAATCAAGTAAATGCTATTGAATATTTGATGTGTGGATGCCAAACTAGTTTTGAGAAGTACTTCCATTTATTTGGTTCAGTAGGTTCATTTACTGTATGGCTCTTTATGACTGGTTTTGCTTTCAGAAAAGGTATTGAATCTGATTTTGACTTTTAGAAGAGGTTGAGGGAACAGATTCTGTATATATACTAATTTTTGGGCTAATTGCCTTGTTAAGTAAGACTTACTCCTAACAATTTACCAGTGCCCAGTCTGATAAATTTAAGATGTAGGAGGAAGGAGTAGCTAAAACAATTGTGTGGTTAAGTACACAAAAACATGTATAACTTGTAAGTTCTAAATGGTTAAATAAGGAATTAATAAAGGACCATCATGACAAAAACATACCTACCAAAACAGAATTTAATGGCTTGCACCAGTGCTTGCTGCCCTATCAACTTGCTCCTATGGATGTATTCTACAAGTATTTTTACCTTTTTAAATATTCTTTTGTAATCCAACAGTAAAGTCCAGGAAGGCTAACACACCTCTGTAAGATGTCCTTTTCCCTCACGACGGCAATTCCACGTTGCAGATAGGTTGGATTTGCTTCGCTTTCTGATGCTTGCTGGCAGAAGGACGAGGCTGTCTCTGTGTGTGACACTCACCCAGGGGCTGGACGTTCTGGGCAGGCTGTTCTCAAACCCGGCAGGGGCGCGCCAGTGGGGTGACCCCTTCCCCAGCTCTCTCTTCCTCCCACCACGGCCAGTTCTGGCTTTCAACCTGTTTTGCACTCTGTAGGCAGAGGGATGAAAGGCAAGTGGCCTGAGGTTAGGCACTACAAGAGAGCTGAAAGAGAGCTGTGCCCAGCACTGAAGCATTAACAAAAGATCAGCTTCTTTAGTATTTTTCTTAGAAGAACAGTCTGCGAGATAGTTGCCATCTCCCATTCTCGTGCAAAAGCTGATTTTCTAAATCCTGACTATGAATACTTTGGCTCTTATTATATGTCCAGCAGAGACCTTGTTGCCTAATGAACAAAAGGCTAAACCTTGTACTCCGGCCAGAAAACACTGGCAACAGCAGAAAAAAGAGTGCTCAGCTGGCAAGCTGGTGGATTTCTTTCCTCCTTTAGAAGCAGCCTATAGGTTTCTAACTATGGTTTCAATGGAAGATGGAGAGAATTGCTGTTTGATCTAGTTATTTTTTTATGACAAGGAACTATTGTTTTGGGAATTTTATTTTATGCATGAAAAAAAGTGAAATTTTCCATTCTGCAACCTCTCTCATTTCACTTCCTTCTTAAGAAGGCTGTCTTGGCTCCGATGGATTGTCAGCTGCTAATATAACACTTCTTTGTATAGAAAGAATTACTGGTCTAATGTAAAATGAGTTTCCTGGCACATCATCAGTATAAAAATCTTAAAGGAGGAAAAGCAAAAATGTGGCCTCATTTTTTTGGTTGTCTTCTTAGTATATTGATTGTTTTGCAGCATTAGCATCCTCCACAGAGGGGAAGGTCAATACCATTATAACTGCTCTCACCCACTCTTTAAAATTGAATTCAGTGTATTATTGAAATAAGAAGAGCATGTGCACGCAATTATTTTTTTCACTTTTCAAGTTACATTGAACAATGGACACCTGGCATATCAGCCATCAAACAGAAAATTAACTGTACTAATAGCAGTGCAGATTCAATGCTGATTTAATTCTGACTTCTGAAGTTAATCATCTCCAACACGATGGATGGTTATTTAATGAGAAGGATTCATGGGTTCTAGAAACCACAATAGAAACTAACAAATCAAATCTGATGCCATCACCTCCTTACTGAATCACTATTTCAGCACCGCAGAACAGCTGGACAGCTTCATTGCTCAATACAGCCAGGAAGTGGGGGATAGCAGCAGCAATCAAACTCTTCAAGCTGCAAGGCATGTGAATATGTAGTTCTGAACTAAACTTACACGAATAATTAATGAAGTAATAGTCAAAGTAATAGCAGGAACCAAATCATATGAGCCTTTCTCAGAAATAATTACTAACTGGTATTTTTGCCATGTTCATAGATCATTATCAAATGCCGGTGGGTTTTTTAGAGACAGTATTAATGGAAAAGTTTGAAGAGATGTTGGGACTTTGGTTTGCGTTGTGTTTTGGTTTTTTTTCATTTGTGGCTATGCTTTTGTTCTTTTGTTTTGATGTTATACTCTTGCTTAGTATTTTAACTGAATTCAGTGCTGATGACAACTGTGAAAAGAATAATGATGGTTTCTTTTAACTTGATTAGCAATTATGAGACAAGTATGATCTATGGAAAAGTCCCTGTATCCCTGCACTCTCTGTACCTGTACCTGTACTAACTGATTGTGATTGAGTGGCTTCTTGGGGGTGTCTGAGGCAGTTGGTGTCAGTGGGTTGGGCATTTTTTTACAGTGAAATTGTCAAAAGAAAGGGAAAGCGATTATTGTTTCCTCCATTGCTTTTGTAAGATGGACCTGTCTGTCACCTGAACTAAATTCCATGTGCTGATTTCCTGCAGTCCCCTTAACATCTGATAATGGTGGCTTTCAGCCTCTTTTTACATAGATCAGATTGGAACTGGTAAGCCAGATACTAGAAGTTTCAATGCTTTTCCTTCTACTCATCTGATATTTTGTTTATTTTAGCAATTTAGCTCCAGTGATTTTTCTTTTCTGGGGGGGGAAGGATCTTGTATGAATAAATCTGCTTCACTCCAGAAAAGGTACTACATGGTTTAACCTTCATTGTTCTGTGTTCTCTAGTTAAGAAAAGAGAAGATGCCAGTGGCATTTTCACTCAGGTAGCAAAATGTGTGTTACATTATTGTGTTATTTTTCAGTAGCTGGAGAATGTTCATTAGAAAAGACCATCAAAGTAGTGATAAATGACTTACATTACTTTTTGTGCATACAAGCTATTCCTGTGGGAGACTCAGTCTTCATTCCTTCCTCTTCAGAGGAACAAATAAAGTGGTCACATTTTTTGTGGTTAAAATTCCACTAAAGTGTAAGTTATTTTGCTGCTACTGCAGAATTCTGAGCTGCTGGTGGGAAATACTAACGTAGCTGCCATAGTTGTGCATCCACTGTCTCATATATCAGTAAATGCTGCTTTATCCTGTCCTGCTTCTGTTCTTTTTTGAAAACTTTTCTCATTCTGACAGAAATAACTTGAATTTATTTGTACATTCTTTCACTTCTAGTCGAGTCAGTGTTCTCTCAATAGGTTAGTTACCTGTAACCTTTTGTAATACTGATTCCTGACTTAGAGTTGTGGTGAAATCTTGGAAACAGCAAGTAACTGCACTCAAGTAACAATCATTGTACAACTGTCATAATCTTAAAGGCAGCCTCATAAAAAAAAAAAAATTGTTGCAGCTAATCTTGAGAGATGCAGATTTGGTCTGAGGAAAGAAGATACCTGAGGAATTGACTGACAAGGTTAAAACTTAATTTTCATGTTTTCCCAAAGCTGATAGAGATACAAAGATAAAAGCATTGTCACTAAATAAATATTCTTGTTTTTCAGGCTCTGAGGCATATCAAGGGTGGAGGGGTAGTTCTAGGTGAAGTGACACCACCACGTTAAAGACTTGTTTTCAGTCATCAATAATTTCAGCAATATCTTTTTTTTGGTAAAGTATGCAGGAGAACTGGTAGGTGGATTTAATATTTCTGATGCACAGTAAGAAATAGGAAGGAAGGGAAGAGAGGAAGGTGTCCAGTTGCAAGGGAGTAGTAACAGCTAAAGTAAAAGTTCTCGTACACCAGAGCCCTGTGAAGGCCTAGAGTAGGGTTAAAGGATTAAAAAAAAAAAAAAAGCCAAATCAATCAGTAAAGACAAATGCACCTAATGTTTCTATGGATTATATCTGCAAGTAAAATAATTTCCTTTACAAGTAGAAAGAAGCTCTTCTATCACTTATAAAAACTGAATTAGATTCCTCTCTTCCAAGTTGGTCTTTATTGCATTAGTTAAGGCTATAGAAGTTGTACCTGTCTGGGCTAACAACACAATAAACTTGCCTTGTCTTCATGGTGCATCAGTAAGTCTGTCCAGAACCTGCCAGTATGGATGTATTTACCCTCACTAAGAGATATCCTTGAGTGGCAGTGATTATTTAATAGATAAATCTTTTTTAACTGCTTAAATATGTGAAGTGTTTTGCGGCCTGGCTGCTGTAGCACATCACTCAGACTGTGTCAGTCCTCACAGACAGACAGAGCTTAAGCTCCCAACATGCTCCCAGCTTGGTCTTCCATGTCATACATGAAGTTTCAGCTAAAAGCTATTCTGTCATTGCTCTTTTAAAGGTTGTCACTGCAATACCACTCAGCAGGGGCACAATTCAGATCCAACTGAAGTCAGTAGGAAATATCCAGCTGGCTTCCTGAATGCCATGCGTGACTTCAGCAAGCTGAGGACAGGAAAATATAGAACAGACATCAGTGACGTGTTTGTGCTCAAGCAGAGTTTGAAATTCAGCATCCTGGGTACATGCGTGGAAGCAGCTGTGGCCTGGAGGATGCTTCAGGGAGCAGCTGGCTTGACTGCTTGCTTTCACATTGCTCTGAGAACAATCCCCTCCTGAACAGCAGTGCCCACCCCGGCTCTGTTTTGTTTGGTCTCAGTGTGTTTGTGCCCTCAGCCATGCACTGCGGTAGCCTTGTTCTGTGCAGGTGGACTGTGGTGCTGGGGGAAGGGTACCATGTGTGCACCCTTTCCATTGCTGCCAGGCATGAAAGAGAAGGAAAGGATGCCAGCTATTACATCAAACCTTGGAACAAGAGGTATGCAGGAGAAACATGCTCTGGAGTTCTTGCTGGCGGGTCATGCCAACTTATGGAAGAATTGCATAATTTGGGTAATAAAAATGTTCTGAACTATAAGCTGAAGCTTTTTAATAGTTGGATGCTCTAAAAGTAGTTAAGGAATTATTGTTTGAGCCTTGGAAAATCTCCAAGACCCACTCAAGAGAGAAATTAGCAAATCTCATTTTGTAACCTGCTGAAATGCAGTGGCATAATCTCTCCCTCATCGCCACCTAGTCGAAACCAAGGTGATTGTGGTGAGGGAATGAAAACACAAGGAGTATAGGGGGAAAAGAAAGCACTGAATGAAGACTAAATGAAGGGGGAAGAGGAGAAGTGGCTTGAAAATTATGCAAGGTATTTCTAAGCAGTGAATTCCACATCTGCAAACGTTAGGCAAATCTCTGTCCTAGTCATTCTGCAAATTTACTTCTAATGCAAGAAGTGATTAGTGGTAGGTTCCTATGCTACCAGAATGTAACAGGAACTAAACAGGCATCTTAACACAGAAAAGTTTTTGGCAGTGACCTGTCCTTTAGATCAGCTTAGAAATAAGACATGTATTCATCAAGAGCTGGATTTTTCACTTAAAAGTATCATTTTTAATGTTTATTTCAACAACCTAGTGTAGTACATTAGTTCTACAGTAGTTCTACTCTTCTATTAGTACTACACTAGTTCTACTTAGTTCTGACCCATAAGTGCAAGGCTAGTCCCTCCTACAGCAGCCTTCTTGTCAATGGCAACAGTAAATTAAGAATATGGATCTATATTGAGGCTTTAGATCTTTTTGATGTTTGTGAACTTCCTTGCTCTCCTTGAAGTAAGTAGTCATGATGAAAAGTAATTAAATGAGGGTGTGTATATTTGATCCCTCCCTTTTTGTTCTTGCCAGTCTATCTACTAAAAATCACAGGTTATACCAGCTTGTCAAGCAGGAGGCCAAAAGGCAGAAAGAGACATCAGCAGATTATGTATGAGTCTGTGGCAGTCAGGGAGAAGCAAAAGGTTAAGCAGGAGATGTTATAATGCTTCAGTGCTACTGGGTTGAATTACTGCAGTGCANTTGAAGTAAGTAGTCATGATGAAAAGTAATTAAATGAGGGTGTGTATATTTGATCCCTCCCATTTTTTTCTTGCCAGTCTATCTACTAAAAATCACAGGTTATACCAGCTTGTCAAGCAGGAGGCCAAAAGGCAGAAAGAGACATCAGCAGATTATGTATGAGTCTGTGGCAGTCAGGGAGAAGCAAAAGGTTAACTGGGTTGAATTACTGCAGTGCAACCTTTCTAAGAAGAGGTGTCACAGAACTGTAACTATTTGATATATAAGTGAAAAGTAATTAAACATAAGATTTAGAATTATGAGATCTGTTTATAGTTTTGAACATATTGCCTGGAACGGCCTTTTTTTCCTTCTTCTTGTTTTACTGTGCTGAAGTTTCCTTTCTGCAAAATAGACCTGCTATCTCCTTCAAAATCCAATTAAGAGGCTCATGTCATGAGTATTCATAGAGTGCTTTGAGATGTTTAACAAAAGATGATCTGTAAATACAAGGGATTGCTACACTTCTATTAAACTTTTGTCAGTAAACATTATTTAATCACTGAACCACAAAAATGTACACAGACATCCCTGGAAGATCTTATTCCTGAAATAAAAACGTTGAAATCAACAGTTGCATTCTTTTGTTCCTAGTACATAAGAACAGGAAAGCTCTGACAATTTGAGAGTGACCAGCTGGGTGAAAGGCCAATAATTTTAAACTTTTGTGGGCATTACAAAAGCCACCTAAAGAAGTATTTAACAGAAAAAGAAAATTACCAGAGTAAGTGACATTTGAGAAAGTCACCTCTGAGGTTTCAGTGAGCTCCATTATTATTACTATTATCCATCCAAGTCCAGGTAATACCAATTCCATAGCATAGTAACTATGTTACTATGTTACTGAGTCCCAACTCCTGGACTTTTGAAGTCAGTATCGACTTACCTGCTGTGAGAATGATACAAAGCCCCAGTTAAGGATGAAAAGTCTGTGGTGTTTAATGTGTTCCTGATTCCCTGTTCCCTTTTCTAGCTTTTGTTATATTGTTAGTGACACTGAACTCCTTCAGGGTCTGGCTGTGTGTAGTGCATGCAGGAGACCTAAATGGGCTGAGGCCAGCAACAGAATGTATGCAGTATGTTTAGAAAATTGTCACCACAAATGTTACCATTTTATGGACAGCTTTCCTAGTTAGTTATTTATGTTAGCCAAGGACTGAGATGACCATGAGAAAATGTAACTTCACTTAAAATCTAGAGATCAGTTAGAAGCTGGCATTCCCAAGGGAGGGATAACTGTTCTTTTCTTGCACCTTCCTCAGAACAGAGTGGCCTTCAAGTGATGAAATAGGAACTGTGACTGTGTAATTACTGCAATGAATCGATATAGCTGTCCCACCAGGGCTAAATTTTCTAACTAATGCTTGTGTGCACCTTTCCTGGGAGCAAGATAAATATTTTTATGGTAACATTCATCCAACACTGTCTATCAACAGAAATACTACAAGAAGTTACTTTTAATTGGTGTTTGAAAAAGAAGTCTTCCAGGAAAAACTCTAAGGTTCTTGGGTTTTTTCTGGAGGCAATAGGTATGAACACATCTTTAAGAACACTTCACATCTATGTGTGGCCTCTCATGCTTCGTTGTCCCTTGGCTATATGTATAGTATTTACAAAATCACGAGTTAGCTGACCTACAGCCAGTTTTAATGGCATTCTTACATGCTTTGTAAATTGAGGCACATCATCTGATAGGACTGTTTGGTTTATGTCTCTCAATGAATCCTGTTTGAAACTTTCAAACATTCAGCTTTCAAAGTTGCTCATATTTATTTCAGGTGAAAGAAATGCATTGAAGCTATTTGAAGTAAATATTTTGCTCCAACACAAGCCACAGTGAGTAACTGAGAATACAAGATCTGGCTGCAGAAGGATGGCTACTCACTTATTTATGAGTGTAAACAGAAAGCCCAAGTAATGCAGAGATGTTTAGAAAGTTTTAAAGGACAGGGTGGCCATAGATAGTCTTTCACAGATGTATTTCTCTGCCTGAGTATCTTGCCTTCACTAGGGACCTTAATCCTTCTTTCCTCAGTCCTTTCTTTCATCATCCTTATGTCCAAAATTGCCACAAACATCTATGGCAAATCTTAAGCAAATAGTTTATTCTTTTGTTTTCTAATTTCTCTAGAAATTACTGTCAGATTTTTCATCTTTCTCTTGCAAATGAAATTCATAATTTAGAGGGGTTTTTATTCAACTTGTCTTTTGCTTACCTTTATTATAAAATACTTAAGTGGAAGTTCCAATGCTTGTACTATATATGCTGTTTCAAAACCTTTGACTATAAAGAATCTTTATGATTTACAGGATGAATACTTTGAATCTACTATTGCATCTAGACATTGCTGCTTGAAAGGCTTTATGTTCCTTCTGGATATTATTATCAGCTTTGGTTGTTCTGTTGTTCCTGTTGCACTTTTATTATTCAGATGTATATTTATTGATGCAGTGTCCAGGTCGAGGCTTTTTGTTTGGTGTGACTTAATTAGGGTGTTCTGTAAAGGGTGCATAATTTGGAACTAGAAGCTGCAAATATCTTAAATATACTTGCTTTTTTTATTATTTTTTTAAGCCCTCTCAACTCAATTTCATAACACATTCCCATGCATTTTGTAATGTCCAAAATCCCCTTCCTAGAGCTTTGCTGGAATAACTACTAGAATCTGTTTTTTCAGTCTTGAAATACATTGAGATTTGAGCAATTACTTGTATTGTCTGTGAATATGCCAATGGTATTTTATCAAAACTGGAGCTGATTTTTGGTAAAAAGGACAGCTATAGCTGGTCAAACTGGTGAGACACTGTTCTGTTTCATCAAATTCTCCCACAACACTTTCAGCTTCAATCACTTTTTGTTTCTTTTCTGCCTTATTACAGGAATTGCACACAAAATTAGTCATCAATCTTACCACATATTTTAGTGCTGGTGATGGTCAATATTGAATTATGAGGGATGTTAACACAATTTTCAACAGTCTAATTGCTTCTCTTACTCCAGTGAAATTTATATTAAATAGTAATGATGACCAGGTTGCATAGAATTGCTATGACATGTTGGTGGGACTTCATTATTGAAGTCTCTAGCATTGCATCCTGTGACTTGACCTGCTTCTGTGTGTTGCATCTGAATAATTTTGTCCAGGACAAAGTCCTAAAAAGGACCATGTCATGCATGATGGATGTGTTTGTCAGGCCCCTAAATGAAATGTGAAGTGTTCCATCCTTGCCATTATGTAAGGATGAGAAGAGGTGATAATTGGTTGGGAATGGGGTGTGAGATAAACTGGGAGATACTGGCAATGGACAAACAAAAGGAAGAAACTTTGATCTTCTGCTTGATCCTTTTGACATTACTGTCACAAATAATTCTAACAGTTTCTCTGCAGAGCTAGCCAGCACTGAAACCGGTCAGTATTTTCATATTTTTTCCATTGGCAACCACTGCTGAGATTACTTTGACTCCAGTGTATAATCTTCTTTCCTTCTGATAAAATACTCTACATACCACCATACCATTTTATACTGCTATAAGACAATTATTATTTTAAACAGTAAAATTTAACCAAGGCCCTTACTATTTAAGTCTATGAAAAGGTGTTCTTATCCATAGTCATGGAACAACATATTTGCAGTAAGCAGAATTTATCCATTCCTAAAAATACTGTTTCACTTCTATCTAAGGCTGGATTCCTGCCATAAATCTGCTGTAGTGTTGTGATGTTTTGGTGAGATGCAGCAATTAGACAAGAAAAGAAGCCTACTTTGATATGATAAAATTGTTTCTAGTTGTAATATGTTATAATGGGTTATGGAACCCTTTGAACTCAAAAGAAGTAATGAAATAGTAGAAGTAGTTGAAATTAGTGGATGGAAAGGGCTGTGGAAGACTTGAGTCAAACCAAGTCAGATCAGGACTGTCATTAGCACTGAAACAGGTCCACTCTGATTTATCTAGGCAGGTCCTAGAAACCTCTAGGTGACATTTGCTTATGCAAATATTGGGCCCATCACTATGCTGTGAAACAACTGCTCCTCAGTGGTTCCCATCCATCACACGGCAAGCTGGATGGATTGGGATGGCGTCAGAAGCCACGTTTACTGTTGCAAGAAGTTTATACTGAGCAATGTGTGCTGCGAGTGGATAAACACTGCTGTAAATACAGTGCACTTCTGAATGTTTTTAACTTTGGATATTAGTCCCAACTCTTTATTTCATAAATGAGCAAACTTACTGCTATGAAATTGAATTTGTGTGTAACTTCAACATGTGGAAAGACCCAATCAGCCCACAATAAAGATCATCTTAGTAATGTGCAGTCACCACCATATTACCATATAGTTATGTCGTGTCCCTCAGAATTTCCCTGATGCTTTCACACCTAAGATGTCAGCCTCTGATCAAAAAGCAATTGTGCTCAGTTTTTAAGCTGTGCACTGCATGAGACAGGACTGTTCTCACTACAGACAGTAGAAGGGATTGAGCCATGTATGTAAACAATTGGAATATTATTATTTCAGCTCAGTGTTTGTAAACTGGAAGTTGATAGAATTTTTTCTCAAAAATGCAATAGGAAGAAGGGAGTGGGGGAAACCAAACAAAACCCAGATGTCACACAGGCAAGGACAGCTTGATGTCTGCCTTTTTGGGAAGAGGTCCTGTATCTCAGGAGCAGGAGTTAGATTGCATGGCATGTTCTGCTCCTTGCATTTTCAATAAGCATCTCTTAGAGCACTCAGGAGTTGTCAGCACTTAACTAGGAAATACAGTTCCCAACTATTTTCATGCTGTCCGGAAAAGAATTCAAAAATGTATTTTAAGGAAAAACCTATCAACTATAATGGCTATCTAGCTGCCTTGATCCATTTTTTTTCCTCACAGATTAAGGAATTTATATAGTGTATCATTTGTTCAAAATACTATTGAAAGGCATATATTCCTGAAGAGAAAGGGAGCAATAGACAAGTTTTTACCAACGAATCAGCTGTCTTTGCAGCCTGAAGCCTTTTAAAATGTAATGTAGATGTGGCAAAGATGTCCCTCTGCAACTGTGACAAAAACAGTCAGAAAGCGTTGCAAGGAAGGAGAGAGATGTCTATGACACAACCATGATGAGCTCATTTCCTCAGGTTGTAAAGGAAAATTAAACAAACAAAAGACCAGTAAGTACTGACATAAGAGCTTTAGACACTTCTCCATGCTGCTAAAAGTTTAAAGAGAACTAGTTTTACAGCTGATTCTTTACCAATTCTTTGGCTCCCATTTTGTCATTTGTCTCTAGGATTAGCATCTTGTGAATCGGGATTGGAGATTTAATGGTGAATGAAACCAGAAATAAAAAGAAATAACAGTTTTGCCATGAATACAAAGAAATAACAGTTAATGCCAGCTTTCTTGGCATATTTGTGATGTAGGGTAGTGGTGCTTGGAGATGATTAAGGGATTTTTTTTTTTACCCTTTTTATAAGAAAAATACCAAGTCTGAACCTTTTAATTTCATAGTCCTCTCACTTCTGCTTGTATTGGGGACAAACCAAAACAATATAATTATTTCCATTAATGTTGTGATTTATCTGTCTTCCAGAAATCTCAACAGGAAAGTAACTCAGTCTTGCTTGAGTCTTGAAGCTTTGGTTTACGCTTTCTTGCAACTAATCTCCAAGCTGTTAAGAAAGTACTTTCACTGAACTCAAGTCACGTTAACTTTGAGGAAGTCTAATTCTTTATGTGAGGTGGTGACAAGTTGAGTAGCCTGTCAGAACTGCTGAATTAGAGAAATTGGAAAATGGGCAAGGCAAATGTTGCAATGAAGCTGTTTTCCTCCAAGTTTCCATGCCATTTAGAATGGACTAGAATATTTTCAGTTGGAAGGGACCTACAACAATGATCTAATCCAACTGTCTGACCACTTCCTGACATGCCTGCCAGCCCTTTCACCAGCTTTGTTTCCTCCCTCCTCTGGGCCCTTTCAAAGGCCTTAACATCCTTTCTCAAATTGTGGGGCACAGTACTGAGGCTGGACCACACAAACACTGAATAGAGCAGGACAACCACTTCTATCACCTGGCTGTTTGTGCTGGTTTTTATGCACCCCAGGACGTGGTTTGCTGTCTTGACTGTCAGGACACACAATTGACTGACACTGAGCTGCTGCCCACCAGCACTCCAGATCCCTCTCTGCAGGGCTGCTCTCCAGCCACACCCCTCCCAATTCATATTTCTGCCTAGCCCTTCTCCATCCTAGGTGTGGGATCCAGTATTTGGACTTGTACAGTTTCATACTGTTAATGATTGTCCAGTTCTTAAATCTATCTAGAGCCCTCTGCAAGGCTTCTCATCCCTCGAGAGAGCTGACAACATATTCCAGTTTGTTACCGACAGCAGACTTGTTAATACTGCATTCAACTGCTGCATCCAGCTTGCTGATAAACATATTGAACAGAACTGTCCCTAGAACTGAACCCTGAGGAACAGCTCTGGTCACCAGTTGCCAGGCACATGTAGCCCCATCCAACACAGCCCTTTGAGCTCTGCTGTTCAGCCATTCCTAACCCAGCACCCTCTGCACAGCTCATCCCACAGCTGGGCACCTTGTCTGGAATGGTGCTGTGAGGGATGGTATGAAAAATTTTACACTAAATCCCAGGAAAAAAACTGTGAGGCAGGTGATGTAACCTTTCAGGAGATTAGGAAGCAGGTTGAATGTCTCTGAGACTTTTTCTCAGAACTGTGCTGGTGACAGCTGGTGGCATCTATCTGTGGATATTTCAGTACTGGGACCAGAACAGATGCTAATCAAGGTACTTTGAAGAGACTGTCAGCCGTGCAATTATTATGTGACTATCTGTGGTTTTCTTCTGTGTAGCAGTTGCTGGCATCTTTCCATCAATTGTTCTTAGGGAGACATCCTAAGAGATTATAATTTTTTCTCTTCTGCTCTGCTCTAACAGATCTTGCAAAAATATATAATCTAAAACATTTTATGCTGTTATCAGAGAGGATGGACTGTTGAATGTGTTTATCCCTTTTTGTCTTTTGTTAGTTGTAATAAAATGCACTGTGTTTTTGTTTGTGCTGATGTCAGCTGTGAGGAATACAGCAGCTATCATCCTGTGTTCTCTTAAAGGAAAAATAGGAGGTGCAAATGGAACCACTGGATCTTCCTTTAAAAAAGTGCTTTTAGACCACATCATTTTGAAAAGTGATAAATGAGAAAATGAACAGTCATAGGGACTTAATCTTAGGATAATGCAAAATTAGGTGGCTTCAAGGTGAGTTACAGATGTACAGAGGCCAAGAAAGACAGCAATTAAATATTTAATAGGTTAAGTCTAGTGCAATCACTCAGAAGAATCAAGGGCAAAAGAAAATCCATGGCAGTGACTGATAGCACATGATTTCTCATGCATTGGAGTCATAGCTTAACTTCTGTGGATGTTATCAAGTTTTTGAAAGCAGAAAAATGTCTGAAAAAGATAGTTGGAAAAACACTATTCTATTCTGCTCAAGTTTAATTACTTCTTTCAGAAATGCATCAAGAAATCTATCAGGTTTTGGGGGTTTTTTTCCTTCCACATCAGCTGCAGAGAGGACATAAGGGTGGAGAGGGAGAGAGATGTAAGGGAGAGGAAATTTAAGCTACAAGCATTGTACTGCTGCTTCATCTGACCTTCTTGCCCACATGTTGTCATCAAAACTTGATTGTCAAGATAAGATATTGCTTTTGGTATTCCAGTATATCTAGACCTGGAAGTAATATCATCAACTCTCTGTATTCTGTTAAAGGAATTTTCTTCACTTCCTGCCTGAATCGCTGCATGTTGCAGTCTATTGAAAAACTTACGCATTACCCATGCCAAAAAAAACCCAAAAAAAACTATGAGAGGGAAAACTCTTTGTGAGGGATTGTATTAAGTGAAGCTGGGGGGAGCATTTCCAAAGGAGGTATAAAAAGGAAGCAGCCCAACTTAGACAACTTAGGCATAGCCAGCAAGAACTTTCTTCTGATTGTTGCAATCCTATAAGTGATAGGAAAGAGTATAGGAAGAAGTGTTCAGTGATTATAAACGGAAAGATTTGGAGAGGGGAATTGAGGAGCTCCATTTCAGACATACTAACATTTAATTAGACAGTCCAGAAACCTTCTGCCCAGAGTTCTGCAAGTAGGCTGAATGTTGTGCTCAAGCCGGCCAGAAGGCTAGACTGAGCTTGAGTTGAAATGTGAATTGGCAAGATCAAGCAGAAACATAGGTTTGAATCAGTATAAATAATGTAAAAAACTGAGGCAGAATCTGATACAAGAAAAGACTGGATAGAAGGCATTACATTTCCACCAATACACAGTTCTTCTCTCTTCTTTAATATTCCAGCAAACAGCACCGTTGATGCCTTAATGGAATGTCGTTTTCATACAGCATACACAACAATTGATCTTTCTACTCTCTAATTTATTAATTATAAATATTTATGAATTATTTATTATTTAGTTTAAAAATATGCTTGTTTAGAGCAGCTGATGAGGTGCTGAGTTATTATAGTGCCATTAATGAACAAATCATGAAACAGACATTTTAATGTGCTGAATACTGAACAGGGAAATTTAACTATGAGAGTCATTTCAAATAACTGTTAGGCATTTACAAGAAAAGAATTTGCATAATTCAACTGATAAGCTTTTGTGGTGTTCACAAAGGTGTATGATAAAAAAAGTTAGGTTAGTGTAGTGGTAAGATAACCATGTGTCCAGTAGATGCTGGTCAATCCCATGTCAAATACCTATAAATGTCAGATTTACCTACAACTGTCATGGTATTTGAGATGTGTTGTTTCCTGTTCCTAGAGTGAGGGTGTCATGCCTCAGAAAGCTCTATCTACTAAAAACCTGAAAATACTGTTAATTTGCACTTGGCGTCTCTGAAGAATGCAAATGCTGAAGGAAAATTGCTTGGAGTAGATGAAGTAGATTTAACCCTAAGAAAATAATTAAGGGTGCAAGAACAGTATCATGCTTTCATTTTCATTCAAATTCATTGGTTGTTGGATCTCTTAAAAGGTGAAATAAATCTGAAAGATGGAATTGAGCAAGCTATCATTGTTTTGGTGTTTGAATACCCCACACCGAACAATACCAAAGGGAGGACACTTACAAAAGGGAGAAAACTGGACCATGTGTAAGTACATGTGTCCTTTTTGCATCTAGAACCATGTATTGCTGTTAATCAAACCATGCTTTGAAAATTAAGAAACAAACTAGAGGTATGTCATAGGACTGGCTTATTACTGCATCTCTAGAAGAATTAGAAGATAGTAAAGGGCATGCTATGTTGCTAGAGGTGCTTCCACACTTTTCTGAAGGGAATGATGATACTTGAGTGAGTCACATGTCCTGCTGATGGAAGTGGTCTTATAGCTTCTCTGGGGAGGGAGAGGCCATCCATTCAATTACTGTGTTTGGCTATTATTTTCAATTTACCATGAATACAACAGTTCTTAGATTTTCTCTTTGTTGCTCTTAACAACCTCAAACAGAATAATGCTATCCTAGATTCCAAATATTTCCTCTGAATTCACTGTGTTCCTATTTTCTGTTGCGTACTTTTGATTTAACCAACTTTTTTCCACCCAGAAAATTTTAATTTAAAAATACAACCAGTTTTGGATCTTGTTTCATACCTCCTGCTCTATGAAGTGCTGCATTCAGATTCTTCTCTGGTTTAACTGAGATTGGTGTCTAACCAAGCGTATTGAAAAAAATATTCAAAATGGGGAAAACCCCCCTACTTATCTTCCTTATATTGATAGTGGTACATTCAGTTAAAACTTGTGAAAATCATTCCTGCAAACAGTCCTTAATTGTACTGCCTTCCATTCTCTTAGGATATTCATTCCTTCATCTCTTTTAGTCCTTTTAGTCAAATAAGATGAGGGTCTTTGAAGGCATGGTGAATAAGGATGCATCTCTTGTGGTAAGGGGATCAGTTGAATGTAAATAGCTGTTGTGGTTCTGTACAACAAGGATTATCTCTGCAGTAGGAGTGTGGCAGCTTCCCACCTCTGGTAATAAGTACTACTACATGTGTAGGATGGATGATAAATGGAACTTTGATTGATAGACTTAGTGATGAGATTCTGCCGTTTACAAGGAAGTATTTCCAGCTCTGTCATCATTTCTCAGCTGTCTCACAAGGACCTATCTAAGAGGCAACAGTACACTTTGAAAGTATGATTTCAGCTGCTCAGAAAGAAGCTTCTTTTATTTCCCTTTCAGCAGCTGCAATGTTTATATGTAGAGATAAAGCCATTGTGTCATATAAGCCTAGGACACTCATAGAAATGCACTTCAGCAGCATCTCATCACAAGCAGCACAGCCTTAGCCGCTTTTCACAGCTGATGTATGAATGAGTGATTCCAAGTGCATAAAGCACCTATGATAGGCTATTCCCTTTGCTCTGCTACTCTGCACTGCCTTTTAAACCTGTTTCCTCCTCAGCTCTATCGCAGGCTGATCCTTGCCAGCTGCTTTGCCAGCTCAATCAACTATTTTTTGCAGGCTGTCTGCAAAGTACTATTCCCCAGTTGTTCTGGGTTTTGGTATTCTTATATGCAATTTCCATTTACTCTGTGAACCACTCCTTATCCCACAGCATGCTCTGGATAATGTGCCACTGTAACTGCTGACTTACCTACACTCCCGTAGTGATTGCCAAACTTTTTATATTTCACCTTCTTATTGTTAAAAATCTTGCACTCCCTACATGTGTGTATTTATTAGTCATAACTCTGCTTGTGCTACTACATATATGTACTATTGTACTAATATATTGTGTGTATTTTTAAACATACACAAAAATATAAATTAGAAAAGGATGAGATTAGGATGACAAACAATATTTTGAAATAACTATTTAATTTTATTTATTCTTAGAACAGTAAACCTTTTTGTAATCAACCTTAAAATGTTACCTGTCTTTGAAGGGACATATTGTGTTTATTTTTTTCAATATATTTGCTCGGCAGCATACTGCTGACAGCCATTTGTCATCTTAAAAAAAGGTCAGCAAATTTGGAATATTTGTTTTTGTGTTGAAGAAAAGTACATAACCCATCCTTAAGCTGGATAGCTTAGTGAAAGCACTTTGCCACAAGATAACCAGACAACTTCTCTTTTGGTACAAAATATTTTCACAGTCAATCCCCATCCCATTTCGCTACAAAGTTTTGTAAAGAATCTGCTGGTTCAAAGGAATGCAAACTGAGGGATGCATTTAAGTTTGTTGCCATGTTGTTTTACATGTATTATTCCAGTCATTTTTATCATGGCAAGAGGAACAAGCCTTTCACCAGTGCTATGGGGCTCTTTTTCTTTCACTTTTAAGTAAGAAATCTCTTACTGCTAAACAGTCTTTAAGTCCTGTAAAGTGCTGGATACTGCATGAGTAAGATGTTTGTATTCATATTCTGGATGCTTAGTTTTTAAATGCCTTGCTAATTATGGAGGCTTCATCCTATCTCAAAGCATAGTGTATGTTTAGGGCAAGGATTATCATTAAGACCATGGACAAAAATGCTTATTTCAAATAATCTTCTTGATAATTATGGAAGATGTTTGGCCTAGTTCTTGTCAGATCAGATTGTCACTGTTTTTACCTCATGAAGTGGCCAATGAGGAGCTTGAACTAGGAGTAGAAGTAGTGTCAACTGTGCCTTTTTTTTCATTCACTTGTGCTCATGTTATCAGTCTTCTCAGCTGTGGTTTCTTTGTAGGAATGGTTTTAAGATAGTTGTTCATTTTGCAAGGTTTAGTTTAGTTAAAACTAGTTAATACAATCCATAAATCAACGTAACCAGGTGCCTGTAAACTGCAATATTAAAATATGTGCTGAAAATGAATGCAAAAGTAAGGGTATCACTTTAAACTCTTTGCACTGTGGAGGAACCACTCTTCTCTCAGGACACCTCACAGGCCATATGTGACACGGGACCCTCTGACATACTGGCAGTCTTATTTATATATATTCCAAGAACTGTTGCCTAAACAACAGATGACAAATAACATAACTAGGAAATAAATGCCAATTGATGCTGCAAAGCTTTCAACGTATATCTATCATTCCTATGCTTATTGATTAATGGTGTGTTTTCCCAGCCCATATTTGTCATGTCAATTAATGAAGTATTCTCTCAGTATGAGGAACAAATTGATCTTTTAGAGGAGTATTTGCTGTCCTTGTGTGTGAAGGTAAAATTGCTTGTAAAGTATGTGTTTTATTCCAGCAAGGTTTTGGGTCTCTTGGACCAGCTTGATATTTTGCAGAAGGGAAGGGGGCATGATACTGGAAAAGCAGGGCTCTTTCTGGGTTTCAGTAAAAAGACCAGGCTTAATAAGAACAAATGGCCTAATAAGATAGCCATTTCAATCAGAGAGGAATATAGATAGTGAGAAATTTTATAGATAGTTTCAGAGTCTGGGAACCTTGTTTTTGTGCCGCACTGGGTGCAGCTCTGATGTATTTTCCCACAGCACTTTGCCCAGATCCTGTTTGCAGACTTTCCTGCCTCCCTCCTGTTCTGTAGCACTTTATTTTGAGTAGCAAACACAATGGTGTAGCTACTCCTGACAGGTTGTGAGGTTATCTCTGTCACATCACCCACCAGCCCACAGCAGAGGCTGTCACAGGGCACTCCCACAGGTTCCTGTGCAGGGGTGGCTACTGCCCTGCAATGGGCTTCTCAAGCTCCAAGTACAAGGGCCCATAGAGCAGATGGTCTAGCCAAGATCACTACCCACCCAAATACAGCATCTTCTGAAGGCTCCCAGTACACCAGGTAGGTGAAAAATATATCTCTATGCAGAGAACATGGCTCATATCTAGGGTGTCAGTATTTGCCCCTGAAATTTGACAAAAATGGAAAACACATCACAAGTCACAAGTGATGGGGGCAATAACAGGTTTTTCATAGTTCAAGATTAAAAAAATGACCAAGCACCACTTTAGATAGCTGGAAGATCTAGAGGGTGGGCAAACTAACTACAAGACTGAAGATCATGAAGATTTGACATAACCAAAAGTGGTTTTCTGTTATGTTCTCAAAGTGACTACTGCATGACATTTAAAATTCATCCAGTTTAATAGAACATAATTTATATGAGGTACTCCTGTGCATGGGTCTCCAGGACACATCAAAAGATAAACTGGATTTTTGAGAGATCTCTAAAAGTTGAGAGATACATTCCATAGTTTCAGGTAATTGTATTAAAAAACATAGAAGAGTTAAACATTTTCCAGAAAGTGAGAGGCAAAGTGTGACTTTTGTATCTTTTCCAGGTATCACTGGGCAAGAGGTCCCTGACTAATTATAAAAGTCAGTGTTACAACACTGTTTCATAGCATAACTCCTTGGACTATATGGAAGGAACTCTAAGTAGCTGAGGAGGAAGAAAGCTCAAATTATTTTTCTCAATTTTTTTCTGTCTTGTGAGCAAAATAGTTTTGTAAAAGATTGTGTTTTGGTGGAATAATGGTCTTATTTATAAAGGGTGAGGGGTAGGAGATTGTAAGATTTTCATAGCTTTCAGTAAAGTAAATCAATGTTAATTTCAACCAAAATCTAGTTATTTCTTTGACTAATTTTGTTCTCTGCAAAAACTCTGCAAGGCATTTGTTCTTTAACAATCTGTACATAGAAATTAGGGGCTCATTCATCTGCACAATTTGTCCTGTTTAAAGTTATGGAAACCTAGGAGAAAGAGCTGAGATTGGAATGTAAAACCAGTGTTTTTCAGCCTATAGAGGATCATATGCATGGTCTAAAGACTGGGGAAAGGCACTGTGAATAAATACCTAGATCTGTTACACAAGCCCACAGTGTATATATATGTCTATATGTGTACATGTGTACTTATTTCTAAGTCACATATTTCTAAGTGAGAAGCGAATTATTTTGAAATTTTATGGCCCAGCGTTCTAATGAGAAACACAGATAACTTTGGTATTTGCTGCCTTTGAACCTTGTAGGGGGAAAAATTAATATATTATCATATTAATAGTAAACAGTTACAGAGGATGCATTTCAAAGCTTTGCACAGCCTTACAGCTAAAGATTGTAAATGGACAATATTTAGTTTTTAAAGGGTGTTGTAATGAAGACGGTGTGCCCTTATCTTTATGGAATATCAGTTACAGAGCTCAAACTTACTGATAAGTTAGGTAACATGCTCTTACGATTCTTGTCTGTACATTTTTTTGGTGTTCTAAAAAGTGGCAAATTCATAAAACTACAGATTTCGACAGTAAAAAAAAATGTGGTGAAGCCATATTTCCACTGAATTCTGCAACATTAATATATCATTAAGACTAAAGGTTAGAAGAGCTTACCCTTCTTCTGCTTTTAATGTCTTCTCACATGGCAATATGGCCAGGCTTATTTTTAAATCTAGGAAAAAGGGTTTGATTTGTTAAATCCCCCTTCAATGTAAGGATCTTCTAAGCCTTATGATCTCAAGTCTGAATAAAGAATTGTTGTTAGTGGTTTGGATTGGGAAGACAACTGTTGTATTCCTTAAATAGTTTTAAATTGTTTCTGCAATTCTCTCTCCAAATATAAAAACTGGGAGGACAACATTCCAGAAGCAAACACAAATTCATTATCTCTTGGCAGTTTTGTGAGGACATCAAGGTTTCAATTTGTTTGTTACACATTGACTTTATTCTCTAGTTTTCAGTCATACGTACATTTTCTTTTTTATTTCATAGCATTGTGGAGAATATTGAGAGAATAGCAAACATTCTTTTCAACAGTAGTCCTCAAACAAGTGTTAGTTCAGTCTCTAAGATTTTCTGGAGATCTCAACCATTTGATCAATAAGGAGTGAGGGACAGATCTTCAGGGAGGAACAGAGAAGAGTCCTGCATCCTGAAAATTTCATGGACAGATGAAATGTGTCATAGGATACTCTAACATGTCTTTAAAGGTGGAAATAATTGCATTATACAGAGAATTGTCAGTTCTTTGTTGTATTTGTCTTGAGGGATAATAGAGCATTTGCCTAGGGGGTTTTCTGTTGAGCAGCTTGATTGCCTCAGAAGCAGTACCAAAGTTGATGTTGCTACCCCTCCATGCTGATAGAAGTTGTGAGACAACAAGGAGATGTGGAAGGACAGAGGAAAGTTCTGTTGTGCCTTGCTGCTGAGTGCTGTGAACAAGCACATACAAATTCAATTTTATACTCAAGTCTGTGAGTGCCATGGTTTATTTTAAATGGGCTTTCAATTTATTTGAAATAGATGCTAGCCCTGTGAAATCGCTATATTCGTGGCCCTAAAGGATGTGACAGAATAGGTATTTAGCAATTTATGGTAGAGGAACTATCTCCACTCCCAGCCAAAGATTTTAGCATTTAATGGCAAATATCAAATCCGTGGCAAAATTTTCTGTAGCAGATAGTGGTAGCACTCTGTGTGAGTGCTACAGGAAGTTATGCTGCTTCCATTATTGTCTTATATGTGGTCAGAAATGCTTCTGAGAAAACAAACTCCTAGGTGCTGCAAAGGTCAAAAAAGGGTGTAGAAAACCAAAACTAACACAGATGAAGGCACAAGTCTTCATTGTGCTAGCTGAACTGCCTATACCCAAGAGTATTTTAGAGAATCAGAGGCATGAAGATGAAGCAAAGCCTCCAAACTCTGCAGATTTTTTAATGTGTGTAGCTCCTTGTAGCTCTGAAATAAATGACTGGGTTAAAAGGTTACCCTTTCAGAAACAAATGAATGAGTGCTAGAAAGGCAGTGGCTCTCTAGTGGAAAAGGACTGGTAGAAAGAAGCTTTCAAATTACAAAGCTTTTCAAATTACAGTCCAATATGAATAGCAGCTAACTATTTTCTCTAACTCCTGCTAGAGAACAATTCTGGAGGATAGCAGCCTCATGAGCCTATAGTCTGGGATAAATCAGAGCATGATAAAATTTATGACAAATTTGGTAGGTGAGATTATAGAGCTGAATTGGACTGGAGCCTGTCTGGTTTGACTCTGGAAAACTAGGCCTTCTCTACTTCAGCTAAAAGGGTATATTTTGCTATAATATTTAGGAATTGCCAACGTAGGGCTCCAATTCCATGCATCACTAGTCTTGATGTGGGTTTTGGATTCTTCCTTTAGTCTAAATGAAAGAAAAATCCTGCTCTCCCAGGGAGTCAAACCAAGGGTACATTTTTCTGAGTATACTGGGGAAAAGAAGTGAAAGCTTTTTCTCCTGTCTTTTAAGATCGAAGTATCAAAAATTATTTGTATCTTAAGGAAACAAGACTAATCAGTTTATAATTGCTTCTGGGGAAATAGAGGGTTTTCTAGTGGCGAAATTATCTGAGAAGAAATTATTGATAACTGTCACCTGTCGGAGATAGAAAGACGAAGAAGACAATGTGCTGTTCCTAGACCATGCTATCTGAAATGGTAAGTGCTTGCTTCAACCTGCTATCTGAAATAAGGCTCCAGTAAATAAAAAAGGCTCCAGTGGCAGTAGATCTGCAGTTTCTGTATTTATTAGGCAAGATCCTAGTGTTAAAATCCAGGAGATGTTAACCAGAGCTGAGAACCTGTATCCTGAAAGAGTCTCCATTGGTAAGTCAGTCATTTGGAGCTACAAGTAGAACAGCCCCCTCTGCCTGTTAAAAATTTTGAAGAGCTTTGTCTGAGGCTCCTCTTGAGGAGAACCTAGATCTAGATCCAGGCAATGGATAAATTCTGCTTAGACCATGACAACACACTAGTTTTGCTTTCAGACTTCATGTGTGTCTTTTTTTATGTTGTGGGCAGCTGCACTGTGCCTTCTGCAAAGGGAGTACCTAGCTCCGAGCAGCACAGCAGAGTCAGAGCCAGTCCTTGGCTTGAAAAAGTAATTATTAAGTTATCAGGTACTTATTCATTAAAAGCAATAACTGAATATCCCTGGGTTGAGGTTTCCAAACCAGCAAGAATTGGTAAGCACTAGGATGGGATAGATATTGAATTAGATATTTTTTTCCCTGTTACTTTAAAAATCTGGGGTTTTTTTCTTTAATCCTATGCAAAATTTCTACTAACAGGAAAAAATAATGTTTTTTTGAGAGGCTTTGTAGTTATTGCCTATCCACCATTAGTTAAAGTCCTCAGAGGACCAAACATAAAATTGATTCTGGGAAGGCTTGCTGATGTCTTTACTGCAAGCTTCCCTCTGAAAAAGAGGGAAAGATGTGATTCCACCCAAAGTGCAAGCATGATGCTTATCACCTGTGGGATTGGAGTTTTCAGAGCACCTGTAATATCAGTCATTTGGTAAGATGAAGACTGAGGATATGACTGCTCAGGACTCTTCAATGTACCAAAGAATATTTTGTAGGAGGAAGCACTGTGAAAGCTAAGGCCTGAGCCTTGGCTTTCCTCATTAACTTAAATTCCGTGCCTCTAAACCTCCCCTCTGAGCTTTCATTTAGCTATCGGCTACTTAATTTCAGAGCCTGATACTGGCTTCTTATAGTTTCTGTGCTGCATTGCTGAGAACAGACATAAAGGATGAAAGATGCTTTGGAGAGGCAGGATATTGCAATTACATAAAAAATAAATACTGAAGAACAAATGTCGAAAAGGTCAAATGCTTATCCCTGTATCCAACCAATTATAACCTTCTCAGATCAATATTTTGTGCAACCTGTGAGGAGCAGATGTGTTCTCAACTGGCAGACATTTAGCTGAAGAGAGAATTGTGGTGTGTTGAGCAACCTGCCCTGTGCATAAGACAAATACATGATAATAACTGTCATTATTTATGAACTTACATGCATGTGAGCCAGACCAACTGCTTTGCTTATTTAGCAAAGTTCTAGAATCTCACCTTGAAATTTCTTATCTGTAGAGATGCTGAGCTGCTGGGTGCTTTCATTTGCAGCTTCGAATTGCAATCTCAGAAAGGATTGTAGAAATCCACACTCCATGAAATTTATTAATACTTCAGATTGTACCTGTCAGAAATTGTCCCTGGATTGCCTAGAGGCTCCTGGGATCTATCGGCTGTGTCCCACTTTACCTCTAAATTTTTGTAGGAAGAAGGGAATATTAAACCAATACACTGCAAAGCAATATTCTGACACAGTTTTTCTGTCTTTCTTTAAACGTGTAGATCCCTAATTCATGAGACTGCATAATTATATATTTGCTTATGAATAATACACTGTGTGGGTTTCTGTTCCCAGTTCCCCACCTCCTTTTTCATTCTTGTTTGGATGCATACTGTAATTGAGCTGCCTCCCAGAGGGGCATCACAACACCCTACAACCAACTGTGAGAAATCCTCATGTCTTGCATACACCCTATTTCTCTCCCACACCCCGGCTCAGAGAATTTAAAGAGCCCTCATTAATTAACACTGAACCTTGCAGGGTATGCATGAATCACAGCAGCTGTGGTTAGGGACTGAAATTTAATTAGAAGCACATATTAGGAAGGTGATTTTTTGAAGTTTCAAACGGCAAGAGGTAGAAAGTTAGCTGTAAGTATGTTGCTGTTTATGAGTGGGGGAGTATGTACTTGAGTGTGTTATGGTGCCAGTTTTTCAAGACAAAAAGCTAAAGCTAGCAGAAGTTCTTGCCTTTTCAAAGTCACTTCAAGGGAGGTTTTGCCAAAATGATTCATGAGGTTTACTATTGCTGTTTAGAAATTGATGCTGACTGCATCAAAATCTAATGAGAATACAGTACATGAAAAACTAAGATTTAAAAAAATAAACACAGGAAAGTATTTCAGCAATAATACTGTGCAATGTTTTTATCCTTCTGTCACAGTGTTTTGATTAAGACAAGATGGGCAACTTCCACACTGCCTGTTTATGGGGTGTGGAGGTGTCACACAATACATTTAAAGACTTTCTAGCTAGGAGAAAACAAGACTATGAAATATTCAATAAAAACACCTATGTCTTGACCACCTTTCTTATATTCAGAGTGCTGTTGTTTCACTGGGATCTTTATGACTTCAGCATCTTTAGTGTATATATCTTCTTTCAGGCATTATTGACATAATAATTTATTTTTTTTAAAACCTAAATACTTCTAGATGGTTACAAAACAGTAGAGGCAAATATATGTATTAAAAATAATTATTTGAAAGCATACTTGGACCGCTTGAGGTCAATAAGAATTGCTATCTGATAGCAAAGGGTGGCAGAGGTAGGTATATTTTGAGATAATGCGTCTTCCTTAAAAACAGTGGACCAAAAGATCTGCTAAATTTTCACACTTCTTTTGGTATAGTCAGAAGATGATAACAATGAAAAAGAGCTTTGGAAAGAAAAGTGATTCAGTTTTAATGTGATCTATATAGCTGACATATCATCAGCTGTCTGTGATCTAGCATTTTAAGGCACGGGTGTTTTCTGGGATCTGTTTATAGTCAGGAGAGGGATAGGTGTTCCTAGTGAACAGATCGTGCCTTTGGGATAAATGGGTAGACTCTCATTCTGAAAGTGCTCCTACTCACTACTGAGTATGGGGATATTCTAGTCAACTATGGATACATGTCTGAATTTTAGTGACCAAGGCTGGGAGGGACACCCCATCTTTCCATACAGAGAAGGTATTGGAGAACCTGTCCCACTGCAGAGAGCAGATTGTTCAAAGTAATGTCCTGCTGATGTGCTCTGTTCTTGTGTATGTCTGTTCCACAGCCCACTGAAGTGTAAGTGCTGCTGTAGACAGGGCATGCCTGCCTGTGATCTCAGTAGCTTTCAAAACCTAAAGGGAGTTCATCTTGCTTTGTGCTTATGTATGCAATTCCTAAAGCAAAAGCAAGAACATTGCTAGGAAGTCGAGAGCATCGAGAAAAATATACTTGCCTTCCATATGGGTCAGATTATGTTATAATTAAGTTCTACATTGCTTGAGTAAACATTTCCTGGTTTTAAGTGATGTTTGACATTGCTACGTGCTACTAAGGATATGTAACATTCCCTCTCATTTTAGGAGTGATGCAATTCATCTGTACAGATAGATCAATGACTCATGCTTGCATACAGTGAGCATGGTATTTACAATTCATGGTGTGAGGTTCTGGTACTCACTGTCTCACATACAGGATTAACTCCCACTCACAGTGGTAACTTTTACGTTTTCTGCAACTGTTCAAGGAGATGGATGATTTAACATTAATATTAACAGTTTCTATAAAAGTGTGTTGAATTTTTATTTGACAGCAACCTCCAAAAATTGATAATTTGGTATCAATTACATGTCATCTCCATACTTTTAGTATGTTCTCATTTCTCACAGTTGCTCTTCTTGGGAAGATGAAGGGAGAAGGTTTATTTATTTCAAAACTTTAAAAATTTACACTTGGTTAAAGCCATGGAGAATTTAATCTATGCTAAAATAAAGTGCTATAATAAAAGTGCAAAATGATCACAGATCTCATTGGAACCATCAGCTCTGCTTTGCCGAAGTCGAATCATGGTTCTTTTTGCTTGAAATAAAACAGTGTTTTACAAAGGAACAGGCACATTCTCAGGAAGCATGACCATTAAAATTTGACTTGTCTATCTGATATGTAGTGATCCTGATTCTGTGAATAGAGTTGCTGTAATGAACTGTCTACATAAGTGAAAGAAGCTTTCTGGAGACTGGTGGAGCAAGCATTACTGTCAACCATATTAGCACTGTTTTCACCTATTTTTTCCGTCACTACTGAGTTTTTTTGTATGAACCTGATTGTGAAATGCTGTCTTTGACTTTTCTGTGGCAAGTCTTGAATAATAAAAACAAACATGCACACACAGAACCAAAATAAACTCAACAAGTACATGTGAGTTTCTTGTTAATTTCCATTATAAATCCTGGATGCTCTATTTGGTTTTGAGTTTAATCTTTTTAATTCTACAGGCTGTGGTAAGTGTGAAGGGAGCTAAAGACCATTTTAAAGGCTGTAGGCTAAAACACTATCTTACTGTCAGAGCTGACACAAAAATAGGGCTTCAAAATTGTGTTGAGTGGAACCATTATTGAAGAGGATCCATTTAAGACAGATGGTAGAACTGACGTTCCAACTGTGCTTATGGTCTTTAAATATCTCTGTGTGCTTTTCACAGCAGAAAGTGTGCTAGCCTTGCTTCCTTGGCCCAGTTCAAGTGGGGTTGTAATCACTTGGCACCTAGAATTTAAACCTGTACTTTCCCATTGTGGCATTTCTCCCAAGTTAATAGTTTTTTGAGTGGACTGACTTCCCATTGGCGGGTTAGTTCCCAGGCCAAAATTGCTTAAACATGTTTTATTGCAAATTTCATTTATGCCTTCATTTAGTTGCTAACCATTGTGCCATGTCCTGGTTTCAAAGTGTGTCAGAATGCTTTGTGATGGTCTTAGAGCTGTGACTGTATAGAAAAAGAATTTTTATTAAACAGTGATAAAAATAGTGACTGTACTGTATTATATCTTTTACTGGACCTTCAGTGTGTTGTTCTATAACTATTTTCTTCAAAGAACTTATGTAGAGAACAAAACTACAGAAAACTTCCCTACCATCTCTGTTGATTGGTGATTTAATCCATTTCTTTTCTGTTGCTTCCCTCCTTCTGAGACTTGCTCTCTATCTCTTCTTTCCTTGTCTCCTCTATCAGTATCTTTTCTCTGTCTGACCTACTGCTAAACAAGTCCTGTTTGAAGACAAACCAAGCATTATCTGTCCTGCATCCCATTGTGTTGTTCATTTGTATCAAGTATCCTTTATACTATGAATGCTGTTCTGTCACTGAGTGTGGCAAGGCCACTTTCTTGATGCTTTCTTCTTGCTCTGTCACAAGATAAATTATTACTGCTGGCAGTATCAGTATTATTACTGTTGATTTTATTTTTTGCCTTATTTTGAGAGAGCTGCAGACAGTCAAAAGCTTTGAAGAACTTGGTATTACATATGCCTCACAGTTTGAATCCAGAACCTTCATTCTTTTCTATGCTTTGCCTCCATTTCTTTGGTATGTGAGATACTATTATATGATTACAGAGAATGAGATAGGAAAGTCCTTTTTTATGAAGCTCAGTGCTTTCTTGTGTTCATACCTCGTTGCCTGTAAAGTGCATCCAGGAACAGAGGGTTTTTTTAAGATAAGATTTAGGCTCCTTTATGGATTAGACACTAGATGAGAGAGAGGGGAAAAAAAAAGAACCTGTGGGGAAAAAAAATACTGTTGTTGTCTGTACTCTTTTGCCTCCTGCTTTGTGTCTCTTCTGAAAACCATTACCAGTGAGGTGTTCTATTTCCCTCCATCTGTGTGGGTGGGCATATTGGATATCTCTTTCTATCCCAGTGCTAATAGCTTTTTACTTCTTCACCCAAGTGGCTATCCAGACCAGTGTGTGCATTTGACAGGAGATGCCATTTGGCAAATGCTGCCATCCTCCTTTAGTTCATTTCTGTTTCATAGCATTTCAAAAAGGCCAGTTGTACAGCACTGGCAAACACAATGGAAGTCTGGCTCTCCATTTTAGAACATGCCTGTGTACTTTGCCAGAAGGGGAAAAAATCCCACAAGCCTTTTGCCTACACAGACACAATTATTCAGAAAACAGTGAATGGCACAGGCAACAGGAAAAAATATCCCTGGAAAAAAAAATAGTTGGGGAATGATTTCTGTTGAGTAAGGCTGCACACATCCTGGACCCTTACATGTTCTCAGGCTGATATAATGGGACATGGCGTGTGTTAACCCACAAGATTCACCAGAGAATATGGGGCACGCTTGCTTTTCAAGTGTCCTTCCAGCTATTGATTGTGAGACTGAATGTACTTTCTTCAGACTTCTAGACTTCAGGTGATACAGTGCAACCTAGGATAAGTTACACATATCTGCAAGGATTGGCTCAAGTCCTAGGTAGTGATTTTATTATAGTATTTTTTCCTAAGAGCTTTGTATTTTGAGAGTACAATACTCATAGCTCCTCACAGCCTTTGTGTCTTTCTTAGTGTCTTTCCTTCTTAGACAGCACTAGGTGCCTGTGAGAGACAAGGACCTTCCCCTAAACTGACCATGTTTATCTCTTATTCAGTACTTGTACTTTTACTCCTTTAGTATTTAAGGAGACAGCTAAAATACATATTGGCCCATAAATTTCTTCTTCAGTCCGAGGTTCTGTAATAGCACCAAAAATTGACCAATGTATCTTTGGGGCAGTGATGTTAGAGAAAAGAGAAGCTGTTTTCCTGGCATGAGAACTTCTAGGATGAGATAAAGGTAATAGCTACTCTTACACAACATCAAATCCTGTGGTTTGCAAAGTGAGTGGGATATAAAAGAGACAGCACTCCACTGCTCAGGGAATAGACTAGGAGAAGTGAACAGCAGGTAACCATGCTGCTAGCAGAGAAAGTGAGAACACTCTTTGGATTACTCATGCCATTGTGGGATGAAGAGTAAAGAAACAGCTGGTAAGCTGTCAGGTTGATCTTACAAAAATGTGAAATGTCTTCTCCTGGTACTGTAATACTGAGTTATTTGGATGAATGTATGGAGGCAGGGGAGGCGAAGACAAGGTGGTTGCACCTGCTATTAGACTTTTTTTTCTCTTTTCAGTGTAGATAGATGTAAAAATGTCCATTTCCTTCTTACCCACTCCATTAAACTCATCCACAACCATACTGTCTTCCAATCCTAGTTTTTCATATAATAATTTGGCCAGGTTGATCAGGATGTTTGTAATTCAAAGTCTGAAAATGATTAGGTTGGTACATTCTGCAGACAAGAATGTAGATCAGTAGAGGACAACCAAGCACACAATCCTTTCAAACAGATCTGGGTTATGTATGGAGAACATAGGTATAGAGATTTAGATTAGGGATACTTATGTGGCTCATTTATCCTCTCCTCTTAAATGCATTAATAAGAACCTGAAGATGGCTACTGCTGTGAAGAAAAGGTGTTTATTATTTGATTTATTCTTTCCTTTTTTCCTTTTTATTTTTTCTTTCTGATGTCAGAATTTTAAATCTTCTCATAGTGTGCAGGACTGAGAGGCATATGTGTGGCTCAGTGATTTCCTGTTAGTAATATTCTTCCTTTTTGCACACTGAGATCATCTTGCTTGTGACACGTTGACCTTATTTTTATCCCAGCAGGGACAGATAGAAATGTAATGATCCTGCTCTGGTAGGGAATAAATTTTTAAACTCATGAGACTTGCACAAGTACAACTGCTTGGAACAAGGGCAAGGTAAGGAAAAAACAGGAACTCTTTGCATTTCTCTCTTCTACCTTAGTTCTTAGCAGCCTCATGTCTACTTAAACTAGATCACATCCCAAGGTGAGTTTGCTGCCCTGTCTATGTGGTTTCTTTTTAGTCTAATTATGTCAGCAGGGAACTTCAGGGTTTGGAGAGGAGTAATTTTTTTGTAGCTTACATTCCTTAAATACTTTTATGTTTCTCACATTTTACATATTAAACCCATGGATATGCTGCCAAATCTTCATAATTTTTTTTACCTCCTACGTGTTCCACCCCTTTGTCAGATTATATTTTCTGCTTTGCAAGTTGTTACAAAACACTTAATGCATCGTGAATTTTGCCTCCGTTGTTTGCATCACCCACAAACCCAAGCAGGCTGTTCTTTTGCCTTGCCTGGAATAGGGTCCCCGAAGAAATAGACACACTTGGCTTGTGCTTTAAGCATCTTTCCATCACTGATGTAAGGGTGTGCATGGCTTTGGTTCATTTGACATGAATCATCCATCCATCAGAGATGTGTCACAATCTGGAAAATTCAAGACTTCAGTCTGAGCAATGACTCCTTTGTAATCAAATGAAAAAATGAATGGAAGTTGAACATGTGTCTCACCTATGTACATCTTGACAAAGTGTTATCATGGGCAAAACTGGATTGCATTGCAATGCCATAGGTGTGAATATTATTCTTCAGACCAGTGGTTCATCTAATCAGCATCCATCTGGACATGTTGTAGGATCCAGGGTTAATGATGCTGCAGTGACCTCCTCATGTGCTGACATATATGTGCAAATGTTTTTCAAAATCTGTCTCTTTAAGGGATATCACTGGGGGGTTTTTTTGGCCCAGATTAACTTATGCTCTGTTGCTGTTTGGTTTCTAAAAAATTTTAATGTCAAAACTTGCCTGTATCAGAAATATGGAACAACTGAGCAGAGGTTTCAAGAAAAAAAAAGTAAAAAAAGCTATTCACAATAAATTCCCAAGTATTTGCAGTTTTCTGCTTGAGTGGGTTTGCTGTGTCCCTCATTTAGGATCTTCATCCCATGTTGTATCTCATGTTTAGACTTTGACAGGTTGAGATGCACTCACAGGGGCCTTTTTTCTTGATGCTTCCAGTTAATTTGGAACTTGGCAGTACTCATGCAGTTATTAGTTATTTTCAGCATGCATTTCTTTGCATCTGTCAACAGTAAATTTAATTTACCATTGCATAGACCATTTTCATAGATCTTCTACTAAGAAACAGCTTAAATAATTTTGTGCCAGCTGCAGATCTGTTTCTTTTTTATTTACATCCTTTTCCATAGCACTGACAACTAGGTGAGGCAGGGCTGCCTAAGCAGAGTGCCTGCTTTGTTTTCTTCATCATACTGAAAAAAACCCCCACAATTTTGATCCTAATTTCTTTTTGCTGTGTTTTTATCATTTTTTTATCATTTACAGGACTTTTTCTACTGTTATGATGTTTATAGAGTTTTTTGGTAAAGTTCTCTTTTAAAAGGCCTTTTGAAATTCTGTCTGACATCTGTTTTCTTTTATCTGGTGTTTTATTACATCTTTGTAGATCCAAAGAGTCCTACTATGTTTGATTGCTTATACAAAGAATACTGGATTAATATTGTCATATTGTAATAATTTGTGACATTTATTTCTGTTACAGTGCCTACCAGTGTAGTAGGGTTTGCAGGTGCTTCATTGTCACAAGCATCATAAATAATAAAAAACAGACAACAACAACAAAGAAATAAACCTACCCAGCAACAAGCAAAATGAAACAACCAAACAAAAAAGCAAAGCAAACCAAAGAAAACTACCAAAACTCAAAGATGTCTGTGTTAATTTCTGATGTTGTAGTGGCTGTACTCTGTAGGACAGTGTATGAATAGTTGCATAATTTTACCAGCAAATCAACTTGTAACTATTAAGTAAATATTTGAAAGATGAGCACAGTTTGTATTGTATTATCTATTTATGTGTCTTTCAGTAGGTACTGCCGCTCTTCACAACTATTTTTAAAGTCAACTGCACAACACTGTCATTAAGTGGAAGCATAGTATTAGTGTTGTGGTATGAATTGGGGAAATCCAGACCTGATATGCTCCCTTTTCCACCTTATTTTGCTCTAATGCAGTACTTTTGTGTGAAGTTCAGACTGAAGATAAAGTTTCTCTTCAAGTTACCATTTTCAGAATCAAATCTTGGTAGAAATCTTTGTGATTAGGTTATGGCTCTAGACGTTTAAAATCATCTGGAGAGTCATTAAGACCTAAATTGATTGGATTCAGAGAGCAGAGAGTGTGCATGCCCCTCATCAGCAGTGACAGAGGGAGACTTGAGTGGTTTCTCAAAAAATGAATTAGGGCTCTTCTGACAGTGCTCTGAAGCCCTCAAGGCTAAACCAAATCCTTCTTCCCACTCCTTGTGATGTACAAATCCTTGCAATTTTCACAGATACAAGATCTCTCTTTTTTTGATGGAGATACAGGAGTGGAGTAAATGGCAACTGAATTAAGGGATGATGCAGTACCAATGTTAACTAAATACTGAGGGGAAAATGAGTGAGACCTTGAAGTTGTAGACCATGATGTGGAATGATTTATGCTCAGAATTTCACTCAGCACTTGACTAATATTGAATTGTTAGCAGTGGTCTCACTATTGATTAGGAGAAGTGTCTAGATATACCTGTTCCATCAATAGAGGGGAAAAGTAAATCAACAAAATATTCTGAATCCTTTCATCAAATTTCATGTAAATGGGAGGAGCAACATTAATAGTGACAAAGATTGCTTCTTTATGACCACCGAAGTTGTTTGACCCCTAGAAGTTTGTTTGGCTAGGAGACTAACTGAACCATAGCATCCATCTGGGTTTTATAACACATGGTGGACATAAAGCAGGAAGAGATTTTAGATAATTTCTTGTCAGACCATAGCTACCACACAAAAACCTGTAAAGTATCAAGGAAGCTGGAAGTGAAGATGCAAGATACTTTCGATTTACTTTAGAGATGAGAAGAAGCAGAGGTTCCAGAACTCTGGTAAAAAGATCTGACTAGGCAGATCATATTGGGCAATTTTTTCCTATTATTATTTTTCCATCTTTTCCATCTATAAAGGCCTTGTTTGTAAGACCTACTATGTTTATCACTGGTAGCAACAGTAAATGGATAATGACTGATTGCTGAAATGGCTCATTTTGTTAACTAAATTGCAGGTTGTGCTGTGGACAGAGACAGCTGGCAGGCAGTGTTGCCTGAACACCAGCCCTCACAGAAAGTGAAATATGTACTTGCCTTTCATTAGTGCACACGGTATCATTATCACCATTGCCATCGTGATGGCAAATGTGATGATTACGTGTCCCCTGAGAACAGCTGCAGACAGGAGGGGTGGACTGTGCAGTGATACAAACTATCCTGCTGTCAGGAACTGTTCAACCTGCTCAAACAAATCTGTAAATATCTCAGTAAGAGGTCAGACAACGCTTGGGTGAAGTTTGCATATATCTAGACTTCTCCTATTCTGGGATCTCTGAGCAGTCTGTACCCACTTAATAAAAATGTCGTTCTCATTTGAAAAAGAAATAAAGAGGGGGAAATTGCTGTTATGCTTCCTGCAAGTTACACAGTAAATCCCTTCCAACTAAGGGGTAGGATTAAGATCTTCTGGCATTAAGCTCTCCAATTGATTTATTAAACCATGACTTTGCTCTCAAAAACAAATGACTTGCTGTTTTCCAGTCAGTGGACTAAATGCTCTGCCAGCTGTCCTTCTTCACCTGGTGAGCAGTGATATGCTACTGGTGTTCTCAGAATGGATCCAGTGAGAACCTTCCCTTACCCTGTAATAAATCCTGTGAGCAAGAATAATGTGATAATTTCAAAAAGAGAGCATGAGGAAAGCTGTTTACTTGTCTTAATGGTTAAGCCTTTTCGCTTGTAATTGTGAAGGGTAAAGGAGCTTCATTTCATCATATATTAGATAAGATGAGTGGGCCTAAATTTGAAAAATCAGATTAAACATTTACGGCTTGTGGAAATAGGATTCAAATTCACGACAAAAACTTTTAAGAGGTCCTATATTCAGAATGATAATTTTGAACAGACAGGAATTATCAATGTGTTCCAGATGGGAATTTCTTGGCCAGTAACTTTTAACCAGCAAAACCAACACAAGGAGAGGAAGTAGCTCCTGGTTTAGTCTCTAGCTAAAGCTTTTCTCTAAGCACTATGAGCTCATTTTATATTCTGGAGTATAAGAGTCTTTATTCTTGGTTTCTTGAAAAGAAAATTGCACCCTTAGAAATTTCTGTTTTCTCTATGAATGTTAACTCCTAATTGAAGGGTCTCAAAAATATTTTTTAGCAAATATGTGCCTAGATTATGAACTAGTGTTGTCTTAAAAAAGAAAAGAAATGGATAACATCGTTTCCTTCATTAGTTATCTGTTAATCATAGAAGATGAATCAAAGTGCTTGACTTAACTTCTCAGTTTCATACATTATTTTGTATATCTCGTACTTTTGCATTCTTAGCTTTCCTAATATGAAGTACTTCAAGTTTTTTGAGACTTTCCTATTATAAAAGTCTCTTTATATCACAACTAATTTTAATTTCTAATTCAAATCTAAGTAATCCTTTTGAAACTGTAGGATTACGTTACACGATAACAGTATCATGTTACAATCTGGTTAAACTTCGGTAACCAAAGTAGGTCATTTGCTGCCTGAGCTATTGCTGGCATAGATAAGTTTTCCCTTTATCATGCTGGAAGAATACCCAGTGTTAATACTCCAGCAGCTGAGAGAAAAGGAGCTTGCAGAACTGCCCTTCTGCTGCTGGGAAAAAGCTTCACCTGTATCTGTGCAGAAGCTTAAGAGGACTGTGAGGCCAGGAGCCAGGGTGGCTGTCCGAAGGGTGGGTGCTCCCATGAGCTGTGTGTGTGGGGGCTGAGCCGTCCTGGGCTCGAGGCTCCTGCACACACAGCACACACAGCCTGCCTATGAGACACACTGGTGGCTCTGGACCTATGAGCACTTGACACAGGTTCAGGGTGACTGAAAAGGGCCTTCTGTCATGCTGCTCTGCTAATCTGTTTCTATGTCTTTCCATTTAACAGCAAAATTAATAAAGCGGAAACCAATACCCATCTTCAGAGCTTAGCTATTACCTTAATTAAAAAGAAAATATTTAATGTGACATTGTTAAGTTCAGCATGCTGAAATGTAACCAACTGTAACTTGGAAATACTATTTAAAATGTCTTTAATTCAGCATTTAAGAAAGTTGCTGATTTAACAATCCAGGAAACTCAGCTCTGATCACAAGCACTGTACCTTTAGTAACATGAGTCATTGCATCTGTTCTCTTTTTCAGCTATCTCAGACATACACTAGAGACACTGATCTGTGCTAGCAGTAGTATTTTGGTACATAGTGTTGATGCTTTTGTGGGTCTGCTTCCTTCTTAATTTCCCCCATTTTTTCCTTTTCATAGTTTATGAGAGGCTCTTCAGGAAGGAGCAATTCAGATCGTTGTTCCAACCCTGATATACAAGACAAAAAGCAGTATAACTTGCAAGTGACATACGCAAATGGAACTGCAGACTGTTTTCAAAATTGCTTGTCACAGCAAGAAAAGTACACATAAACCCATAGTCAAAAGAAGGAAATGTTCTGAGAGGTTAGTGGTCAAGACTTGGTATTGTGGCTTGCATTGTTTCTGGAAAAAACTGATCTGGATATAGTAGGGCTGTTTGAGTTGGACAGAAAATAGTTCATCTTTTTGACAATGAAGAGTGGAAATCTTTTATTTGTGTTCAGCTAGCAAATGTGGCAGGGTTAAGTGCAGGTTCCATTTGTGTGTCAATGCAATGATAGAAAAGTGGCTTTTGCAAACAAACCACAGGCAAATCTCAGAAAATAATACAGTATACTCAATCCTCCACTGCTAACAGGGTTAAGAAGACTCAGAGGATCAATTTAAAGAAACAGTTTTCAAGCCAAATGTATTTCTAGATAAACAACACTGAAATCTAAGCAATGCTGCCAGGATTAAACAATACCCTTAATTTCTAGTTAGCAGTTGATCTCAATCCACACAGGTAATAAAAGAAGATGCCAAATCTTCTGTAGCTGTTTGGTAGTCTCCAGCAAATGAGTTAGAGTCTCAGCCCAACTGATAGTGATTGAGAAATTACAAATCCCCCAAAAATTCAGGTTCTAGTATACACACAGAATAATTAAGTCCTTGCTGTCCATCTGTCCTGACAACCTGAAAAGAGAAAGTGCTATGGGATTTGAATCTCAGTGCTTTTCTTGGAGTCCTCTCAGAAGGTGCATTGGCTAGTGAGGATGGTGTATGGGGAGTTTTCATTGCTGTTTCTTGCATGTGGTTGGATGCTAAAAAAAAACAAACAAAAAAAGAGACTAGGTATTGTATCATGCATGTCTATAAAGTTATCCAGAAAAATGGGGAGACACTTGGCACAGCTACTTTTCTAGTGCTTTGATCAAAATTGAGACATAGCTGCTGTGTTTTTTTCATTTCCCTCACCTTTTTTTTCCTTTTCTTTCTTAAATGCAGCTCTTGCTATTAACCTTTCTCACAAAAACAATAAAGCCTCTTCCATGCTTCCTTCCCATTTCATTTCATTCTGTTGGAGACGTGTTTGCTAGAAAAGATGGCAAGGCTTTCATGTTCCTTTTTCTTCTTGAAACCACCTACATGGTTTCACAAAGAAAGAAGGAAATACAGCCCTGAAAGCTGGGGGAATTGCATGTCTCCAATGCCTCCTTGAAGGTTGTAGAGTTGTTAACCACTGACTGATACTGAACCCACTACTTTAGGGTTGCATCTTTGTTTAATATGCAATATTAAAAGCAAAATCACCCCCAAACAATCTGAGATATAGTCACCTGAAAGAAGAAACTGAATCATGGTAAAAGTGAATTGATAATTTCATCTTAAAAAGCACCAAACCAATATAAGTTTCAAATAACTTTTCATGAGGAAATTATATTAAGCAGAATTTCCTTTGCTGCCTCGTAGCACATGCTTCAGTGTCAAGAAGAGTCCTTATTAAAAGGACCACAGTGTTATCTCCCTTGATAGTAATTATTCTTACTGTTCCCTTGAGATAACGCTTCCCAAAGTTTGGCAGGGAGCTTAAGGAAGGCCAACCCCTTTAGCAAGAGCAACAACCACACTGAATAAAAGTAGTATACCAAATCAGACAATTATGATGTGTCTTCTTGAAGGTAATAGTGGGCCGCACCACACGAGCTACCAGTTTGAAGTGGTTATGCTCTGCATGTAATTTCAGTTTGAAAAACCCAAATATTTCTTTGGCTAGGAAAGATAAAAATAAATTACAAATGTTATAAAGCAAGATTTTTACTGGACACATTTTTGGAGTTTAAACGCCTTCCACTGAAGACAATGTTGCTGTTTGTATTAGAAAATTGTGTTGTCAAATAAAACAAATATCTGGCTTATAAATGGTAAGGAGATTTCTGCTTTATCTCATTTTTTCATCTTTTCTGCCTCTTTTTTTTAGTTCAAAAGAAAAGGGTGGATGAAAATACAAGAATAAGAATTATATCTAGAAATTAAAATTCTAACAAAATTTGAGTAATTAGATAAAACCATTTAAATTATTTTATTACTTTTTAATTTTGTTTTGGAAATCTGAGAAGTTTAAAAGCCATCATAAGATGGAATTTTTTAAATCTTTGATACTTTTTTTTTTTAATAAACTTGAAATTTGGAACCAGTTGTTGCTCTCCCTGCTGTATTGTGGCCGTTCATTGATGGTCTCTTTTCCCCCACTTGGACAGTTCTGCTAGTGTTTGAGGCTCATTAATGAGAAGCTGTGCAAACCTTTCTGAAACTTTCAGAACCCCGATGCAGGAATCTGCTGTGCATTCAGGCTGGCGTTTGTACCCATTTATTTAGGAGGAATATAATTAGGTTAACTTGTTTTCTGGTGTGAAAAAAGACCCTCGTGATTTTCTGGTACAGAACTGCAATCTGTCGGTTTTATCCATCCTTTAAGTGTTAGTATAGGTTATCTTTGCATGCAGACCGGTGTTACATGAACTCCCTGGAGCTTCTTCTGCTTATGTCGTGTACTTAATTCTTTGGTACAAGAGCATGATTGGTGTTTGGTGGATCAGCATAAATTTCATATTACTAATTCCAAAACAACTATATCCATTTTCTGAAGGAGAGTCTTTGATTATTAATATTGCAGTGAAGACCAAAGCAATTTTAGGATAATGATATTTATTCAGAGGAGCAGTGGGATTCTACAGAGATGAACAGGACCATTGCAAAAAGCAGATACATGCTATTTTGTTTTATTTTCTCATCTTCTTTTAATTGTAATATGACTAAATATAGAACACATGGTAGCTACAAACACAGGGAATCCATGCCAGCATGCCTTTTTTTTTAGTTCTTGAAGTGCTCCCACATGCGTGCACACAGTCTGCTTTGTTTTGTTAGTATTTTCTTTACAGCTTGACAAGGCTGTGTCACTAGCATTGTCCACCAATTTGCAAAATAATCTTTCGAATCTTGATGATGTGTATCATCCTCTGGAGTTGTTTTTTGTTTGTTTTTGTTTTTTTTTTTTGTTTTTTTTTTTTCTGCTTGTGAAAGCCCGTGTTCTTCCAATAAATGACTCTGTTTAAAATACTGTGTAATTTCTGATTATAATTATATGCTATGAGGATAGTAGGGACTGGAACAGGTTGCCTAATGAAATAGTGCCTGCCTCATCCCTGGAAATATTCGAGGCCAGGTTGGATGGGGCTTGGAGCAACTTGGTCTACTGGAAGGTGCCCCTGCCCATGGCAGGGGAGGATGGAAATAGACAATCTCTATGATGTCTTCCAATCCAAATCATTCTATGATTCCACAGACTATATTTCAACTGACGGCACTAAAGCTGCTACTGAACTGGCTGGTAGTTGCCCTTTAAGAAGTTCTTGAAGGCCATGGTCTATCTATAGCATAGGTATAGTAGAGACATTGAAGGGCTGTGGCTCCTCTGTGCACTATCATGCATGTACATAAGCAGAGCCATCAACAGGGTTGAGAAAGTATGTAATTTTCAATGATCTAGTCAACAGTTGCTTATCAAGGAGGTTTACTAAAACCAGCTTCTCCTCTTTTAATGTAAACATTCAGAAAATATATGACAAAGTATTTGGTGAAATCATTCTGAGATTTTACCAGTCTGCAGAGAAACCCCTTCCATTTGCAGTGTAGTTGCATCCCCTTAAATGAAAAGGATGGAAGGAGAAATGAAACAGGGAGAAGAAACAAGTCCAAACTTTGGTATGACCAGAAGGTGGACCACATGAGATGAAAGTTTATCCAGGATTAGTGTTCAGATTAGTCAGGACTGAAAAAAAAAAATGTCTGTAAACTTTTAAGCCCATAGGAAACTGAGGCACAGCTAGTGCAAAAGATTGACATTGGCTTCAGTGCAGCAGTGGCCCAGTGACAGTGTGATGTGCAGGGTATCCCGTTATACCCCAGGGCCCAAGATGCTGCACTCCTGTGGGCCTTACCACTAAAGATGTAGTGAGAGACTCTAGGGACAGCTGCTGATCTCCATCACCTTTTGCTTCTGTGTATCCCAGCAACAAAAGTGCACAGATGACTGTTTCCGAAAGCACTCAGTTATCCATTAAGGTTTTCAAGGATCAAGCAGCGTTTAATGAGACTTTCACCCTGGCCAGCTTCACCAACTGGCCACTGCTGCCTGGCTGCATCTGCCAAAATGACTGTTGACACTAGCCCCTGTCAAGCTAAGGCTTCTTGGCTCCCTCTCTGCAGGCAGAGCTAAAAAGCCAGCTCTAGGAATTGGGATGGAAGCCTATAGTACTGGATTAGGTGTAGAGGTGTAGAAATGAGGAAGGTGATCTGATCAATAGGTAATCTGTCAGACTGGCTTGCTAGACACCATGCTGCTTTGGTTTTAATTCTTTTTATCAAAAGTCTGCTATATCCACCTTCCAAGCCCAAACTCCTATGCCACATGCTGCCAGTCCTGTCCTCCATCTGCCTGAAGACACAGACAACAGCCATAATAGTTGGCCACAGACATCCATTATTATTGCTCCTTCAGTTTGTATTTTACAAGATCAGCCTGTTGCAAGTTTATTGTCTCTCCCAATCAACTCTTCAGATGGCTAAACTGTGTAGGAAGGAGAAAATATGGAGAGTTGTGGCTATGGTTATATCATTGCAAAAAGATAAGGCACATCTTACTCTTACTCCCCTAAACAAAATGGCACTCAGGTAATATTTACAGAGTGTTGCTAAATCACAAAGTGCTGGACAAAAGCAAGAAATATTTTCCTTCCAGTATGAAAGCATAAACTGTATAGTCTAAATCACAACAGTCCGGTATCTCTAAATTCCTTTGGCTGCTCCAATTTATTCACAAAAATTCTTCTTTGATCCAGGAATGGACATGTTAGGGCTGTGTTTGTACTGGTCTTATCTCCCATACCCTGAGCTTTTTTTACCTAATGGTAGCTGTACTGATTTCCAAGTAAAGGGTTGTCTCTAAAGGTGGTCTTTGTTCCTTCATGCAGGCCTGATGATACATAGCTTCTTCCCATGGAAGCTGATGTGAATAGGTGAGTGGCCATAGGGGCAAGGGAGACTGAGCAATGGAATGCATCCTTATGCTAAGTTCTTTTCTGTTTCTCTCCTACTGATTTCAAAGTGTTCTATAACCTAGAGGACACTCATCTTCTCAGCACTGCTGGTATTACAGTAGAATTAGGATCTCAGCACAGTCCTAAGACAGGAGGTTCCTTTGATATATTGGCTGTCCTTTTACATCTCATAACATTTTTCCTGGAAAGCACAGAGAAGAAGATATCAAGAAGAGGTATGGAAGCTGAAACTGTAACATTAACCTCCTTACTCACTACTCCTTCCCACACCTACTAGGCACAAAAAGCAGTACTGGAAGTACTTCATCTTTTTTTGTGGCATCCATTCCAAATAATCAAGTTTCCATTTTACATCAGCAGTTCTGTTTTAACTAACATAATACAAACTTGGCAAGGGGCTCAGCTGATACCACTTTGCCAAACAACAAGCAAATTCTGCAACACAAAATAAAGAGGCAAATAGCCAAGTTGTAATTTTTTCCTAGCAGCCTATCTTGATTTAATAAAATTCCCATCTTTGTAGGAAAAGTCAGTCTTAATGTGAGGTGCTTTTTCCAGCCAGTTTCAGATGCAGCCTTTTCACCTATTTAGTAGTTAGTGCATCCTATGTGTATGTAAACCCCTGGTGTTTGAAGTGTTCCTTGGTAGCAAAGTTAAGGTAATGTTAATTGCTACGTAGTGGCTTCAGGATTAAAAGACATTCCAGTTGTTTGTTCTGTTCCTGTAACTTCTTGTTCCAGCAAAATTTTGTCATTTATCTTTGTCTCTGCTTTCTAGCAGGCAAATGGTTCTGGTGGACTCCTTTGTGAGTTCTGTCTTCAAAACACTATGTTCCCCTCTTTTTCCATCTCTCTCTAATATTGCACTATTTCTTATCTATCGGTGCTCTGTCATACAATCTGTAGAGTATTAAATTATTTTCAGTAATTAGAATATTTTCATTAGAAATAAGTTTCCTATACTGCCATGTTCATGTATTTTTAATGTTCTGCTTCCATTAAAAATCTTAGGAAACCTCTTTGATTCAGGATTAGAAAGGCCTTCAGCTGGAGTCCAGACACATCTCAAAAACCACATTATATTAACTTTAAAAAATACCTGCCATTTAAAGAAAATGTACTTTGAAAAACTAGAAATAAGCTGTTGTTGAATCCACATACTATTTATGTTTGCAAATCTTCACACTTCCCTTTTCTTCTTGTTGGATTGGAGACACTTATTCAACCTTAGCTCAAACTTCTTGCTTGTCTGGTAAAGACTACTTTGGTTGCAGTAGTCTGTTGATATTATACAGTTCATGGAATCTGTTCATAGATTTCAAAAGGAACATAGAACATAGGCCCTGGGTGCATTAAATTCTATTAGAATTCTATTAAAATTCTGTAAAGAAAACACTAAGAAAGGAAAGTGCAGGAGTATATAGTGCTTAGTCATATAATACCTTTAAATACATATTTTTGGATGGCTCTGAAACCATATGATATTCTTTATGATTAAGAGAAGAGAGTTTGCAAAAAAATATACTCTAGGCAAAACAAAGTTTAAATAGATTAATTCTGTCCAAAGCCTCTTCACCCCTTGCACTTCTATAGCTATTGCACTTGGGTTAATTGGATGGTGGCAAGTTGGTATTTGTGATCACCTTTCCTGTCAGAACAGTGTCCTTTTTTAATGCCATCTTCTTGACAAGTGCTCACTTTTCTATTGATTATGGGTTGAGACAGACAGCTCTGATTGCTATTACTGAGTAATATATGCTGTGCCTTCAGCTCACTGACATCTCACAATTGTACCAATGCTTTTGATAAGGAAGCATAGTCGTTAATGTACATGGTTTATTCCACATGGCCTGGAAGTATCAGATCTTTAATTCCATGTTTTGTGTATGTATTAGGTTTGCATGGCAGGATTTTGATATGGGGGGGCTGCAGAGGTGTCTCCCGTGAGAAGTTGTCAGAAGCTTCCTCCTGTCTGACAGAGCCAATGCAAGGCAGCTCCAAGAGTAGGACCTGCTGCTGGCCAAGGCCATCTACAACACTCATATAACCTCTGTGAAAACCTAGTTAAAAAGGGGGAAACGCTGCTGAGCAGGAGCAATGGCAGTGGGATAGAGCCTGTGATGAGGCTCATGGTGAGACAGGCAGCAGGGAGAGAGTAGAGAGTTTGAGAATAAAGTCCTGGAAGAAGAGAGAATCAAGAAGGTGTTTTAAAGATTTTTTTCTCATTACTCTGCTCTGATTTAATTGGTAATAAATTAAACTAATTTCCCTAAGTTGAGACTGTTTTGCTGGTGACAGCAACTCATGAGTGATCTTTCCCTGCCCCCATCTCAACTCATAAGCTTTTCATTTTATTTCTTCTCCTTGTCCTGCTGAATTGGAGAAGTGATAGAGAGGCTTTGGTGAGTATCTGGTGTCCAGCGAGGTTCAAGCCACCGGAATGTGACTGCCACTTTAGCTTCTGCCAGCACAAATTTTTGGCAATGTTACCCAGTGGATTGAAACCCCAAGGGAGATGTGAGATGGATGGGCATATTTTCTCTTGGAAGATTTCTGCTTTGGAGCAAGTTCCTTGTTCTTGTGCCTTACTAAAATCTGACTTGCCCCTGCAGTCATTTCTTTATTGAGTGGATGTGACATTTTAGCAGCTGGTCATGGTTTTGTCTGAAGAACAAGTTGCAGAGCAACTCTTAGATAGGTAAAGTCATGCTTTTAATCAACTTCCAGCATTCTGTAATGCTGGAAGAGTGCAGCAGCTTGAGCATACTTCAAGTTTAAAATGCAGCACAAAATCTGCATTGGCTCCCTTCTCTGGGAAAATTGAAGCTGGTGTTAACATTCAGAATGGTTCCTGTTTCTGACCTAATGCAGAATCATATCTACAAGGTATAATTTCACAAAACTTTCCAGGATATACTGTTTATATTTTCAGAAGGCACTGTCAGAATATTTAATCCTAATTATAATTGGAGTTCACACCATCAGATAGGACATTTTTTAATGATGCATATTTAATCTGTGAGAACGAATTAACCATCTGAATAATGTATTTGCTAGTGAACCAATAGACAGGTATCACCTTTTTTATTTGTTTTGCATTCTGTTTCCCTAGGAAATGCCCCTTTTCAGCATGCTGCTAATTTGTGTTTCTTTACTTGCAGTATGATATCCCTAAATGAGTTGGGGTTTAACACCCTCATGGCTGGAGTTCCACCAGCTGTGTAATAACAATTGTTTTTTGCAAATTATGTGGCCTAAACACATCTGCATGTGTTTCTTGAAACGTCTTACTGCCTGTTAATTGACTGGCAGTGTATTGGAGCTCTCCTAGGTAACAGGGAAAGAGATTTAATTGGGCACACTGTCCTAGGCCCTGAATGGCATGGAAGGAAGCCTCCCTTTTAAGAATATCACTGAATTACTGGGCTTGGCAGGTGTCAGATATAAGAGCAACTAGATGTGCCACAGCATTCCCCGGATTTTGAGGAGTTTAGGATGAACTTAGGACAAGCCTCATCATGGTAATAATGATACTATAAATCAGAATACCCTGCTTGATATTAATTAACTGTACTGCAACAACATCTGGAGGCCCCACTGGATACCAGGGCTCCACTGGGGCAGATAACATACAAATATACTCTTTGATAAGCCTTTTGATAATATGACTTCACATTATAAAAAGGTAAACCAGAGAGAGAGAAATTAAAGTGGCTTTTTCAAGGTACAGCAGGGCAGCAGTAAAAGCAAAAATCTTTTTTTTCAACCCCGTATTCTACCTAACTAGTCTTGATTACCTCTGTGAGTGAGTTAAAATGTAAAGGTCTCAATCTGTACTGATGGTATCACCTTACATGAAATATGTAAGTTTCTGGGGCAAAATTAATTCCTAAGTGTAATTCTGCTGATATTCTGTATTAACATTACCTAAACTGCTTCAATGATATGGGAAGCTCTTATCTGGTGCAGGGTATCTTGGCTGAAACAAACAAGCAGCTTCTATATTTCATGTATTTTCTTGGTGAAAATATCTTGTGTGTTTTGTTGTACATAATGAGTCACATCTGATCCTGGCAGAACTGTCACAGAATTGAGCTTTTTGTTCATTTGTTTTTTGCTTGTCTTCAGGGTAGTTCTGTTTATAAAAGAAACTTTCATTAGACAAAAGGCAAAGATTGAAAGATGGAAAGATGCAGGGAGAGAAGGAGATTAGGTAAAATTAAAGCAAGAAAATGGCAATTTCACATCCCACTGCTAACTCTATTTCTGTAATTTTGCCAAGGTGTTTGAACAAAAGAAGTTCAAGACCAGAAAGATGTACTTTAGTAGCAGTGTATTGCTGTGCTACAATTTCTTTTATTATGGGCCATTAAGGAAGTATTATATTACTGTCTGCATCCCACATAAACATTCAACTGGCAAAAAATGAAGGGCGGTTTGGAAAATTGTTAAATTCTTAACAAGGAAACTGGTGTAAATTTTACTTCAGCCAAATAATGTAAAGTGTCTCCAACCAAAGAGATCATCTTTCAATGCAAGGAACACTCTCAGAGAGTGCTTCTGAATTAGACTGTTGATCATGGTGAATTAGCTTAAAATGTGAGCCCCCATGGTATGATTCTGTGAGTTCTGTAAACTAAAGTTAAAAATTTCTGGTCCCTCCACTTGAAAAAAAGGTATAAGTAAACTGAAGGAGTTTCAGGGCCATGGAGAAGTTTAAATGAAAGGTTGGAAAACTTGCTTTTAAGCAAGAAACTGAGAGCTGAGTTTTCTCTTACACTCTATAAAACTGAGGAGAGAGTTTGCAGTCAAGGACAGATGAAGCTGGAACCCTAAGTCTTTTGCTTTAGCATTTTTTTTTGCTCTGAGGATGGCCTAAAAGGGCAGCAGCATGGCCATGGCAGATTTTTATCTAAGCTACCTTTCCTAAATCTTCAATGGAAAAGATTAGATTTTCAATAATATCTCCCAATTTAATTTTTTCACTGCTTCATAAAATGAAGAAGAATCAATAGCAACCTTCAAGAAAATTTTGGCTTGATCACAGACTTACAAGTCGTTTATAATGGTCTGATGCTAGATGGGGTTTCAGTATAGGCAGTGACAGTTAATAATGATCTCCTTTTCAGGAAGGGCTGAGCATAAGGTTAAATTCATTTTACTGTATTTAATGGGTCTTGATTCTTCCCATGAATTCAGTGCTCTTTTTTTTGCTGAAACATAATTGTCAAATGCTTTTCTTATGTATTTGTAGTTCATTGAGTTATAAAGAACTAGTGCTGAATCGTTGCTTCATTACAATATACACTGTTTCAAGTGTGCTCCTTTTTGCAACCTTTTATATCTCCTCTTTTTCTTTTTAGATGGCCTCAAAAGGATGTGTACTGTGTTCAAGTATTTAAGTCAAAGGTCCACCCGTAACTTATAATAGAGGTTTTCCTTTTGTACACTGTTCCTTTTCATTATAATTCTTGCATTCTACTTGCCTTTTTGACTGTGTTCAACACTAGGCCAATCTCATCAAAGTAGCAACTGTAATGAATCCAAGCCTCTTTCCTCTGCTGCAAATCACAAATGCTGCTCTAAAATATATCCTGTAGTTTAAAAAAGAATCAATTCAGACAAGATATATGACCTCCTATAAAATTTTAGATGCGAGTAGATTATAACAATTGTCCTTTTTAGCCTTATAAATTATGTATTGCTGAGAACTGCTTCTTTTAAAAACCATGCCCCCAAAGGGTAATAATTTATATTTATTTTATCCTCTTTGTGTGTGTGATTCTTTCTGATAAATAGGTTTTAACTGGCATTGAGTACATCTGGTTGAGCACCTTAAAGAAGCAGTAACAGTAAATAACAAAAAATGACCGATTGCTCCTTATAAAAGCACTTAAAATCAAACAAAATTAGCTGGCCTGTGTGCTTTCCCCTTAACAACATTTTTTCCCTGTTTCAATATAACTGGCACCTTGATCAAAAACTTCCAAGTCGGGTGAGCTTCAGTGAATGTCATTTCTCTCAGAGCAGTTGCTGGTTTTGTTGATTATCATATTTGCCAGAGTGGCAATACTGATTCTTGAGCATACTTCCCCTGCTGTCACTGTTTGAATAAAGGCAGACTTCATTCAGTGAACTGTCCCTTTACCCAGCCCTAGAGTTTTTTACATATTGAATCCTGATTTCAGACTTGCCCCTCAGTGATATTAAAAACAATACTAAATACAGCCAGCCAGAGAAGAGTAGAACTCACTGCCTTATACTCTGTGATGAATACATGTTCTAATACTTCCCCTTCTTAAATCCATTGATACATGTATACCAGAAAGATCTGTCCAGCCATGCGTTCAGTTCTAGCTGCAGCCCAGAAGGGCCCTCTAAGGACCATGCTGGGTTTTACTAATCTTTGCTGATTACCTTTCTAATCAGCAAAGAACTTCCTGCGTTTCTGTTTGCAGTGAAAGTTAACATAAACTGATTTGTAGTTGTGGTAATAAATGAGTGTCATCTGTAGATAATGCACCTTTGGTTCTCTTGCATAACTTGCAACATTTAGCCCTGTTGTGCAAAAGCCCCTAAACCACAGAGAATGAGCAATCCTTCAGATGGACTAACATTCAGAATCAAGTTTGAGGCAAAAGAAAAATAAAAAACAACCAGAAAAACAAAACCCCAAAGGAAATCAAGTAAAGAAAGTCTTAAAGCATAAAGTGAAAACAGAGGGAGAAATAAAAGTTCAATCTCTTTTAAGAAACAGACTGCAAGCGTGAGGAGCCTAAGCAGAAGCAAGCCATTCCAGGAAGAGCAGTTCTCAGGGTTATAAGAAACCAAAGCAATTTTGCTGAATTTGGAGGGTAGTGCAGTTGTAGTGTATGTGTGTGGCATTTTTTTGGGGGGGAGGGAAAGTTTACTTCCTACAGCATGAAGTGGCTTGTATTACTAAAAGGGCTTGCATCAATTTCAAATGAGAGCAGCAAAATCAGCAGTGATCTGCAGGATGGAGTAACTAGGAGTATTGTCTGCCAGGTTTGTGCTGATGTCTAGCCATGCTGGAACCAGCCAGGGTGGGAGGAGGAGACAGTACGTGCAGTAGTTGCTATTTAAATATTAAGCAATAAAATGAGTGTGAGAAAACACAGCCTGGGATTGTAGTCAGATTTCAGCTATGTTTTGTAAATGCTTCATTTAGTTTTACATTCTGCTTCAGAAAAATAAGCAAAACAACACAAAAAGATACTGGTCTAAACTCTGCTTCCACTTCCATCAGTCAAAATTGAGTTTCTTCAACAGAATTGCTATTGATTCACATTGAGGCAGCTGGATCTGTCCTAATGCCTGAAATGCTTTCTGAACACAGGGAACAAATATATACTTTTAGTGTGGACAATTTAAATTTTAGATTAAGAGAAATAAAACCTAAGGGTAAAGCCCTTTTCGGAGCAGAGTGCATGTGGCTGTTCAAGTGTGTGTACCCTCTGACACACTCTAACTGCTCATCTTACAAAATCACTGCCAGGCCCGGTTTGCTTTCTTTCTACCTGGTCAGCTACATAAAGACAGATGCCTTCAAAATGTAGAGGCATGGCATGGAGAAAGCAAAGAAAAAATCTTTACACTGGGCAGGCTCTACTTCTCCGTGAATGAAGGGGAATAAAAGTTAAAACATACCTTCTAAAATATAAGATCTCAGACCTGATCTGAGGTCCCTTCAGAGGAAAGGAACAGGTTTTGAAGGAGTTGAATGTAGAAGCTGAGAAAAGCTTAGGACCTGCTCCTCTCAGATTGTAGTCACTCTCAGGGCTGAATTGTTTGGATTGGCAGTATATAATCAATGTTTAAGTAAAATATATATGGATTTTCAGGACTTGTAGAGCTTGGAAGGAGAGGTGTCTATAACTCCTCTGTCACAGATAAAGAATCTGGTTTACAGAAAGGTAAAGGAAAAGGTTGCCCAAAGTGAACCAATGCTTCAGGGCAAACAATAAATTGCTGATCTCCTGATCCAGGCTGTAAAATAGCTCTTGTGTAATTTAATAATGTTGAAAATGTTTAGTGATTGTGCATATAACAAACTGTGGCCAGGAGTCTGGGTAGAGTAGACAATTCAAGGAGAAGCCTGGTACATTTTGGGTTTTTTCACTACTTTGTGCTTTTTTTGTTCTTTTAATTTATCTACAACCATTCCATTATGTGATCATAATTATATTTCTAAACTCTTAGAGATATAATGGCAGAAGTTTATCTCCAGAAGTACTGTAAGGAATGAAGTGGTAATGTGGCTTTTGAGGGCAGCAATTTTATGGGACAAATCAGCACAAGACAAATTCTTGAAAAACTTTAAAAATCCTTTTTGTCACAGTAGCCTTAAAGAAAGAAGAGGAAAAGTAAGATAGATTGAATGCTGAGTTCACTTCATTTTTTATATGTAAAATGTTTCTCACTTTTCCAAGACATAGTGCCAACACTTGATGCTGCTTGGAGGTTTCAAAAACATTAATTAATGGTTGCCTTTTCATGGAAAGTTTTTGGGGCACCCAGTGAACACGAGTACAGAGAGGAAAAGATTTGTGCTGTCTTTTAAAATTCTCTTGAATCATTTTGGACCACATAAGTTGTTTGCTCTGTGTGGCTCTGTATTGACATTTTCCTTGCTGTGTAGTTAGGATTTTTGTTTCCTATAGCTACAAAATAAATGTTATAGGTAGTGGCTCAAAGGTAAATCTTAGTCACATATTTACTGGCCTAATTGATACCTTTGTTTCATTATGTGGAAAGAAAATCCACCAGCTGAATATGTGGGGAAAGGAATGAAAGGTTATGTCCATCATGAGGTGTTAATCCATCATGGGAAAGCTTGTCTTTCAGATTTAGAAGGATGGTAGGTCTTGGTAAAAGATGTTTTTAATGAAGTGTTGTAGTGCAAGAAACTGGAATTGAAGAGATGTTGAAAATAAATTGTGTATTCACCTCTTGTGTCCATGGTCACTGCTCTTTGCTGTAGGATTTTCTCTGTTCTTTGCTTTACTTGATTTTTTTTCTTCTGCCCGGAATGCATAAACTAATTGTTAATTTTTTTCATGGTGCCCTTGAGATATAAAATATCATAAATAAACTGTATCTTGGGATCTGTGTATGCAGTTTGACTTCAGTAGCCCTACCTTTGACATATTGTGCTGTTTATTCTGGTAATTAGAACAGAACCATTTTCATGACAAGTTCCTGCTCAGTCTAAATAAGAGTCTCAGAAGTTGTGATTCTGCAAAACTTGAGTTAAAGAGTCACAGGGATCTCTACCCAAGAGTGGTCTGAAGAGAGCTGGAATAGACTGTCCATAAGAACCATGATTTTTTTTAAAACAAATTGTTGCGCTTATTAATTGCAACAAAGTGTTACACTTCTCTTAGAAGGGCTGTCTTCTCTGGCTCTGGGAAGGGATGCCTCTTGGGATGGAGAAGGCACCAGTTTGCTCATTTCCCTTTTCTCTCTGTCAGACTAAAGGCCACTGGCATTTTGCAGTCCTCTGCTTCTAGAATCTTATCTCTTTCCCAGTTTGCTCTCTTATCACTAGCCCTTTAAATAGGTCTTTTCCTTCAAGCCCTGGGAAAGGAAATGGTGAAAGGTGCTATCTCCTTTTCCTCTGAGGAGAAATCAGAAGCATTTTCTCATTCTGCAGACATTAATTGAACTTCCCACCATCCTGCAGGTTCTTACCTTTGCCTCATTTAGCCTGTAGGCTTGAAGGTATTCAGCTTTCACTCTGCTGAAGGCCTTTGAATCCCCTCCTCTTCTGTGGTGGTGGTGATCTGTTCCATTAGAAAAGGTGCAGCTTTCCATATTACCTGCTCGTGCTATACCTTCACCAACGTGGACTCCTTCTTAGAGCAGCCACAGTTTGCCAAAGAAGCTTCACATATTGATGGCAATTAAAAAGCAATATGAGAAGTTGTTCAGGAGGTTGATTGTAAGGTAATATCTTGCAAAATCACAATATCAGTAGCTAGGTTACCTGGTCACCATGTATTATTTAAGTCTTTGACTAAAAATTAATCACATGTTCTTTGGTAATTGCTATTATGCAGGTAAAGATAATTATATGGTTTCCAGCAAAAGATTCACTAAAACAGTGTTGGGAGATCACTTACCTCATCCATGAAAGAAGTGGTAAAGCTGTGCCAGCAATGCTTTTATCTGAAATAAATCTTTGTTAATGGAAACTTCACTTATTTTTGGACTAGCATAAGAGAAGAAACATTGGTTGTTTTCAAATGGCATCTGAGTTCATGCATCTGCTGTGAGCAGCAATCCACTCACATTCCAGTGAAAAGAGAAAGATGATATTGAAATTCGGAAGAAAAGTCCCTTCAAAGAATAACAGTATGACAGTATAACAACATGAAACTTTCTATCTAGCATACATTTAGCACAATCTAAAATTTACTGTTATAAGGAGAGAAAAGCCAAGATGCTTATTGTTTCAGTGCTAAACTTCAAGTTGTTGAACCAACGTTCATGACCTCTTCAGCTACAGGATTGTTTACTTTCCTTTCTTAAAACAGTGTTGTAGTCTGACACCAGGAAACTTGGTGTTAGGAAGAAAATGTCAAAAAAAAGAAAAATATTGAAAATACAAGGAATTTGTGATGTACTTTGGTATGAGTAAGCTTTGAAATGTAAGGTAAAGCAGGAATCAGAAAGACCTCTCTGAAAAATTGAAACATGGCAGAACTTTCAGAAAAAGATTTTTTTCTATCAGGAGAGAGGACTAAATTCAGGAGAGGAATCCGAGGCAGCCATCAAGTACAAGAGGAGAAGTTTATTTCTTATTGCTGAGATTTGCTAATATGAATGTAGTAAAGTTAGGGTAACAGCCCTGAAGGATGGGGTCCTCTGCCCACTAAGCAGATATGTAAGGTAGTAAATGGAACAGAATTGTCCTCTGACCCTTTAGTACACTTCAGGTATTTTTCAAGGAAGATATATTTGCATACAAGATGGCTATCTGCTCTCTGTTGTTGTTTCAATGTTATAGTATGGATTGCTAGCAAATGTAATGACTTCTTTTATGATACATTTTAGTTCTTCCTGTCTTTATCAGGCTTGGATCTGTGCAGTGCACATAATGTGCCTTCATAATTGTTGACACCAGCACACTTTGCCTCTCCTTACTGAGTGTTTGAAGATGCATTCCTGTTAATTGTACTGTGATGAGAATTTCTCTCGCTGTTTAAAACAGTAGTATTAAATGTATATATCTAATCTGAGTATACTCTGTATTTTACAACCTAATATCATTAAGTGTGGTCATTACTTGGAACCATCTAAGGGGAGCTGCAGAGAGAAGTATTGTGGCTACTACAACAGGCTTTGCCTGCTATTTCCTTTCCGTCAGTGACTGGTGGAAAGTTTTGGGAAAACACTGCTTCATTGGTAGGGCACTGCTTGGTGTGTGATGGACAAAAATAAGATGGGCTGTTCCTGTCTTTTAGGTAACTTCCCTCTGGTTTTCAAAGTCAGCATTTCTGCTCCCTTCGAGTTCCATTCATCTTCTAACTGCATTCTTCCTGCTGGATCCAGTAGTTATTTTTTTGGAAGTGAGGACTGTTTGTTTCCCAAGAAGAATAACAGAACAAAGCAGGTGTTGAGATAACAGCCTGTCTGTGGCTGCATTTTATATAACAAGTGACTAGTAATAATCACTAGAGATGTTGCTCAAATAACTCTTTATCCACATCTCCTGATTTTTGTTGCCTGGTTTCTCACCTGTCTTCTGTGATGTTTTACGAGAACAAATGAGTCACTGTCTTCAGGTGAATGCTGTAAAGGACAGTGTGAAAGAAAGTGTTTGCATTGAAGCGGAACCAATGAAATGGGTCCTGATAAAGCTTAAGATGACACTTCTGTGTATTCTTCAGTGCCATCTACTGGCAGAATTACCCTCGAGAGACTTAGAGGCCAAGAACATTCTCCTGAGTGGCAGCAATTTAAAAACATTTGTTTCTTTTCTTCTTTTAGGAGCAAGGCAAGATTGGTGTAGTCTTCAATATTGGCACAGTGGACATCTCTATTAAAGAGGAAAGCACACCTGTAAATGATGGCAAATACCATGTAGTACGCTTTACCAGGAATGGTGGCAATGCAACACTTCAGGTTGACAGCTGGCCGGTGAATGAACACTACCCCACAGGTACATATATTTTTCTTTTTATTTTTCTCTTTCAGTGTATCTGTACCTATAAACTAATGTTTAACAACTAGTTGCTATATAAATCTTTGTTGCTTCATCTCAGCAATAAATTTATGCACCTGTCTCTTGGAAAACAAACTAATGGTCCTTCACTATAGAAGAATAAGCATGCCAGCTGTATGGTATGATGCACATAGATCATGCTATTTCAGAGGTCTCAAAGTGAATCCTGGTTCTACACAGAGTTACAAAGCCATTCAATTACGAACTTGGTTTTGCTACTTGTGATATTTTCTAAATATTTAGGGTAGAAAAGTTATGAACAGACTTTATGAAAAGGAATGGTGACTCTAGCCACACCCCAGATACTGTCTATATAAATATAGAGTAAAAATGTAAGGAACATGGAAGATTAAGCAAGTATTTGAGCAGACTTTATGCTTGTCTCATCATTTCCTAGTAGCTGAATTTCACTTTCTCTCTTAGGTTAGCATGTACAAAGGTTAACATACCATCTAAGCAAAACTGACAACTCCTAGTTAACTTTCTGTCAAAATGCAGTGGAAAAATTCAGTATCTTTGGAAATTATCACCCTAAATCCACCAGAAACATTGAATAGCTGGCTCTTGATACACTGTCACATGTTTTATCCCACCACTGGTAAATCTCAACCTCTTGATTCTTTATGTCACCATGCTAAAAGATTAAACTTACTCCAAGCAAAAAACAGATTGCTCTAGGTGGTGCTGACAGTGTATTAGATAGCTGAGGTATGGTGATGTGTATGGTTATAAAAGGAAAAATGAAAACAAGGAAACAGCTCCAGTGTTAATCACGTTCCTCTTATTCATAGGTTGCCTAAGATCAAGCCATGATCTTGGTTTTCAATACTGAGTCTAAGAAACATTTGATTCATTATTTCTAGGTTGTACAGTAGGACAGAAGGAAGATTTCTTGCTAGTTGTGTAGGTATTGTTCAAAAGAAACTTAAATTATAGGAAATATCCTAACTTGAGGTAGTATACTAATTAATGTGACATTGTACTAATAAATTACTCCAAGGGGATGACTTCATCTCTTCTACTCCCTCAGAAAGCACACGGGAAAGTTTTTAAATGTGAGTCATCTATGCTATATTGCTCTCTACCACATTTGTCCCTTTGTCAGTGTTTTGTGAGGTATATGCAAAAAGATACATTTCAATTATTAACCTTACTTCTGCGGAAAAAATTATTTTCAAAGAATGCCATTACAGATATGCTGTGTTAGATAGCTCTGCTATCCATTGGTTTGAGAGGAAAGTGGGCTAGGAAAGGTCCAACTGAGGATCTTTCTTCTGCTCCTTTCATCAATTATTTTGTAAAATACCTCCAATCCACTTGGCAGCCAATTACAGTCACTACAAACCCTATGAATAAATTTCCTTCTTATTCTGCTTGCTGTGGTAAGTCTCTGGTGTAAAGAAACAAAATATTCAGCTCAGTGCATTAGAGATTTTTTTTTTTAAGAGAAAATAAATCACACTCAGAGACTACCTCAGTGCCCTGGGCTTCTGCCTTGGCTAAAGATATTTCTGTGTTTTCATTAGAAGATGTATGATTTTATGGAATCAGCATTAATCTTATGTTCTGGGATAGTATTGAGTGTCTGCAGTTGTACCCTAAGAAAAAAGGACACCTTTATCTTCCAGACACCTTTTCCTTTCCGTGCATGTATTTCAATTTTTCTATCTGTAGATGATGGATTTTTCAGCCTGTCCCTGTGAAAATAAGGCTTATGAGACCATTCTTTGTGTGTGCAGGTTTCTCCGTTATTTGTTTCCTACTTCTTTCAAACCAATATTTTAGCCAAATTAAAAAAATAAAAATATGGCCAAAATCAAAAAACCTAAGGATATTGCATTTCTGTGGGAAAACACCCAAGCAAACCAAAAAGAAAATGAGAAAAACCCAAGGGAGGAGGGCAATGTTCCAGCCTTACCAGAGGAAAGGACTGTGGCTTGATGTCAATTCATGGTAAATACCAGAATATCCATATAATAGAGTGGAATTATGTATGCCTAATATTCAGAGAAGATTTAATGAACCAGTAATTACAGGAAACCAATACTTTTTAGTCCCATTTTCTGGACAGTCAATGGTTTTAAAAAAAGACTGAACAGGAGCTTTTGAAATTAATTACTGTCTTTTACAAACTAAACTTGCACTATTGTTTTTTGATGTGACAGCAAGACCAAGCCTGTGTCCAGCAGAGATTCAGCTCTGTAAAGGCTTTGTGGTTGGATGGACCCAGGCTAATCCAGTGTGTTTCAACTGGAACCTGCTGAAAATTTGAATTCATATCAAACTTAAGTGATAGTAGCTAATCTCCTATGTTTCACGTAGGATCATGTCAATTCTGGAAACAGTTATTTGTTATATTTGTAGACCAAGCTTGCTTGAGCACGCTGCATTGTCTGTAAAATGAACAATTTCACGTGTACTTGGTTTTCCACACAGTGCTACAGCCTAATGTTTACAAATTTTATAAACTATCTAATGTATCTTCTTTGTCATCACACATGGTGCAATCTTCAGTCAGGGCTGCATTCTGAATGGCATTTACATGCTCCTCTCTGAGTTTTATTACTTGTGGAAGGATTATACATTAGACTCATAATTACTTGCTCAATGAAAAGTACAAATAAAAGTTGGATATTCATTAAATGAGCAAAGTGAGAGAATATTGGCTTTCCCTAAAATACAGTCTTTAGTTAAATTGAAATTAACTGAAACTAGCCCAATGGGACCAAAAGGCTACAAAGCTGTATTTTTACAGCTTCAAATAAAAGACAAGGAAAATAGAATGACAACAAACTTGCAACTTAGGTGCTGACATTTTGGGTTTCATAGCATCCAATTGCATTCCAGTCACCTGCAACATGAGCTTTACACTTTCTTTACAAGGAAAAGGGTTAGAGAAAAATGGTAAAGGAGGGAATTAACTTGGAGCTAAAGTTATCTTTGTGACTAAAATAATCCAAATTACGAGGGATGATCTCTCATCTTTAGTACCATTTCAAAGTGACAGAGTTTCTGTTACTGGACAGTAAGACAGAACAATGATCCAGTATAGGTATCTGAGACAAAGTTTATGAGAGTTTGGAGATGTCAAAAAAATACATTAGTACAGAGGTTGCTATGTGCAATTCAGCTGTTGTGGTTCAGCCAAAACCATTGAGCTGTTTGTGATTTATTTGCATTAGTTTTGCCCTTTCTCCTCTCTCTCTCAAGAACACAATAAAGAGATGGGCTTTTTCTATAGTCTGTACTGATAGCCAATTTCTTCATGCTTGATTCATTAAGTTGGTTATCACAATGTGACAGAATTTTTCTCAGTCAGATTATAAAACTTTTGCTGTAGTCTAAAGTACAGTTTTCTATGGCTGCATCTCTTTTGTTGTCTCACATGCTTTCATCCTTTTGTGTACATCCCAGAAAGCAGGTTGTGCTTGGTCATTGTTATTTTCCTGCTTTTATTTTCCTAGGGAGAGCCTTCTCTATATCTAAATAAATATGCAGTGATTAAATTGGAGTAATTTTGGACCCAGACTTCAGGAAGAGGAGGAATATGCCATGTTTTTGTTTTGATTAAAGTGAAACTCATCAAATTTGAGACAGTTTACAGAAATTTTCATATCTTCTGTCTTTACACAGAACTAGGATACTTCAGTCCCTAAGTTTTCATTAGTTCTTAGGCAGGGCAGTTTATTTGCTCTGTTCACTGTTTTTCCTTGCAAAGAACTACTGTGATGCCAGATTTGTAGTGTACGTCAAAACAAGACTGTTCATCCCGGCACCAACTACATTTTCTGCAGTAGAAAAAAAAACAAAAACAACAAAACTAGGTGAAGAGAAGCTGTGAAGTAAGAGTATCAATTACAAAAAATTAAAGTCTTATTGAAGTAATGTTTTAAAGGAGAAGATTAAAGGAAAGAAGGCAACAGGTAGGAAGGAGCTGTCATTTAAAAAATGCATGATCTAGCAAGATGAGTGTAGCCTGATTTTTTAATGCATTTTTGAAACAAGAAATAAGACAGTATTAAACAACTGGATTATTACCAGCATTCAATCCATACAGTACATATTTTGTATTTTTCCCTTTTATCATTCTCAAATTATCTCTCACTCTTCTTGTAGTAGTCTTTGCCATTTCAAATTGCATTATTCTGCAGGTTTTTTGCTATGGATAAAAGAAAGAAAGAAATGTTTCATCATCTATGCCCCTACTTCATTCAGTCTCTGAAGTACATTTCTTAGAGGAAGTTGTATTTCTGGAAAAGCTGGACAGTTCGCTCTTGCCTGCAGAACTGACTGCCCTGGCAGGTAGTGTGGCCAGATAAGTGCATACCTATAAAACAAAAAGTTGATTCTGAGACTCTGATATCTGTGCTCGGATTTTCTTTCAGAGTAGTTCCAGTTCCAAGGATTGAATGTTCCTGAACTGTTGGACATATCTTCTTTTTTCAATTTCATTTGAAAGCAATCCAATTTGAACTACATCTTTGTTAGTCTGTGTGAGACAAAGTCTTTGCCTAAAATAATAAGCTTTCTTATTATTTCACAGGTCAAAGTGATAGTGGTTTAGATTCTCCTACCTGTCTAAAATGTGAAAGGCATCAACCTTGCCTTGCTAAAATGTATTTCTTCATTTTCTTGGTGGAAAGATCTAAAGTACCTTGATTTGTGCCATACACTTTCTGTGAGATAGGGAAGAAAACTGGCTGAGTTGCTTGTTTAAATAATTTTTCTAGCCAACTGAAGGAATACTGAAGGACACTAGCAGCAGGACCCCTCTCAATCATCTAACAAGGGTGTTGGTGTCTGGGGAGGTCCCTGCTGACTGGAACCTAGAAATTGCTGTTCCAGTCTATAAGAAGAGTGTGAGAAAAGATACAGGGAGCTACAGAGCTGTTAGTGTAAACTGGGAAAATTATTAAGATTATACTGTATGCTATTGAAAGGCATTTAAAGAATAATGCAGTCATAAAGCACACTCAACATGGGTTCACAAGGAGAATGTTCCATTTAACTCATTTGATGTCTTTCTATTGTAAGGTCACCTGCCTCATGGATGAAAGGAAGGTAGTAGATGTAGTTTTTCCTGGATTTTAGTCATGCTTTTGATACCATCCCTCACAGCACCATTCCAGACAAGGTGCCCAGCTGTGGGATGAGCTGTGCAGAGGGTGCTGGGTTAGGAATGGCTGAACAGCAGAGCTCAAAGGGCTGTGGTGGATGGGGCTACATCTGCCTGGCAACTGGTGACCAGAGCTGTTCCTCAGGGTTCAGTTCTAGGGACAGTTCTGTTCAGTATATTCATTCTGTGGTAAGATCACCTATCTCATGGACGAAGGGAAGGTAGTGGATGTAGGAATGAGACTAAGCTGGGGGCTGCTGTTGACCCCCTCAAAGGGCAAGAGGCCTTGCAGGGGATTCTAGTGCGATGGGACCACTGGACTATGATTAATGGGATAAAATTAAGCAAGAACAAATTCTGAATTCTGCACCTGGGGCAGAATAACACCAAGAATTATTAGGAATTAGGAGAGGAGTAGCTGGAGATCAACCCTGAAGAAAGGGATCTAGGGTGCTGGTGGGCAGCAGCTCAGTGTCAGTCATCTGTGGACCCTGACAGTGAAAACAGCAAGCCATGTCCTGGGGAGCATAAAAACCAGCACAAACAGCCAGGCAAAAGAAGTGGTTGTCCTGCTCTATTCAGCGTTGGTGAATACTCATGGTAGTGCCCCACAATTCAAGAAAGATGTGAACATCCATGAAAATGTCCAGAGGACAGCAAAAAAGCTGGTGACAGGGCTGGAAAGTGTGTCCTGTGGAGAGTGACTAAGGACTTCGGGATCATCAAGTTTGGAGAAAAGCAGGCTGGGGGTGACATTGCTCTTCACAGCCTTCTGAGCAGTGGGAGCAGAGGCTGGTGCTGAGCTAGCTTTCCATGGTACTGTAGGGATGGGACATGTAGGAATGTTTCAAAGCTGTGCTAGAGGAGGTTCACAATAGATCTTAGGAACATCTTAGGAAGCATTACTTTACTGACAGACTGGTCAAACAGAAGAATTTTTTCTAGAGAAATTCTCAGCAGGACTCTTGCCCATAAGTGTTTAAGAGGCATTTGGACAATACCCCTAAGAACCTGCTTTGACTTTTGGCCAGCCCTGATTGAGTTAGATAATTGTTGTAGCTACTTTCCAAATATTCTAGTCTAGTCTAAACTACTTGCTCACAAAGAAATAAAGAATGTCGGGCAGAGGTTATAGTTTTAATTATAAGTGAAAGGTGATGCAACAAAGGCTAGAGAAAGAATCTCATGACTGTCAGTTTTTCTAAATTCTTTTTTTTAGTTTATGATCTCTCATCTTTGAGAAAATTACAGGATTTTGAGACGTTTTGGGACAGCTGAAAGGATATGTTGCATCTCTACAACAGAGAAAGCAGATGTATTTTTCATCTCATCTGTTTTACCTGTAGAGGATTAATTATTATGATGGTGGAAAGAACTTGAAGTATTTGTGTTTGTCTTGATAAGATTGAAAGCTTGGTTCCATCTTATTCTTCTGTTAGGAAAGCTTAAAATTATTAAAGTGATTAAAAGTATTGGAATGATTGGAATCTGGCTTTTTTTGTATTGCTGTTACCCATTTGATGCTTTTGCAAAGTTCTGGATATTTCTCAGTGAGATGATGCTAACTCTTCCCTGCTTACATGCTTGTTTGGTTGTACCAAATTAGAATACTGGTTGCAACCTAAGATTCAAAATATCTAGATCCTATTTTTTTTTTTTCTTTTCATAAATACTCACCCAAACTGATTGTAGTCACTTTAAAAATGGAATAGTACCGTAGGGAACTTATGTCAGAGATTTTATAGGAATTTTGAGGTGGTAAAATGAATCATGAAGCTGTTTTGGTGAGAGCAGACTGAATACTGACTGAATACTGCAAATGTGAAATGGAAAGGGTATTTTATATTAGAGGAACCTGAAGCTGGTTTAAATAGTAAGTGTTGTATGGCACCTCACAATCCATGATGGATACTATTGTAAGTTTCTGTGAAAAACAAAAAAAAAGAGATTTTATTTCCAGAGATGCGGATGTCCACAGATCTAGGTATCTTAAATGCAGTGTTGGTTCTTAGTATCTCTAAAAATGGTTCCACCAATCTCTGCAAATAAAAGTCCATGAGTTTTACATAACTGTGACTATTGAATGAGAATTCATAGTCTGCTTTGAAGCAGTTCATTTCTTGTCCTACTCAAGCCATTATTACCTTTCCTTTGTTATTTTCAGTCTCCTTCCACAACTGGCATGATCTTTTTGTTCAATGAATTCCATTTCCCACTTCATCCCTCTATTGAAGGGACTCTGAGGAGTCTTCTCTTTTCTCTTCTCTTCTCTTCTCTTCTCTTCTCTTCTCTTCTCTTCTCTTCTCTTCTCTCTCCTCCATTCTTTTTGGCTTTATTTAGTTTTTTATCGACAACATTTTCTTTCTCTCCCTCTGTGATTTCCCAGCTGTGAGATAAATAGCCTTGTATCTTACAAGCTAAATACAATTACTGCTATCAAAACTGGAGTCTTTCTCTCCCTGTAAATGTCTCTCAGAAGCTGATAAGCTGTTCAAAGCAAACTGCAGGCTTCTGCCTAATCCTGAGATTAAACATAACCACCCAGAAGACAGCAAGAGATAATTGAGGAGGGGGGGCTGGGGGAGGCAGGCAGGAGAGGAAGAGAGGAGGAGAAAGTGAGATCCTCTCCTGAGATATTAAGAGGACGTATAGAAGGCTCAAGGTTATTTGTAAAGGAATTACACAAAACACACAAGAGCTTGTTATGATGAGGAATTTCCTCAGATAATGCAGTCATTGTTGTAGTTGTTGAAGACAAAATTTAGCAAGGATTTGTTTGATGTAAAGCATACAGGGCAGCTCCCACCCATGACTGCTGATTTTTATATATTATTCCCATATTGTCCTTGAAACAGAAGGTCTCACAAGATTGGATCCAGATTCTTTGTCCATGCTAGAGTTCATCTCACTGGCTTTATTGCTGAACATGGGGAAATATTATATTTTCCAAGACTGAAGCAGGGGACTGAGCCGACTTCTCTGCACTCTCTTTTGCTACCTTCTGACCAACATAAGAAATCAGAGTGCCTTAATTGTGGAGAAATAGTGTATAATATCTGTATTAGTCTTCACTTATGAAGGCAGAGTTCCTGAAGGTTAATAGTTTCTATGAGTCAGACCAATACAGTGGAAAAAAGCTGCTTATTTCTAGATATATAAGTTCTTCTTGATAGTTTTTTATTGTTTGTTTTTTTTAATCAGCGCCATGATAGTTTTCTTCTTCTGTAATTTTGTTACGTCTTCTGTTTCTGAAAGCTTGTCTGGTTTTAACTGTTATCAATGGGACATTACCTTTTCCAGCTTTGCTTTATTTAATTTATAATGCATTAGACAAGATGAAGAAAGTAAGTTTAGATGGTCTAATAGTAGCATCACTAGAGAAATTAGGAAAAGACTACATATCCTTTCTTCAACTGACGTGGGCACTGATATTGTAAGTAATATGCAATGTTGTGATTGTTAGTTCTTGTGAGCTCAATGATGCAAAGTCTAATGCTAATTGTGAAATTAACTAGGAAAACTCAAAAGCAGAACTAACTGAGGTGTCTGAGTCATTGCAACAAGTTCTTTCTTTTTAAGTTTGTACCTATCCCTGCACAGTACCTCTACGTGGGTCATACTGTGCCACTTCAGTGATTTACAAATGTTCAGTAGTGGAGCCTTCTTAGAGAAAATCTCTAGTTCTCTGTGCTTTGCAGAGCCTGAGTCCTCCTCCCCCAAATTCACTCTGTGTCTTGCAGAATAATTTTGACATGTAATTTCCTCTTCTTTCCACCCTTCAACTCCCTGCAAAAACTTCGGATTCTGCTTTCTTGTGCCCCTGTATCAATCTCTTCCTTCCCTCGGACTTGAGGCTGTGTTTGTCCCCTTTTCAATTCTGAAACCCTGCTTCTGTAACCAAAGTAATAGTAAGAAGTTTGGCTGAATCCAGTTGTCTCCATGGAAAGGCGCATGGATCTTGTGCTGGATGACTTGGAATCATTATTAAGATGTGTTTCTTGATCTGTATGCTGAAGGGATTTTTTTTTCTTGGTGCTACCAGATCCCACTGTGGTCTTCATATTTTCCTATCTAAATGTCCTTTTCAGTAGGCAATGAGTAAGGAACAAGAAAACTTATTTTTTGTTAGTCATGTAGGCTGAATATGACCACAAGGGTTCTTGTCACATACTTTTTTGTGGATTTTGACTTTTCACATTGTACTCATTTTGTGGGACTTAAATGAGCTCTCAGATGCTTCCTATCAGCATGAATTTGAGACAGCATATAAAGTGCCTTTGACAGATTTACTGCATTTCATAATGAGCCTAAAACATATAAAAAGACAGGGTTAATAAAACAGAATTGGAGAAGCACATTTTGAAGGCAGTACTGTGACATATGTTGAAAGATCTGCCAAGAGGGATGATTAAAGCATGACAAGTTGATGAAATCAAGAGTTGATTGTAGCTTGTCACTGCAGGGCCGTAGCATCTATAATATATTTATAGGATTGGAAAATTGGTAAATATGGCTACCTGATATGAACACTCAAGTTTTGTTACCCCGCACCCACTAACATATAAACCTCCATGCATGAAGTCATCAACAAACAAATATACTTTGGAATTTGTGTAAAAACAGTCATGTTAATGTATGTGTTTCCATACTGAATGAAGGGATAGGATCTGACATGATATAAAAGTTACATAAATGTTGCCACTACACTTAAACTGCCATATACTATGTGTTTTGCTTTCCCACAGAAAAAAATGAAGCTGTGATTTATTTCTGATTTGTCCCATCCTCAAAGAGTTTCATAGAAGTGTTGTAGGGATTTTCTGTCACCCAAATACTGCTTTTGAGGACAGAAGAGAGAAAAGACAGAAAACAAACAAACCAAAAAGAAAAGTAGTTATATTGTGACTTCCAGTATCCATTGCTCCTGTTTTGTTTCTTAAAACTGATCTGAGCTCTTGCAACACACTGCATTCAGTCTGAGTGAGCTGTAGTTTTAACTTCACCAAGTACCTCAAGCCCATGTGAGTGGCTGTCTATCAAGCACTGGAATTCGTCAGCTTGGCATCAAAAAAGAGGGAAATGCATGGGTCTTTATGAAGACATGTAAGGTAATGAAGCAGAACAAACAGCACAGTATGATTTAACAGCAATAGGGTTGAAAGAAGGAGTTTACCTGAGGAAGGAAGCAAACACAGAAAAGTATCTTCATGCAAGTAGCCATGACCATCTAATTCCCACCCAAGATCCCACCGATAGTCCTTGAGATCTGTGAAAGGGGAGAGGAATAAGAAGTGTTCTTCTGTAGCAGTCTTTATCTTCTACAGAACAATCACACAGAAGATTGTTCTAACGTGCAAATACATGCCACAGAGGCAATACTAGTTTAAATTAAGCCAAAATACTTTATCTTGTTTATAGTCTAGATAAAGAAAACATTACCAGAAAGTACTGACAGTTCCAGAAATTTTTTTTTGTGCTGTCCAAAAGAACAGAGATATATATTATATATTCAGCAGTTAGCTGAATTAGTGTAGCAACACTCTAACATCTTCCTGAATCAGACTAGATGTCCAATATGTCAAATCTACAGATGAGTGCCAAATACTTTAGAAGAAAATTTGCTTTAATGGTCAAAATGACACTTCTTTCTGATTATCCTGAATTTGGGATTCTCTTATGTCTTCCCAGAGCCTGATTGTTCTTCTAATCAAGCTTATTGAGTCTGAGACCTGCCAAGTGTCTGATGCTCCAGAGAATTACAGTAACCCACCATGGCAACAACAAAAATATGCCCCAAAAGATGTCCTTCTAAAAAAATTGCCCTACTTTTGCACTTAATTTGTGATCTAAAATATGAAATCAAATAAGCTGTATGTATTTGTATCATATCTACAGTTATTACATTTGTATTTCTCAAATGGAAAGCAAATAGTTCCTTTTGTTCCCCTCATTAATTTATTCAGGGAGACATGATTGTGTGGAAATTCTCCCACTTCTTCTACATCTGGAGAAGAAGGTGAATGCTGCTGCATTGTGACCCCATTGCTCAGACAAATTTAAACCACAACAAACCAAAACTTAGGTAGTTTAGTGGCATTTGTGGTTTTTTCTCTGTTTCTCTGATTCTTCTCCCATTGATGGTATTGATTCTCAAATCTCAGTTCTTTCCTCTTAGCTTAGTTCTGTCAGCTAGGGTTCTTTGTGAGATAAATTCTTGCAACACAGAGTGAATGCCTAGGAAAAATTGTATTAACCTTTGACAATGGTAGTACAACCTAAACTGAAACTCACAAAGAAATGAGCTTTATAACTTTCCAGTCCTAATTTTGCTCTATGTCAGAAAACTTAAAATATTCCAAGATGCAGTATCCACAGGGCACTGATGCATCTTTCTGCCTAGTTGTTCTCACCTGGTATCTGATTTAAGAACCATCAAATATAATGTAGTTCAGTATAATGTAGTGCAGAGGATGGAGAAATATTTCTCAGATGGAGACTCAAGCTAAATAGAATCCTACTGCACAAGACAATGCAGTGAGTTCCTAGACACTAATTACGATTCTCTCCTTGGTTAGTTCTATTTCAGTTCTCTTGGTCAGAGTTTTTCTGTTTTATTTCCTCTCTCTCTCCCCCAATTCTCCTTCTGTCCCTGTCTCTCTCTCATAAACACACATGTGTGCACAGTAAGAATGAGCAAACAAACATCTGTCCTGAGGGATCACAGGCTTGAACAACTTTGTGCTTTTCTGATCACATTGCCTGCAGAAAGAACAGTGCCAGCTGTAATCCCAGGTTGACATGCTGACATGCAATGACAGAAAGGGTTTATGCATCCCCATCAGCCTTCTCCCTGCTTGCTAAAGGCACTGGAAAGCATGAAGTCATTAAAATCCAATGCTACAATCTAAAATAGAGAAACTGTGTAAAAGGATGGTCAGAAATGAAAGGGGCCAGTCATGGAACTGGTAGAGTGTAGTTAATTCATCCCAACCTTATGTTTAGAGATGCCTTTTTCTGTGATCTTGGGTAAAGCTTTTACCACTCTTCAGCTCAGTTTTTTCTATCAGTAAACTGAGGATAAAGCTCCCATTTACCTTATCTTCAGTGACTTAAATAGAAAATATTCTACCATTCACTGAACATGGAAGTCTTTCTGGGTCAATGAATTTGCATCTTTGCTACTTACTGAGTACCTAGTGCTCTTGGTCATGGCACAACTTTGTTAAAAGCATCTGTCTTTGAGAAGACTTATTAGGTTATGACAGAATCCTCTTTTCCTTTTTCTAAATTGATGCAAACAGAAGAATTGATTTCATGATTTGTAGCAATTATAAATGGGAAAGGCCTGTTTGCTCTTATTTTTTCCATTCTGTAATAAACTGATATCCCCCACCACTTTTTCAAGTAAAATTTTAAATAATTCAAGAATTTCCCTGAGGATACTGTAGCACTGTCTAATATGCAATCTTGATACGAAGTGCTTCTTAATAAATTTCTTCTTTCATCAGTTTCTTACATGCTTTTAATTATTTCCTGGCACTCACCCTAGAGAACTTGCCCCTTCTATAGAGTTGTTGCCATTTGGTTATTTCTAACTGGTTAGCTTTCCAGTCCTCATCAGTGACATTTGACTAAGGGCCTTACAGGCATTACTGTGATTATTGTTACTGACTGAGCAGCTTCCCTACAGTAGCACTGTGTTAAGGCAAAGGACTGCACATGCTCTCTCTATTTGTACATTTAACTCCCCATATTATCTCCCTAATAATATGTGCACAGGAAAAAGAGATTCAGAAACATCTGAAGGTTTCTAGTGGAGCCAATCCAGCTCTATAGCTACCAGCACCAAGGCAGAGACTGCAGGGCGGCTGAAACTGAGCTGCTCTTGTTTGCAGGGTTGTGGTAGTGAGCCACTGACCCTTCAAGAAGCAGGTATAAAGCCACAAGTTTTCTTACCTTAGATCATGCACCCTACAAAGGTAACTGTGCTGTTTTCAGTCTCACATTGCTCCCAGAAGAAAAATAGCTACACTAATGTAGCTCCAATGCCTAACCCCAAATATGTAAATTAGATTAGTGTTTCTCTGTCCTGACTTTCCTAATGCACAAAACAGATGGACAACCTCTAGATAAATGAGAGTTACTAGAATTTAGAGTATCAATACAAATAAAGTGCTTTTGGTATTTGATTTTTGCTGCTTGTTCCCACTGGGCTATATAAATCACACCCTGATCTTTCACAAGGGAGTCAAAGAAGTGCGATGTGGGGACAATAGCAATGGATTTTATTCCAATCTCTGATTTCTTCCTGCAAAATGATTTTTTCTTTTTTTTTTTGCTTAGAATTGAAAGATCAATATGTAGTTTCAGTTTTTCTTTAATAGACACTTCAGCCTTGGCTACCTGACATGGGGCTCAATTTGGATGTGGTCAGTGAAAAAACACAGTAATTTACACATTCCTTACGAAACGTTTCAAACATCTAGTAATGTAGACACTCAAATTGTTTCATATTTTTACAGAGGTTGAACTGGTAACTGCTTTCTCTGTACTAGTTCGGTTTTCCAACATAGCTCAGATGAGAACTAAAGCAGACTGCTTTTATTTCATGCCCGTGGCCTCAGCTTCTACAGGGCTGAAGTGATTCAGCATAATGTGCACATATAAAATAGGACTTGAATCACATTTTTCACAATTTTTTTTTTCTTCTGAATGCTTGAAAAGGTTTGATTAACCTTCTTCCACCTTTTTTAGTCTGAGTTCTTTTTTTGTTTTGCTCCTATTGTGCTTCTGTGATAGATTATTGAGTATAAGGCACTTATTTTCTCAGTCATCCAAAACAGGATTGAAAGACTAATCTAAGGGACGTTGAAATATTACTGATCTTGTCCTGGGGCAGAGAACTGAATTAGAGACTTCTTCAAGTCTTTCTTGGTCCTATTAATGTCATTGTGGTCCACGTTAACTGTACCTCCTACACAGACATTTAAACTCCTATCTCCTGGTTTGCTTCTGAATTTCCCAATGATTTTGGCCTGAATGGTGCTTTACTTTGAATTGGAACCCCAAGTTTTTTACACTAGTAAAGATCAGATAAAATAGGCAGTGGTGGCATATTAAAGCTTTTGGTTGGGTCACTAGAGACTTAGGAACAGCTCCAGTTGCCTAAATAACTTTTTCTGTTGGAGTCTTGCTTGCTAATTCTCTCTCATATTTTTAGTACTTAGATTACCAAGACCTTGTTGTCTCTTGTCGTGAGGGCAGTGAGCTGAGGAGGGTTGCAGTGTGAAGGTCAGCTTTTAACTCCAGTCCATAGTGAGATGAACAGAATAAAAGGTGTTGCTCCCAGCAAACAATGTGATCGGAGGGAATTGAAGATAAAGTCAAGGGCATCCAGAACTAAGGGGGAAATGAGGACAAGAAATAAAATTAGATTTCAATAGAAAAAGACACAAGTTTATTGAACAGTGAAAGCAGAGGAAAAAATATAATGTCTGAGAACTGAAGCAAAGCTGAACAATGTTAAGACTTGTCTATTTCTCCATTCACTCCAATGAATTAAAATCCCAAATTTGAATTAATTTTCTATAGTCCTCCTATTACTCAAGGCAAAATGGAAGCTGAACAAGAATTTTTACAGAGACAGCTTGTGATAATTAGAAAGATTCCAGATATCTGCCTTAAAATTATATTGTTTAGCATGGCCATCCTTTTTCATTTTTGTATAAGCCACATCTGTTGTTTCAGGTTTGGATGCTTTTCAAGTGTTTTCTAAAGCCACTGTAAGTAGAGATTTTTTACATGTTTGGATTTTAGTACAACCATTCCCTATGTTATATAACATAAACCACAGTATGGTCTTACAGTAACACAACAAAATAAACATCTATACATAAACAGAACTGATGCTAAAACTTGATAGTAAGAGTTGTTATTCCTTTCTGAGGTACGGAGGAAAGTCTAGTCTTAAAAATAGATTCTAATCCCTTACTAATAGGCTTGTGTCAGTTTTCTAATTGAATACAAGCTATGAACAAATATTTGTTGTACTTATAGTATTTAAAACAAAATATGTACTTAAGGAAATGTGAAAATTGGGGCAATTCAGTATACTGTAAGTTTTTAAGTGCAGCTGCCAAAAAACAGAAGTGGTTAAAGAAGCTCAGCCTTTGCCAATCACAAGCACACTTTGGAAACTTCAGTTACCATTATCAGAGGGGGAAATGGCAGCTTCTCCATGATGCCTGCAAGTCTCCTTTTCCAGGGCACAAAGCATCAGCCCTAGAAGAGTTTTGGGGTTGAATTGAAATGAGTAGGTTTATGTTAGTAGAGCATTTAGCCATCAAATATACACTTTTCATGCTGTAGCAGACTACTTCTCTTCCATGATGATGTCAATTAAGTGTGTGTAAATCTTAGTGAGATTATGGGTATCCATAAAAACTCAAAGGGATCTGGCATAGAGGGCTGCTGAGTGAAAACTGAGCTATCAAACACTAGCTGTTTACAAGCCCTTTTCCTACTGAAATTCCACCTACAATAAGGGGAAATGGCGGAAACATTTTAAAGCTTGAACACTGATCTCAAGATGTTTCTTTACATCATTAGTATCACTGTACCATCTTTCATGTAATAACTCCTTATTAGATAAAATGTCTCATTCTTTTTAGAGACTTAGAAGCAATGAAGAAAAGTCTGCTTCATAGAACAACCTTTGACAGTAGTTTAGATCAGATGAGTGTTTTCTTATGGTATTCTTTTCAGCATCTTCACAGATTTGACAACACATCAGGATGGATTAATATTCCACCCAAAAGCAAGTGCTTTTTTTCTGCCCAGTGCAATTTGCTGGAACCTTTCAATTTTTCTCTTTCACACCTAAGAGGTAGTAAATCATTATGATTGGTCTAGGCCAAGAAGCAAGGTTCTTCAGAGCCTCAATTGTTCTTGTACTTTCTTTGGCTTAAGTTTCCATTTTTGTGTAGAAATAAGCTTAATGCGGTAAAGGTTGTTTGTTTTCTTAAAGGAACCATCAGCAGAAAAGAAAAACATCTTTCAGCACTCAAGGGTTTTGGAAGAAAATTCTGCTTTGCCCATGAGCAAATTTAAACTGTGTCCCCTGGACTGTTGCACTGCGTAAAAAATATTTCCTGTGGGAACTGCCAGTAGTGATTAGCACAAGCAAATTCTTTTCATTTTTTTTCCCCTATTTTAGTTTGGTCTAAATTGAAGATTATCAAAAGCTAAAGTTCAAAGTGAATCTTATCTATTTATCAGTATAGTCAGTGGAGCAGGGGTACTGAGGGCTTTAGAAAAAAAGACAGAATACCAGCAACCAATCATATTTAACCAGTAGGCTCTTAATTTTATGACTGGATTCCACATTTCCTTTGGAAAAAGAGGGACAATCCAAAAAAACCCCAAAACATAGAGAACTTCTGCCACATTCCTCTTCAAAATATTTGGTCCTTAGAAATGTCAGTGGTATTTGAAATACTTTGAATATTCAGGTTAACCAAGATTCAAGAATCTAGATTTCAAAATGTTACCATTAAAATCCTTGAGGTTATAAAAGTCCGCTTGCTTATCAGTTTGTTGAAAAACTTAGGACATGCAGTGGAATTTGTATTAAGAGTTCATATAAGTCCTAAATGGGACAAAAGACTTCTTTTAATCCTAGTTTTCAGAGTTGGCTTTAGAATTATTTACATGAAAAAGGAATAAAAATAGGCAAAATTAAGTGTTTATGTGGCACAGTTCTTTAGAAGAAGCTAGGTTGTTGAGCAGATCTAAGTTGTGGTGATATACAGGAATTTATTATGTGGATAAAGGAAAAAAGAGGAAACTTACTTAAAATGAGCCTTTCCTATTGGTACTTCAATTGCTTAAGCAGCTAGAAACTATGGGAGGAAAATATTTAGTCAATCACAAGTAGCAAAACTAATCAAGACAATTTTGCTATAAAAAATTACATCTTGCAACCTTTGAGACCCACATTGATTCTGAATGCAGAAGAACTATGTAATTTGGAGTATTTTCTGAAATGAATTTAAATCGTTCTATCCTGTGTATTCTATTCTGAAGAACAGCCTGGAATCAAATCTGGACTCAAAAGGAAAAAAGAGAGGATCTACATTAGTTACATGAAAAGGTTGTTTGAATGTGTGTATCATTCAACTGTAGAGAGAAATTGCATTGAGGTCACAATAGGATTGTTACTGAAAATTTCTGTGTATGAAGATGGACGAGAAACACCTTTAATCACATCATGCCTCAGCTGCCAGAGGTTCAATAAGCTTTCTTCATGCTGAACTTAGGTTACTTCGTGTTGCAAACCATGATATTTCCTTTTTGAGCTCTTATATCAAATGTTGTGTTTATTTTTTAAAGCACAACTCCAAGCCAGTATTAATTTAGTAATTGTGTGGTTCTATTGGTTGTATTTACTGACTATTCTAAGCACTTAACAATGAAAAATTTGTTCTTTAACTCACTGTTGTAATTGGGTATATGAGTGAACACATTCTCATGCACATGTTTTTAAAAATCATTCTTAGTCATGTCTCAAATAAAATTTAATAACAAACAAAAAAATAACAGATCAGATACTAATGTTGTAATATAAACCTATTTGAATTTTCTAATGCCCTTCAATTTTTCATTGCTTTTAAAGGTATGATTTTTATATGTATTTTAATCTTGCTGAATATATTTGCATAATAATAACATAATAAAATTAAATTAAACCTGATTTAAAAAAAAAAAAAAAAGTTTTTAAAGGTGTGGTGGGGAATAGTTGTCATTTCCAGCTTTCTTGAAGGTCTAGAATTATAAGAAACCCATTTTTCATTGTCATGTCTTTTTTTATTGTCCCTCTTCCTTTTTTTACCTTAGTCTTGTTGGCCTGTTCTTGTCAGATGCTCTGTTTCTGAGGAATTTCAAATCACCAGGTTTTTTTCTTTTCTACAGTCAGCCTTTCACACAGAGGAAGAAGCACTCCATGCCAGCCCCTGGCTGACTGTAGTGCTCCTCTGGACTTTCTTCATTCTGAAAAAGATCTCATTGCCACCAGTAAAAGGTTATTTATGTGCGTACCAATATGGGATGAAGGCAGAGGAGTTGCTTGTAAATGGTGTTAAAGAGTTTCTTTGGGGCTATAGAAAATGTGCCTGCCCATCAACATTACAATATCAATGCACTCCTTTAATCAGCAGTCCTAGCTCTGAATTTACTCTATAAAGTGTGGAATAATCCCCATTTCTACCAAAACTGTGCAGTATAGATGTAGTAGCAGCCTCTTTGTAAGTGTTCAAGTTTGTGTTGACAGAGAAATTTAGGTCTTTAAGTGCCATTGAAACGCCTCCTGAGGAATCTTCAGGACCTAGTACTCTTACTTACACGCAAAAAAAAAAAAAATTAGGCATGCTGCAACTAAACAAAAAAAAATCCTAAACGAGATGCAGAATTTTTATGATTGCATTGATGAGATTTAGCTATTTTGGTAGGCATGGATTAGTTTGTTGAGAAAAAGTATAATCTGAATGTCTTGCTAACTGATCTTATAAAAGAAATTGTTTTTGTAGTGAGTTTGACTTAATTTTGTTTCTGTTCTCCCCAGACCAATGAGTCTGCTTCCCTGTCCTGTGACTGTAAGCTTCCCTTAGACTTAAATGAATGGCAAAACTTGCAGGAAAGGAAGCTGTCATTTGGGTTAAGAAATTGGAAAAACAACTGATCTGCATGACCTCAGCTTGCATTAGTCTTCAGTTTATTATTAACAAATAGATCAAATATCGTTTTGTTAGTATTACTATCTCGAGCTTTAGGTGGAGCGTATTTTTTGTTGTTGTTGTTTATATTAACTCAGTTCCTCTTTACCAATTTTTTCTTGGTTTTCAATGCAGGCATTGAACATGGTTCAAATTTTCTCTTTAGGGGTATGTATTCATAGAAGTACAGAACTGCCTTTTTGGTGGTGCTTATATGAATTATGAGAGCTGGGAATTTACTTAAAGGTAACTTCATGTCTGTGAGTGACTCCAAGTCACCACAGTACATTGTTAAATAGGACTTGACAAATGGCTGAGAGAGTGTTTTCAATTTTATCTTTTCCTTCTAGTTTATCTGAGTAACCAATTGTATATGGCAGGCATCTGAGGTGCAACAGAAACTGCAGCAATAATGTGTGTCAGCTGGTGCTTAATTAGATATTTCTATGATAGGGAATAGCAGATCCCCACAAGTAATATATTATATGGAAGGTAAAAAGTCATCTGACTTTTCAGGAAGATAATAAGTAATGGGGCCAGTAAAGTTGTTCTTAAATGCTTTTGCTTCTTTTTTATCTGGTACCCCAAATAAGCAGCAAGGCTCCTAAATGTTCATCATTATAGTTGGAGATACTAAACCAAACACAAATTGCTGTTTTCCTTACAGCTATAAAGATGATGATTTTTACAAATACTCCTTAAGATTAGGTCATATGAACCCTTGTGGGACTGTACCTGGTGGTGGCTACAGTGCCTCTCACGTGCTGCAGAAAGTCAGCAGTCGCAAGATGCTGCTGGAGAGCACAGCTGTGGTCAGCAGGTAGCTCCCATAGACTGGCAGCATTTCTGAGCAGCAGCTATGCAGTAAGGATGATCAGACACATGAGGTTCACCAGTCAGAGTCCCTGCAGAATGACAGTATCTGCTCTTGACTGGCTGGACTTGTATCTCTTAACTTCTTCATTGTTTTTTTTCATTGGTGTCTCTTTACATCGAAAAAAGATTACAGGATCTCTTTCAGAAAGTCAAACAAATATGAAGCCCCATTAGGATATTTATATGTGGGACTTTAAAGGCAATACTACAAATAGTGCAGAGCATTTGCTGACTCTGACCACCATTTATTTAAAAAATACTGGAACACAACTGATATACTGAACTTCTGCTTATGGTAGCATTACTTCAGTGAGTTGTGGGCTTAATCCTTTTTCTACAAAATGTTGCATGTAAAAAAATGCACTTCTTTTATGCCTGTCTGACTGAAGAGTTTTCATAAAAATTATACTTGAAGCAAAAATTAGAATTAATCAGAAAGTGAGTCTAGCTGTAGAAAATGAAAAAGCAGAATGATGGCACTTGCTCACTGTCATTCCTAGCCCCATCAAACTGAGCTGCTTCTTTCTACTAGAGATTCCATTGGACCTGTACAATTTTCCAGTAGCTAGAGAATTTGGACAGAGGCTTTGCTGTGCAAGTAATAGGAGCTTTCCACCAAAGCACACTTTAATGGATGATTCTATTATATGTCAACAATGGAACTGTAATTGCCAGAATTTTCATTTTGGCTAATTATTTCTGCTTTTATTTAAATTAGTTTCTAAGCTTTTGTTTTATTCTGGCAACAGGCCCAAGTCTTTGGTAACTGAACAGAAGTCTTCATGTATCCTTAAATAACAGTTCTTCCTCTTTTCAAATGTTACTTGTCTTTTTTCCCTGTTTATCTTTCCATTCTTAGGTGTTTGGGTTTTTTTAAATCTAATTCTATTACATCCTTTTGACATTGATTTCTTATATTTTTGTCCTTTTTTTAAAATTTTTTTTTTCTGTTTACTGGGTTTCTAGTCCTAACACGTGTCTTTTACCAGTGCAAGAAGGTTTATCAAATTACTGCTAACTGTGTGTTTACATGACTGACATATTGTGCCATGTCCATATGCAATCACATCCAGAGTCTGAGCAAAATGTTTTAACTCATGGCACTGAGTTCACGCGGGGTCTCACGTCGCAGACAAATTGCACATGCCTTCTAACCAATTTGGATAAACAAATATTCTGAGGAGAATCTGAGTTATCTTTTTTGTAGGATTTAATTTCTCTGACCTTCCAGAACCTCAGGCAATTGGATGTATAACTATTCTCCACTCTACTAAAGATAAATCTCTCTCTTTTCAAATATATATTTATGTACACACATGCGCACTTATTTATCTATAGCTAAATAAGGTCATAACAAAACCAAAAAATCTAGGATGTTTTAACTATTTCATTGACTTTACAGATTGTTTTTAAGCTGTTTTTTAAACTTTAAAGGCAACACTGATAGTGAACGGTTCCAAATGGTAAAACAGAAAATCCCCTTCAAATATAACCGGCCTGTAGAGGAGTGGCTGCAGGAAAAAGGTAACAGTCATTAAAACTTTCATTTTAAACCCATTTGATTCTAAACTCTCATTTTTAAAGCCTGCAAATAAATGTTCCTTAAATGATAATCGCCTGCTGCATAAATGACTGTTTTAATTTTCATTATAATTTGTGTCAGCTTCCACCTGCCATATGTTGATAAATCATGCTATAATACATTGCTATTAAAATGCAGTTAAAGGGACGAAATTCTAAGCTTGCTATAATAGTAATGACAAACAAGGAAAAATTCAGGAGATGATTTCTAAAAATGAAAAGCCAAATGAAGAAGAGTGATGAGCAACAACATGTATTATGGCAATTTAACCGCTGCATGATTTTTCTATTTTAATTTGGGCTTGAGCTACATTTATATTTTTATTATTGAAGTTTTCTTAAATGATTTTCAAATCTACTTGTTAAGCCACTTCCTTTAAGTTGTTTTTTTTTTCCCGTGAGTCTGATTAGCCACTAAGGCTATGTATTTCCTAATCATATTAAGACAGTTAAATGACTAAAAAATGTTGTAAAGAAAACATTTTTTAACATTTTCATTTAAATTACTGTGAGGGAGACAGAGAAAATGACTGTTCTGTTGCTTTTATGCTGTGTCTGGAATACAGTTTGAACACTCAAATTATATTTGTCTAAAATATGGATCAAATTCTTAGTCTAAGGCAGTGCCATTTAATTTTGTGGGTTTGCCTGGAGTAATTGGCCTCAGTTCAACAAAAAAACTCGTTAACATGAATAAGTCCAGATGGCTTGAGTGAAAGTTCTGCATACAGTCCATGACCTTTTGTAATGGGACTTGTGTCAGAACAGTAATTTCTTTTTTTTTTGTAAGGAATTTGGATAAGAAAAAAAAATCTTGGATGTAGAACCCATTTTAAAACCTGTTGAAGGTAACAGAATAACTTGGCTGATTTCAGTAGGGCCTGAACTAGGCTCGTGGTAATGCAGTGGAGTTTATATCAGGAAGATCTTCTCCCTCTATTACTAAATGTGGTATTAAAAAAACAAAAATAAAGCACTGGAACTAACTCCTTGCCTTGAAATCTAGACAAAGCAGAACACAATCTTCTCTTGTTTCCATTTATGAAAGTACTGCTAATAAAGGGGGGTGACCTTTGAACTCAGATCATGCATTTTCTGTGCTGACTCAGACTATGGTTGTTAACGCATTTTCCAGGAAGGAAAACTAATCTCTTGTAGGACTGGAAAAATATAATTTATGTTCTGTTTCAAATTTCTAACCTCAGCTGAATTAACAAATTGATTTATCCAGTATGAATTAAGATCAGGAAGGATGTGACTAAATCCAGTCAAAATATTTTCATGTGAAAGGCCTGATCCTGCAAAGTGTTGTGCACACTCAGTTCCTATTAACTTCAACAAGAGCTGGCAGTGTTGCTCATTTTGCAGGTTTGGTCTACAAAGGTGTTATGTTTAAAACTAAAGCTAAAGTGTTAATAAAAGTAAGGCAAAAATATTTGTGTAAAAAAAATATATTTTTTTTTTTACCAACAGTATGTCATAAACAGCTAATTCAGCTAAATTGTAAATAAATTTTAAGATAACAATAAACAGAAAATGCTTATTGAGTCTCAGTGGGTTGCCCTATTAGATCAAACTAAAATAGATAAATAAAGTTTAACACTAAAAAGTGAATAATTTTGGAAAGTCTGAATTGCTAAAGTCCCTTTAACACTAAAGACAATGATTGCCTCAATTTTGTTAATACAAATGCATGTCTAATTCCTTGATGCAATTCATGTGCTTGAGAAACCCATCTTTTTTTTTCTTTTGGTTTGGTTGTGGATTTATTGGATTTTTTTGTTGGTTTTTTTTTTCCTTTTTGGTTTTCCACAGAATCTTTTACTTTATGTCACAGCTTCTACAAGTTTGAGCTTAAAAGCATGCCAAGACACTTTCATTTGTAATCCATCCTGAAGTTTTGAACTGAAGTCTACCTGTTGTGGATATTGATGCTTTGTTAAAAGACAATCACACAAGCACTAGAGTCTAAAAGAGATGATATTTGAGTCTTCAGGGACTCTCAAAGCATTGGATGTGGTTAGGCTAGAAGGATAGAGCTATGTTTTTACTAAGCTGAAAGGAAATTCAGTCTTTCCACTACATGTCAGGAAATGACGTTGTGCAGGGTAACACCTGAAACAATATAACTTGGTTCCTTCATTCCAAAGTAGACAGACATTTCCAGCAACTTAGGTACCACTCAAATTTAAAAAATACAAGAGTGAGCAATTTATGTAGCTCTTCGCCACCCTGCTCATCCATCTGGTCATCCATCTAACAATGTATCATGGAAACCTCCTGTCAGAAGACTTTACAGAGATGGTGAGAGAAAGGGTAGCTTCCTATCAAAAGGGAACAAGACAATCTGATGGATAGAGGAATAGATTCATCAAAGAGTCAGCATATAGAATAGCTGTCTTGCCCATGTGAGTTCTTGGCTTGGGTGAGGTAAGATGAAACACTTTTTGATTGACATATTTGAATGCTATAGATTTGGTCTTCCTTTGGTACTGCTGTTTTATTCATAGCAATTAAATAGTTCATTCTTGGAAAACAAATATAACACATTATCTTTCTGAAGTGGTATCACTATTGGCTTTGAAGGGCTTTTAAATTTTATAAATCAGTTTAAAATAATTTTAAGAGCCCAGGTTTACAGTCTTGAATTGCTTGAGTAATAAGCAAAATATCAAATGCTATTAACTTCACTGAGATTATGTATGTGAATATAAAAAGAAGTATTAGTCTTAAATTGTTCAACTTCACTAGTCATAAATCCAGCAGATTTCCTTAGAAGAATACTTGGTGTCTGCTAAGGCACAGATGTTACCTGTTCTGCAATTGGATGAGCTAATAAAGACCCAGGAGCATCTCATCAAAAGGATTGATCCCAGAAGTATTTAATTATTCAAATCTCTCTTACCTGTAAAGTCTCCTTGATGTGACTGTACTTTTGAAGCAAGAACTATTAGTAGGAATTAGGATTTGCAAAATCGGGCCCAGAATCTCTTCTTGTGCTACAGAAAAATTACACTTCAGATTTCTCTGTGGTATTTTTAATTAGAATTCAGTTTTCCAAATGAAGAAGGCAATGAGAGAGCAAAGAAACAAGAGCCTGAGCTATTCAGAATGCTTGCAAAACACCTCATCATTTTTTTTAGTATGACATTAATATAGCAGTAGGAAGAGTTCTTTTCTCTGGAAAAAAAAGGACTGCAGAATTGAACTACACACCTTGTAGAATTTACGAATATAAATAGTTCCTCAGTAAAATTCTGTGGCCAAATAGATTTTACTTAGAGGAAGTAAAGGCTTCAGCTAAATTCCTGAAAGAATGATCAGAATAGACACATGGTGGCAGAATGAAATGTATATTCTCTCCAAAGATTTTTCTCATTCCATATTCATTTCCCTGGTGTCTTTACCATATGCGTGTACACCATCTTAGAGCAAAGAATGAGGAACTGCAGGTAGTAGGTGACTGCAACAAGTGATTTTTCTTTTAGCAAACACATTTTTAGTGTGGTTTCCAGCATTAACCATGTGATACAGTGCCTGAATCCTGGTCTGGAAAACCATTTAACAGTGGAGACTCCAAAATACACAATCAAAGTTCCTCTTTTTTTGCTGGAATATGGTCACCTTCTTGGTGTACACACTTTCTTTCAACATTACAAGATGCAGATGAAGGCCCAGAATTGGAGACATGGTCTCTTTTTCAGGCTTAATATACTAACTCTTCATTTTTACAAATAATGCAGGAGATACAACAGATGTGTAAAGCTATTCTATGAGCTTGGGTTAGAATAGTTGAATCCTGAGCTGAGTCCTAATCCTCCAGTAAAAGTGAGAGAACCCCTCTCCTGTCCTTGTTTGGGGAGCTCTCCTACATGGAGCAGCAAAAAATTTTCCTTTCTCATCACCTTTCACCTTCTTCCCTTTGGCAAAAGATGAAAAAAGGTACTAAATAATTCAAGGGAAGAAAGGAATGGAAATGCAAATGGAAAACTGAACTGACAGTTATCTTCCATCTGTTTTCGGGGATAACATCTCAAGATTAGTGAAATTAGTCCCTTTACTCATAAGTCCCTTTTTTACTCATCTTACCTCTATTCTTCGGCACTCTTATCACGAGTGAGGTGGGAAGAAGGGAACAGTAGCAAGTGACATGTCTTAGTTTGTAGGGGCAGGGAATCAGTTTCTTGAACTATAGCGCTAGAGGGAGTGAACATATTCAGAGAAGGGAAAATGGTATAGTAAATTTCTTACAGCATATCCCTTAAAAAATCCAAAGCACAACATGACAGAAAAGAAAAGCAAGCTCTGACGGCATGGTATGGGACAGGAGTTTGACCTTCTACAGTGTACAGCGCCATTTCCTCTAATTCAGACAGGAACTGAGCTGAAGAGGGATCAATATCTTAACAGATATTGTTACTGAGCCCTATTTTTGTCATAGACAAGAGTCAAGGCTCTATTTGCATTTTGAGGATGCGTGGCTTCAGTGCATGTTTATTGATGTTTTAATAGACATATGTTGCCTCTGGCAAGTTTAAAACCTCCTGAGATGCAGAACATCGCATCAGGTGTTTCAACACTTTCCAGGGGAAGGATACCCCCCATTTTTATTTCTCATTTCTTCATCAATGCAGTTACTCCACTCTGATCAAGTCCTAATTTTCCATTTACAAATCTGAGGGTGAGGAGCACAAGGAATGTGCAGCCCACCTCCTCATGTCTGTGTGTTATACCTCTCCATATACTGTTGTTTAGTTAGCTAGGGCCCTCTCTGGGGACAGGAACTACTTTCAGATACATTTCTTCTCTTGTCCCCACTCTCTTCCCCATGGTCCACCCTGTCACCATAAGATGATGCTACACCGCATCACCACTTGACTTCGAGACCTGCCACGACGACCAAAATTGGTGAGCTCCCCCATGTATTTTGATCTACTCTAACCACTGGCTGTGAAGGAATGAGCAGTGGATCATAGGCTGTGCTTTCCTACATGGTGGCACTCTGCACCTCTCATCAGGCTGGACTAGACAGAAAGTGGCGAGTGAGAACTGGGGAGTGGGAATGGGATTGGATAACATATTTCAAACTTCATAAAAATGGGAAAGCACAAGATATTTAAATGATGATTGACTTGAAGCTGTGTTGATAATCCTTCTGAGCAATGTCCAGTCTGGCTGTCTGCTAATTCAGCAAATTTCAGGTGTCATGCCCCTAATCTTTTGAGGAATAGTGAAATTATAGGCACTGCCTTTGCACTTCACAAAGCAATTTATTTCTTAACATGGTCAACCTAGTGCAGCCTGGGACATAAACAGTATTTATAGAGCAGTCCAGGCTGCATGTGATGTCCTGCAGAACTAGGTGAATTCCCAATTGTTACTAGATTTATTTTTAATAATTATATTTTTTATTACATATGATATTGGACCTCTTCTAACACACAAGATGTGACCTTGACTAAACCATATAACCTGCCTACATTTGAATTTCACTGTCTATGAGAAGAGAGTAAGGCATTCTGGGCCTTAACCATCTGAAGCGCTGTTTTATCCTCACTATTTCAAAAGCTTTGCTCTTTCAGAGACATCAGAAATGTTTCTTTTTGCTCTTTCTTGGGTTTAGACTTGCAAGCCTTCACAACACAAAGTTTACAGGTGAAAAATCATGGCTGATCCTGTCATAGCACTCCTACTCACTTCTTATATAGCTTCATTTTTACCTGATGTTTTACCATTTTTGAGCCAACCCTTAAAACCTCTGCATTATTAAAAGTGGCTTTATGAGTTGATCCAATGCTTTAACCAGTCCAAGAGGAGGTTTATTTATGGGCTAAAGCTTGACAGATACTACAGTTTGAACTGATAGTAAAAAAATAGCCACATGTTGAAATCCTAGTGGTAGTTTAAAATTCATCCAATCCTAAAAGAATGGGTTCAAATTTCTGAAGTTCCTCTAGAGTTTTGATGTGTGAATGAATGCTGAGATGTAAGGTTCAGATTTAGGTATTCATACTTTCAGGCTAATCATCCTTATTAATGACTTTTAGGCACCATATTTCCATACTGATTCTCTGCAGTCATCATAAACACTCCCAAGAATGAATCTACTTCTCCTTTACCCATCGCTTCGGGCCAGGGCTGAATGTAGTATGCAAATTGAGGGAAATGTCTGTCAATAATGTTGTTCACCCCCTTCACTAGGACGACAGTTAACGATCTTCAACACCCAGGCGCAAATAGCCATAGGAGGGAAGGACAGAGGGCGTCTCTTCCAAGGCCAGCTCTCCGGTCTCTATTACAATGGCCTGAAGGTGCTGAACATGGCGGCAGAGAACAACCCCAACATTAAAATCAATGGAAGTGTCCGACTCGTTGGGGAAGTCCCTTCCATCTTGGGAACAACACCCACAACATCGGTGCCACCAGAAATGTCGACTACAGTAATGGAAACCACAACCACGATGGCGACCACTACCACCCGAAAAAATCGTTCACCGCCCAGCATCCAGGTGAGTCATTAGTCTTCTCCGTTTCCTTGAGTTCTTAATTTATCCTTCTGTTCATTTGTAAGTTCATAGGAGCTATGTTCTCTGAATAATGCTCCATACTTTATTTTAAAAATGTTGTCTTCCTGTGTTGGACTCAGGACAAACAGCTGGCTGAATTGTTGAGGCACATACATGTAAGAATAGGAATGGATTTTGCTCCTGGTCTAGTACAGCCTGGTTTGTGTGAGATTGTCACAATGTGAACAAGAACAAGGTTTTAACTATGTTTCTAAAGTTCCATATGTGGGGAAATGTATTCCGAAGAGAGTTACACGGCTTAATGGGGGGTGGATGTATGGTTATTTATTATTATGATAGGATGAACTGCTGCAATAGTGAAGTTCATAATGAGGAGAAAAGCAATGGAGCATTACTTCCAGTTGGAGTCATTTTTTATTTCCCTTTTATAGCCTTCCTGCAGAGAATTTTGAAGGAATGCTATCAAGATCAGTTTCTTGATGATGTAAAAATGTAGATGTTCCAACATAGAGCAGTTTCAATCTATTTGGTAAAAATAATTCCTAAATAAAAAATTAATTTCAGATTATCTGACTTAATTGTGCCAAAGTAGTCATTTCAACTCTTAAAATACAGTGGTTTTGGAACCACTTTTGTGGCAGCCAGAATATGGTACTGATAAAAAATAAACACCTTCAATTTGCTCTCCTTGTCCATGCAAAGAAAAGAATCATGTGAATAACCAATCTGAGCTGTGGACTATTTATTTCAGCAGTATGCTATCATGTTATTGTGTAATCAACTAGAATGAAACATTTGTTTTGAAATCATTGGAGAGATGGAGGTACTGGAGAGACTCTAGCAAAGGGCCTCTAAAATGAATAAGGGACTGGAGCATTTCTTATATGAGAAAAGGCTGAGAGCTGGGACTGTTCATCCTGGAAAAGAGAAGGCTTGTGGGGGATCTTAACCGTATGCACAAATACCTGAAGGAAGAGTGTAAAGATGACAGTGGTGCCCACTGACAGGACCAAAGACAACGGGCACAAACTGGAACACAGGGTTTTCCCTCTAATCATCGGGAAGCATTTGTAACATGTGGGTGACTCAGCATGGGTGCAGGTTGCTCCAAAAGCTTGTGGAGTGTCCGTGCTGTTAAATATTCCAAAGCCATCTACACATAGTCCTGGACAGCTGACTCTGCATGATCCTGCTTGACCAGATGTTTGAACTATATGACCTCCAGAGGTCCCTTCCAACCACAGCTATTCTGTGATTCTGTGAGGTACGTCTGGCTGCAGTGGAACTTACAACTATTAGAGTAATTAATTCCATGCTGAGGTTTAACAGTGTCTGCTTTGGTACTCTGTAATCCAGATGGCAACAGGACTGGGATTAATTGAGTTATTAGCCTCAAACACCCAGTAGATGATTTTATTAAGTCTCAGCCAAATGAGGGGAAATTGCCCCAGGTTTGGTCACTGTTTGTCATAAACTTTGCAAATATTACAGTTCCTTCTCCTCAGTGACTAGTTCTAATTTTAGAGAAAATATTTGTACAGTTACGTCTCCAGAACTATAAAGTCTGTGGTTCTTATCCTACCCTCTATAATTTTTAAAGGCAGCAGAGCTGTGCTTAGCTATGCCAGTGGACAGAAAGTAGCACTGGACCTTTATGGGCAGGGTCAAACTGGAAATGATGCTGGCTTGCCTGAAAAGGAACTGTTTCTGAAAGCTTCCTGCCTAGCCTACGTGGCGGTTCCCTCAGCCTACAGAGACTACTGTGTACTGAAAGAGCATCAAGAAGATTTAATTAAGTGTCAAAGTGCTTCTAAAAACATGGTTAGAGCAGCGATTTCCTGGATACACATGCACCACAACAAATGGCCTCATCTCAGCTGATATTAAAGCAATAACTCTTTGACACTTCATGCTACCCGCTGAAAGAAAAATAAAGGTCAATATGTACCTCCATTACAACTTTCTGCATTTCAATATCAGGCCATTTTATTGCTGTTGTGGCACAGATACCTCGGCTTTCTTCCTTATTTTTGGTGGAATTTGATTCTGTCTGCTTAAGTTGCAGTATCTGTGTGGTGAAAGTGAGAAAAAATTGTCTTTTCCTGTTTGGGCAGTATCTCCAGCCTCAGTTTTTCAAGTGCCTAATGGTTATTTTATCTTGCTTGTGTTCGACATCACCATCATCAAGCCTGCTTACAATTTTAGATCTAAGTGGTGGAAAAATCTAATAGAACAAGTTTACTCTTTGGGAAACATAAAATATAGATACCTAAGGCTATGAGAGCTACAAATACAGTTAGTTATTACCTTGTTCCAGCTTTGTTTTCTTTTTCTGCTCAGAAATAGACATTTATTCTTTGCTATCAAGGCTGTTTAAAGTTTAGCCTCTTCTGATTCTGATCAGCATGATTCAAGCACTTTTTGCTCACTTAGATTTGATAATAGAAATCTTTCTGCTTCCTGATACTATGCAAAAGACAACAGCAGGTTATTTTTCCAATCCCATTGAAACTCTTTTGTCATCATGATGCATGCCAAAATGTTGTCAAAAACTTAGACTGTTGATGGTCTAAGACAACTGTTTATCAGGCAATCAGTGTTGTCACTTTTTTTTTTTTATTATCCATGTCTCTGTATCCATGTGTGATATCTTGTTATATGCTAAGACTGCAGACTTCTTGGGTAGAAAATATACTTTTTATTCTGCACATGCATATTACTTGGCACAGAACGGTTCTGGCCAATTTTAGAAATACCAAGCAGGATACAAATAAAAGTATCTAATGCAAAATAACACAAATCATGATAAAGAATTACTGTTCTTACTCTGTTAGGAGTATCTGTGCTGCTTGTACATTTTCATATGTAAGTAACTTAAACTATCCTTTCTGAAATGCATTTAAATCTTGTGCAGAATATCAAGTCTGTAATCACAAAGTGTTACAAGATCCAGGGGAATTTCTAAATTTTAGATTTGCACATCACTTGTTAAGAAACTACAGAAGAGCATAAGTGCAAGGTTATCTTCTGTTTCTAACACACACCAAGACACCTCCTGCAGTTAGGTAGTCTGAGTACTGACACAAGTATTTTAGAGCACAGTTAGAATAAAACAGATGGGAAAATGAAGAGGTTTAGAAATACACAGTACATGTTCAGACCAATGATATGCTTCAGCTTTTGAAATTGCAGACATGGTATATAGCTTTGGACAAACAACTAAGATAAAGGGAATTGAGAGAAAAATTTTGCTGGAAATACCCAGTGGCACTGAAATTAGTGTTTAAAAAATAAAATTTATACTATAAATTTATACTTCCCCAGTGCAAGGCAATAAAACTCAAATAAATGGAGGACAGAGAGGATTTGAGCAAGAAAGTTGAGATATATGGGGCTGTATGCTATACTGTTGGGAATGTTCCTGTGATTCAGAGAAAAAAGTAATGAGAGCTGACCTTTTTTTACTAACTGAAAATAAGGGAGACAAAGAAGTTTTGGTTTGTGTTTGTTTCAGTGACTTGCAAATGGTGCTTGTGCTCTGCTGCCCCAAGAAGAACTGATTTGACTTTCTCACACATGGGTTTTGTCCTGGATTTAAATACAGTTTGTTCAGAAGTGGCATGTGCTGTACCAATTTCTTGGGTACAGCCTCTCAGGGCCCTGACACATCAGACTCTCCTGTGATGATGATATCCTCTCTGAGACCTCTGCTTTGCCACGTTAGCCACAAAGGCCTTAAAGACAAGCTGCTAGCTTTTGTGTGTGGTACTGTAAGATGCCATTCAGACTGCTTCTGGATGAGAGTCACTGTGCTGAGCCACACTGCATTCTTGAAAGGCTGTCATGCTTCTCATAGGGTTACTTCATTAGGTAGGGGTTTTGGAATCCCTCATGTCCCTATTTACTGATTTAAAGAATAATGTCAGGTATTAATGAAGTACTTCAGGGATTTTTTGCTTTGAGAGACCTCTGGGAAAACAGGTTAAAGTGACGCACATTCTCTTGTCTTCTGATTCCATGGCAGCTGCTTGTGTGGTCAGAATTCTCTTCTGTGAGTCACTGTTTAAAGCTTTTTGGAAGACTCTCCATATGCTTTTATGTGGCACGTTCTGTCTTCATTCACAGCTGGGTCATTCTGTTTTCAAATCATTTGTGCGAAGTGAATTACTAAAGCTAGTCCAGAGATCATTCATCATGATACACATCTTCCATTCAAAACACACTCAGTTCATCAAATCCAAGTGGAGAACCAGGTAATCTTCTGCAGGCCTTGAAGCGGGCCCCTAATATGTTTGGCCTATGGCATGGATGGCTGAGGACCCAAGATCAAAACAGTTTTCTGTGAAAAAGAGATCAGAACCCTTCTGGGAGGACATATGGACTTATGCTCTCCATGAGGAACCAGAAACCGTGTGCTCTGTTACATATCCAGGGCACTCCTCAACTTCTTGAGATGCAGAAAATGACACTAGTCTAACTGTTCAAACTGTAGCTTGTAGGTGACCAGAGTAAATTACTTGTGGATGTTTTCAGCTATGATCTTGGAGCCACAGAATGACAGTTCATTATTTATTATATGCAGACTGTTCTCTCTAGAGAGTAGAAGAGGGGATCTGCCCATTATCTATATGGAGAATCCAGCCCATTGGCATGGCTTAGAATAAGGTTCTCAACCTTTATTTTTAACCATTAGGCTTTTCAGCCTTCTAACTGTGTTTTCTGTTGAGGGTCCAATAATCTTGATTAATGTCTTTCCATAACGTGCAGCTCCAGGCTAAATCCTTCTTTACCGTATATATCACAAAGGAAAATAGCACAGAAGATTTGTCAGTCTAATTAGACTTTCACTGTCAGAAAGACAAATAAAATTGTCTCACCCTTGGTCTTGCCTAGGTACTTTCTTTTACACTCATAGATAATAATTTGGTAGGGAAAGAAATTGGCCTTTAATTTGGTTTTTGCTCCTTATAAGTCACTAGTGACATTTTCATCCCAAGACTGCAAAGCTCTAATGGAAAAAGAGCTTTTGATGAGTCTCTGCTTTAAAGACTGACCTCACTGGCTCATTGGCACAGCTAAGAATTACAGAGTCTGACTCTTATCCCTTTGTATCCGCTTCTTCTTCCATTATTTTTTCTTAAAGAGACCAAGCTCCAAACTTTACCATGCTTCAGAGTGGAATCCCTTCTCCTATACTACACTCCTGCATTGCTGCAGTGACGTTCACAAAACAGCATTTACTTATTCACAGTCACATCTCTTCTGTAATGACTTAATGGTAACGTGCTTTGAGCAGAGAGAGAAAGCAGAGTTTGGAAGCAAGAATACAGATGTTGAAAATTTTCATGCAGACTATTATTCATGTAGGTTACAGTTACTAATTCAATAATACCAAATGACCTCTAAATACTCTACAGATATGTAATACAGAAATAGATTTAGTGCATACTGAAATACAGAACCTTTGGTGTGTACTGTAATAGCTACCTAACCAGAAACATATATATGATATGATAATGTTATATATGGGAAAGGCACAAAAATATTCTCCAAGTGAGTATTGGATGTGCAAGTGGTATGGTGTGTTTAAATTATATTTATAGATGTCATATTCAGGATACTCAGATTACCTACATAATATAACATTCATATAATCTAAAATAGAATCTTACATTTTCATGGTTTCATCCACTCTCTGCAGAAGATTGTTGTGCTGCACTTCTGAAAGTGCCATTGGGAACCAGTTTTCTAGAAGTGCCATAAGTGAGCCACAAGTACAGTGCCCATTCAAAAGAAGAATGTGATTTTGCTGTAATATTATTTTTTCAGCTCCCCAGTGCTGACAAGTGCTGATGATGAAAGTCAACTCAGCCTTGTATTTCTGCTAAGCACAATTGCAGTAATAAAGAACATGATGCCTGTAAAACAGTTCATGCATATGCTGGTCATTTGTTGGCTTTATCAGCAGTGATATTGGAACATTTAACTTAGCTAACATTAACATTGTTAGCTCCACATGGAGATGCCTGTCTTATGACTCCAGGGAGTGGTTTAACTCAATGTGTGTGGCAAATTTGAGAGCCATAAATTGACATATATCATGATTTCTCAAAATACAGCTTACACTCATTCTTTGGATTAGCTGTTTTTATATAGTATCATTAGCAAGTAGTCACTTCAGCCACTCCTCTGTGTGTTTTGTTAGGATCCACACTGCCTTTTTATTTCTCCAGTCTAATGGTTTACAGAAGGTCCAAGTTGGCTGATTCATTTCTAAAAGGGGTGAGATTACATTCCCTTAACTTACAGGTCTGAGCAATCATTTGGGTCTTGCAGCAAAATCTCAGCTGGTGTTTTTGACAAATGTACCCGGTTGTGTTCTCCTATCAATTTTGGAAATGAAGATTTGGCCCAGCATCAAAGAGCAAGGAGAGGGTAAAAGGGAGCCAGTCTATCACTTTCCTAGAATTTCAGAATCTTTTTAGATTTTTCTTTGATACTTTGTTTTGTCTTGATCAAGGACTATTGAAATTTTTACTTGTCTTTAGGTGAATAAGCAGCACACCCTTTTTTTGAATAAAAGAATAGGAAGCTGAAATAACAGCTGTAGTAAGATGATACCTGCCTTCTTCAGGCAGGCAGGCATACATTTCTCAGAAACTAACATTAATAACATCAGTCTGCACTTTTCTCAGAGCACAGTATCTCTTTGTGCATTTAGACATGTCATTAACCCTGTCAAAAAGGATTCTTGAAAGTCACGTGAAAGATTATTTTCAAAATCTGATTAATACAGTACTCAGGAACTAAAGCTATTCTAGTTGACCATACATTTGATCCCAAGCCAAATGAAAGAATAGGACAAGTGTGTTGTTCTAGAATGGTTGTGCAGCGACAGGATATGATGAAGAGATCCAATATTGCAAAGGCAACTACTTGGAAATAAATGGAGTAGAATCAATGGTTATGGCTCAAATATAGTTGGAGGATTGGCTCATGTTTTGTTATAGCATATCTGTTCCTCTTGCTATTTATATACTTCAGGGAAATGCCTAGAAGCTGCAGATATTGCCAGAATGCTTCCTGAACATATAGTTCCATTTTATTTGTTTGGTTTGGTTTTGGGTTTTTTTCATAGGACTGGCAGAGAGGTGGGAATGTACCTCTTACCTTTCCTAGATCGTTCTTTTCAGTGAATGCATGGAAATGGGAAACACATTTGTGCTGTTGTGACAGACCTGCTTTCTGAAACCATCTAATTAATGCCTTGGATTTTCTGCAGAATGATGGTGTTGTTAGCTAACAGAAACAGAAGGATTTCTGCTAGTTTCTTTTTCATCTGTGGGATGAGTTGTCACTGATTTGCAAGATACGTCTGTCACGGTACAGCTCGTAAAAGTAGTGATTAACAAGACAGGCTATACAACCACCAATTCTTTATCTCCTCCCTTGGATGGCATATGAGTAGGTGGGATGTTGTTCATTTTGATTGCAAAATTACTTCTATTATATTCTGAAAGATAAGAATGTGTTTCCACAAAATTTCCAAGGAAAAATAAAGCCAAAGGGGTGAGAAACAAAGGATTTTAGTTCTTCTGGTGTTGCACAGGATATAAATGTTTCTCTTTTTCCCTACAGTGGATTTTTGGAGGAAAAGTTGTTATTTGGTGTTTGGTATTTGTATTTGCATACAAAATATGTTAGCTTTTCACCCTTAAAAAGATAATAAAAGATAATAAAGGGATCCTCTTCCTTAATAATTACTTTTAGGGCTTTTGACTGGTGCTGTATTGCCTATTTTACTGCGTCTCAGATTAGGTGTTCTAAGGAAATTGATTTGTGGCTAAGGATAATTCTCAGGGAATACCAGTAGTTTTATAGGAAAATGTCAAAAATGCTCTAATGGCTAAATGTATGAAAGTGGGTACAGAAAGGATGAATGCTGAGGGGTAGATGGCAACTAAGATCCAAAGGATGAGATACATCTCTCTCACAGAGATATGGGAAAGAACCAGCATGATTTAAAGAGGGAGAGTGACCTGGCCAGGACCGGTAGGCTGGTGGTTCTAGGAACTCTGTTTTGGAGAAGCAAAGTTTTTAGGAAAAGACACACTCGTACTATATATATGGCCTAGTAACCACTCTTCTACTTTTAATCTTTGCTTGGTTCCACTCTCCATGTTCCCTAAGGATAAAGTCTTTTATTTTTGCCAAGCTGGCTGGGAATCAGTTCAGTAGAACTGCTGGAAGTGAGATCTGGGGTTCCATGGATTCTTCAATGGCAGTTTGAAGTCAAGCAGAGCTGGGATCACTCACTTATACTAAGATAATTTAAAATGTGCCTCTTCCTCTCACTTGCTACAGTTCTTTTCCCTTAACTGTTTCAAAGCAAGAAAACTCAGTGTAAAAAGAGTCAGGTCAGGTAAGGACAAAAAATGCTCTATGTTGTGTTCTTCTAACATCCAAGCAATAGCCTCGGTGTCCAAGCCATACACAGAGATTTGCAGAAATAGCTCGAATTTAACTTGGCCATAATATCTCTTTTTTCCTGAAAGATGACCTCCAATGAAAGTATAAGGACATGAATGATTTTAATCTGTGGTAACAATGGAGAACCAGTCCCAACTGCCTCCAACAGCATAAATATATAAAATGACAGATTATCCTGCGGCCTCTCTCCCTCCTGCCTGAACACACACATACATTCTCAGTAGCACACAGCAAAATTCAAATTGGACTTTATCTTCTATCTCTTTTCCCAGTGATTAATGCTGCTCTTGCTGGGAGACTAATCAAACGCTGGGAAATATGGAGAAAGTATGTATTTCTTAGGCTATTGTTATCAGTGTTACTATTATTCCTTTAATATATTATCCTTCTGTTAGAAGAACTTAATGCAGGAAGCAAGAGGTAAGAGCAAATTTGATGGTGAAAAGATTAATAGGGCAGACCACAGCAAGTGGAACACAAGCGTCTTGCAGAGAGAGGTGAGCTGCCAAGCTGCTTTAGGGTTGCAGTACCTTAGCTAGAAAGCTGAAAGGCTGTCGCAGGCTGGATGCAGGTCCAGGAGGTACTGTTTTCTAATCCTTACTCTATTCATTCAGCATCTGTCAAGAAACCTACTCTCTAAATGCTTCCTTTCTTTCCCGTGTTGTAAAATAAGTGTTCTTGGTCCATTTCACACCCAGGTTCACAGGCACTGTTCTGATAGTATGAGTAATACCTTGTAAATTCCATCAGATGGTGTATTCCCTTCCCCTTCTCCCTGATTCTTGGCCTAGGTCTTTCATAGTGGTATTAAGAGCCTGAAGTTCCACTTTGATTCTAAAGATGTGTACAGCAGAGAGAGAAAATTTACTCTGTGCCGTGGTAAAAACAGAAATGGATGTTTTGAATGCATATGACTTAGATTTCATTAGGAGACCTGTCTTATGGGTGAGTAGGATTGGATTCCAATTGTCTTGTTTCCTCAGGATCTTAAGAAAAAAAGACTTAAAGATATGGTAATTAAGAGGTCAGACCTTATTTTGTTTTCGCTTTGAGCAGAAGAATATAGAAAGGAATGCCTGTAATAAAGGAACAGACTTGTTTGTGATTTAATTAATGCATACAGAACATCTTACGGATGGCTGTCAAGAGGATGGGGCCAGACTCTTTTCCGTGGTGCCAGTGACTGGGGAAGGGGCAATAGGCACAAACTGAAACACAGGAAGTTCCATCTGAATAGGAGAAACTTCTTTACTGCAGGTGACAGAGACTGGAATAGTCTTCCCAGAGATGTTGTGAGGTCTCTTTTTCTAGAGATACTCAAAAAATATATGAATATGATCCTGTGCACCTCCTCAAGGTTAACCTGCTTTAGAATGGGGTTTGGGTGAGATGACCTTCAGAGGTCCATTCCAATCCCAGTAATTCTGTGATCTGGGCTATCTATGCTTTAGAAGCATTTTTTTTTTTTGTAGGGTCAGTATTCCTGGAGACTATTTGATTACTCTTTGCTGTGGCTGTATTGGCATAATGCCCTCAGATAGGCTCAAGGCTTGCAAATATGTTAAGGGCCCAAATCCTTTGCATCATTGTCTTAGGTCCCAATTGATTACATTTAGGCAGCAGTTAATCCTCTTCTTCTCTGCTAGAGCAATGCCATTTGTATTAAAACTTATAGGAGCACTGGGATCTCTAGTGCCCAGATTTGGAGATTTGTTTCATTGTTATAAGCATAGCCTCATTAGACATATTTGTGGAAAAGCAAGCTGAAATTCATTCTGCACTCCTCATACATGCCACTCTTCCACTCACGTTTGTCCCATATATGTTTACATATACTACTTAAGTTGCATATAGCTGTCTCAACTGCCTAAAGCATTACCATTTACTCTGTCACCCACCAGACTTGCATAATACTTGTTCCTAAGGTTGTGAGCAATGGCTGTTGAGGTGACTACTGCTATGACCTGTTTGTCTTGTCTTGAGATTTAGCAATTAGCAAGAATGAAATTTAGAAATGTAGGCAGGTCAGAATATACAGCCTGTTTCTCTGGAGCCCCTGAAGGCATCCAGCTTTAAAAGCACTAGGGGAGGATCTGTGCAGCAGAGCTTCTGGGCTTCCTCCAGAGCCAGGAGGGCAGCTGGTCCCGCTCTGTAACAGAGCTGTGTGTGGTTGCTGGGAATCAGCAGGATTTCCAGCTGTTAGACATAAATAAGTATGCCAAGGTGGAAAGGAAAGATGGATGGGAGGAAGAAGGAGGGTTGTATGTTGTGTATATGCCTCAGAAAGAACCACTGCAGTGGGAGCCTGTCACATAGAGGGCTTCCACCCCCACATCTGACTCATTCTGAGGTATTGTTCCTTGCCTGAAGATGAATAATTCTTTGGTGCTCAGATGGCTGATTACATGTTGTCCTGTTTATGGATTCAAGCACAGTAGAGAAATTTCTGCTTGCTTGGCTGTAACATTTGTGCCCTGGCAAGAAGCAAGGACCACTTACAGTCTGCTGTGAAAAGGCTTAGTGTCTCTCTGGATGCCTCTCAGCTAACGTCCACTGCTTGCAAGTTATTTATTTTGTCCTTTCATAACTGAAGCCATGGCAATGTTGTTTGCATCTGCTCCGTGTGATTCCTGGAGGAAAAGAAGGAGGGAAGTTGCCATGAACTGGACAAGAAGGTGAGAGCCTGGCAATGGATTGTTAAGGATCAGGGTCTGCTATGTTCACTTTGGCCTTAGGAGATGCTATATCGAAAGGAATGAGTTGTTAGCCCTGCAATCTGTGACTTGTTCTTTTATGATGGTTTGTTACACCTTTTGAGATAGGTCTCTGTTTCAGATTCTGAGTCTGAATTGCTCTCTCCACAGGGCCAGGTTTCCTTTGGCATGGCTTGGGAAGATATGCCCCTGCAACTCTTGGCAGGCGCTTGTGCTCTCCTGCTTACTACTGTAGTGGTGGATGTGAGGCATCAAAGGCAGCCACAGTTAAATGGCATCAGGGCTTCTGCTGTGAGGGGAGAAATAGGGTGAAAAGATGGCAGTGTCATCACCTTCCCCCCAGAGAGCTGCAGATTGAGCAAGGCAGAGAGTGTAAATAACAGTTTAGAACACTGAGGATTGTTCTAGAAGCATAGCACAGGCTGGCTGTCCCTCTGCTTCTGTCAGATTTGGTCACTTGGAACATACTATTTCTCTTCTATTCAAACCTGATTTAATGGCAGCTGTAGCTGGAAGTCAGGAGGATTTTGGGATTTCATTTTTTGAATTTTTTTTTCCTATTGTTCGCTGTTCTTCCCTTGATTTTTTGTACTTCTAAAGCTGAGAGGCAACTTGGTGGCAATGAAAAGTGACAGTGGTTAGGCAGTGTTTTACCCCACTTCTCCCAATAGGACATTACAAAGAAAAGAAGAGGAGTGATTACTTTTATCCACCGGTAGAGCTAAGCTCCATCTGGCCAGTTATATTTGCAGTACCTGTCATGTAGATTGCCTTGGCATCTGAGTTTTGCAGCTCCACCTGCAATGGTCCATAAATTCTGGCTAAGGATATGGGGAGAAATAATGACTAATAATTCAAAACACCTATGTACTTGACCTAGAATTCAGAAATCCTCTTGTTTATTTGATCTCTTTGAGACAAAAATTATCATCCTTAATTAGTATATTTTATTAATATCACTGATATTTTTACTGTGGAACCATATGGAGTTTAGACTAGGACTAAATCATAGCTTCATCATATTTCAAGTCAGAGCATAATTCAGTAGTCTTGTGCAAATTCATTCATAGTAGGGAAAGACTTTAGAAAAAAAACCACTCCAGACCCCTGCAATTTCTCTTCCCTTTTGATGTCTGGGCAGACCCTTTAAAAGAAGAAAAAGAAGTGCTTTCTGAAAGAGAGGAAGGCTGGTTTTTTTTTTATTTTGCAGAAGTAAAACTGAATTAATGATTTGTTTGGGTTTTTGGTTTTTTTTCTTATCATTCATTGATTAATTTTTCACTTTTACTTGCATGAAAGTGTGAGTCTGGAAAATAACATTTTCTGACTTGAGTTGTGCAGATTAAAAACTATGATAAAAATCATAATATGAGTTATGGCCTCAAAGTTGTCAAAGACGTCAGTGGAAAGGAGTGGCCATACTCTCTGTTACTAGAAACAAATATTCTTTGTTAGAAATCTTCATGTAAAACAATCTGGTGGCCAGTTCTAAAACTTAGAGAATAATAGAAGGGAGGATATGTTTGTGAACATTGATTTGCCTTCTGAAGATGCAAAGTGATATTTTAACCAAAAATTCACATCACTGAAGAGTGTGATTGTAAGCACTTGTTACTGAAAATTGTACATATGTCCTGGAGGAGATACGGAGAAATGTGGACTGTCCTATATGTCTGCTATGGTGTCTGTAGTGGGACTGCAATTTTTTTGATAACTGCTTGCAGTTGTTCATTTAACCAGATCTTCTTGTTCCAGGTGCCATTTCTGCTCTATTTAAATGTATCTGGCATGATTTTCCTTTGCACAGAGCAGGGAAATTTGGTCTGTAGCCCACATGGCAGCATCAGAAAGCCAATTTAACTTGATTGACCTTGTTTGGCATCAGCCTGTATGCAGAAGTTCAGCCATTCCTGGTTTTGGATACAGGATTTGCATTCCTACTTGTGTGTAATTCAGGAAAACTCATAATCCAGTTGATGCCTTTGACATACTACCAGGTAGAAGGAGGTGACTTAAGCACTTCCTTCAGCCAAATCTTACTGGGTAGGGCTGTGACTCTTCTTAGTAGCAGGGAAAACAGGTGGGTTTCAAACTTGCTTGCCCAAAGGCTTCAGTCTGTGGGCTAGACCTTGTGGCACCTGCTGCACCATTGTGTATGCATGCTAACAGTAATGAAAACAGCTGTTAACAAGACTTCTTTGTGAAGCACCTTATGAATTGTATCTAAGGATTGTTTGTTTTCATCACAGATACACAGGTAATTGTAGATTAGCAGCTAATTATTGTTTAATAATGCATAGCTAAGCAGTAGTCTGGAATGGCAATGAAGGATGCTTTCAACATGGCCATGAAGCAAGAAGCAAAAACAAACCAAAGCAGGACATAAATAACCAAGCTGTCATTATATCAGGACACCCCTAAAACTGATATTTAAGAAAAGGTTTTTGGATTATCTCAATATGATCATTACCTCAACAATGGACCCTTCTGACATGAAAAATTACATCCACTCATTAATGAGAATCTTCCCATCTGTATTTCATGGCTGTATTTTGTATATCATGTTAACTTGTGCACGCTCTTCTCATCCACAAAGATAGAAGGCGGTTTTGATTTCTTTCTTATTATTTTTCTGTCAAAGAACAACATGTCTGGACAACGGAGAAGCACTCTCCAAACTAAGTCTAAATTAACTCAGTTTAGGCAGTGTTAAATGTTCTCTGTATTAACTTAACACATTGCTTATTGAAAAGCAGGGAATATTATATATTGTCTCAGATTAATTGGTTCATGCATGACCTGACTTTATTAATAGGATGTTATACTGCTGCTGTCTTCAGAGGTAGCTGGGGTTCATGGGTAGCAAATGAACAGACAATGCAAGTGGCCAACTTCAGCAGCAGAATCAGAGACAAAAAAGATTCCATGTTTGGGACTTAAAGACCTTCCTTACTGAATTTTGCCGTTTAGTAGGTCATCATTCACATGTCTGATCACTTCTTTAAGCTGCCTCCTGGCAGAGCTGGCAGATCAGGACATATGCTTTGCTTGAGCTGCTGCAGGTCACAGCCTGTGCTGCAGTGCCAGCCCCTTTGGATGAGCAGGTTAGACTGCATGCTGGTTCCTGAAATGGAGCTGTGAAGGAATGGACACTCGGGTCTTCTTCATTGCCCTTGCTGCAGGGACAGTAACCTCTGGTGGGGATGTTAATGTCTTCAACCACTGCCGCAACAGTAAAACAGGATGTCAGTCAGAAGCTTTTGTTCTAAACGAGGCTATTTCTTAATATGGCAAAGCTTTTCAAAGCCCTTGCAAAGTGTTATTGAAGTTTCTCTGCATGGCATTGCATTCTGTAGTGCCTAGTGAAGACACAGATCCAAACCATTTAAAAGAATACAGCACTTGCTTCAGACAAATATCCTTTTTCCCCTAGGTGTACTCACCTAGTAACTTATTTCTTGAACTGCTGAGACAATTCTACTACTTTGAAGGCCTTCTTGAACCAGTGAAAGATTTTCATTAGTTGTCAAGGGTTTTCATTGAACTTACCTTTGTCTTTGACCTCTTATACTGATATCTCACACACTTTGTTTGCATCCCATGAGAATGGTTTATTCATAACTCCTTCTGTACCAAGCTAAAATCTTATGGTTTCTGAGGAATTTCTTTCTCTTTAAAATTGAAAAGCCAAGTGAAATGAGTTACTTGTCCAGGAATGCAAGCTTTTTATTAAAATACGCATTGAGTGGCAGGCACACCTGCATGGTCCTCTCACTAAGGCTGAGATGCTTGCTGTGTTGTTTAAGGCTTCTGCAAAAATGATGAGTTCACCTGTACTTTCCAGGCTTTACTGTGTCATCTGTTTCTGCAGACCTGGAAAACAAATCAAACCATTCGTGTCAAACTGGATTTTTTCTTCTAAAATGAAAAAGGCTTTCTGATATGTGGAGCATTTCTGAATGACCTCTGCTGTGCTTTCTGAAGCTGCTCTGCTGTGGAGTGTTTATGTGCACTTAGTGGCAGCTGTCTCCCCCACAACGAATTCACGGTAAATTTGTTAGACTGCCAGGGCTCAGAGTTAACCTTTTCTGTCTCAGCTTGCATCTTCTGGTTTTGGTATTTGTTTTTTTTTCTCCACTATCTTGCTATTACATCACACCACACTGTCTTTGTCCTTCCTCGTGTAATTACCTTTTCATAGTTCCTTGCTTCTTCTTCAGTGCTTCTACCTTTTGTTTATTTTAATGCCAGCTGAATACAAACCTAATACACTGATATAAACTCCCTCAGATGGAGTTGCCTTTATGAGTCTCACAAATGCTAGAGGCTCTGTAACATCTCTGCCCCCTTTGAACAGAGTGCACACTTCCATTTCCAGCAAATTTCCAAAGTACTAAGAGGATGAAACTCTTTGCTGGGACAATGGGAGGCCCTTGCCTTGCAGGACTTAGTCTTAATTTGATCAATGGGCTTAACAGACAGTAGCTGAGTCCACGAAACAGCCAGGAGATTTCTGAGGACATTGTTACCTTCCCAGTGCATCTGCTCATGAATTTTGTATGTGTGTGCTATATTTCTTTTGGATTCTGTCCCTAGATGTTGATTCCTAGAGCATAAGAAGTAACTGCCTTAAACTACTATCGTGGCTAAGACTCCTGCAAGCACTGTTTATGAAAATACTTAATTCTCCCAGGATGTTTATTACTCAATTAACCATGGTAATACAGCAGTGCATTTCACAAAATATAAAATACTGGCATTTATTTGTTTAGAATCAGTTGCTTTTTTGTTTGCCTAGCCTTGGTTTTGTGTTACAAAACTACACAAATGGAACCCTCTGGTCAATCATATCTGTTGTTTGCTGTTTTCTATAATCCAGTCCATGAGAACTGGCAGCCTAAAATTCAGTGTATATGGGAGAAGCAGGTTAAGACAGCCTTCTTTAATCTCTGTGCTTCTGTCTAGAATGCTCTCACTCACCTGGTAACAGATAACTTCAAGGCTGACTCACATGTAACTTCATATCACTTTAGTCACAGCAGTGATTATACAGTGGTGAAAAACTCTAGCTAGGTATAGCTAGCTATAAATTGAAATAACCTGACTCTCTTCTTTCAAATCAGAATTAAACAAAACATAAATTGTCCAAAAACTACACAAGAGAAAAAATGAGAATGAATGTTGAAGCAAGTTTCTAAAGTAGTTGTTACTTTATGCTAGCCTGCTACTTTTTCTTTTCAAGCTCTCCTTTGAGGAGCAATAACAAAGTCAAGATCCAGCTTGTAAATGTCCTCTGCCACCTCATGATGATCTAAGAATTACATGGTATGGGCTACTCAGCACAAAGCTGTTTCTTTTCTGTTGGTAAAGCAGGACTTCACTCTTGAAATGAAGTCAGACCATAATTACTTTGATTACTACAGAAATGTTTAACTATCATAATCTGGGATCGTGAGAATTGTTATTCCCTTTGCTGTCTGACACTTGCTAGTGAGGACTTTCTTTCTGTTGAGGAGAATGGCACTTTATGCAGTCAGGCTGTGGCCTGACATTTGCAGTTTGGGTGGGAAACCCCAGATTTCTTCTGGATTGATGATACTCGGTGGGTGTGTTTGGATTTTTTGCGTTTGACTTTTTGTTTGGTTTGTTTTTTCTTTTCAAGAGGACAAAGACTCTTCGGAGGATAGTTGTTTTTGAACTGACACAAAGGGGCAGAAATTGCCTTGACCTCTCAAAACTTTTGTTTGTTATCATCAGTCTTCTCAGTGGTTCTGAACCACATGGTATTTTCTGTAGTTCACTGAGCAATTTTTTCAGTGAAGAAATTTTTGTTTGACATTGTACTGATTTAATTTTACAGGTAAATACATAACTTGTGCAGTCTCCTTCTCTAGAACAATCTATTAGATAGGACACCAGAACCACCTGTTTAGGCCCAAACTACAGTTATAGGATTCCATTGTAGGAAAACCTTACGTGAGTCACTGGGTCAAGTCCCCCACCATTACAGACACCATTTTCTCTGTTGTCTTCAATGACATTTTGTTTCCAGACTTTGCCTGACATTTGAACAAAATATTGCCCCAGGCACTTAAGCCCCTATGTGCCCAGATTCCTTCTATATGTGATATGGCATTAGTATTTCCTTTTTCTTTTTCTTCTTTTGTAAAGTGTTTTCATATGTGCAGCTGAAAAATACCAATTAATTGCTTGTATTAGCACTGTCATATTATATCTAAAGGAACCTGCAGTCAGCTGACACATCTTCCTGGAGAACAATGCAGAATTCTGGCAATAACAACAAATTCCTTTATTTAGGGTGACGATTTTTTTTTTTTTTTAATGCACCAATAACCCACAGGCAGAGTCAGGAATAATGAGCTGCTTTTCAGACCCTGCAGAATTAATATTGCCCTTGACAGGACTCTGCTTACTTGCAAATTGAAAATACACTTGTCCTGTCTCACAAGCATGGTCTAGTGGTAAAATGGGCACTGTCTGCCCTCAGCCTGGAGCTGCAGAGATAAATGAAAATGCACATACAGCCCAGCACTTGTCACTGCTGGGATTGAAAGTAACCACAGCAGACGATGAGCTGTGTTCCTATTCTGAGTTGTGCAAAAATAGCTTCCATTTTCTTTTCTGAGTGCTGTCTCCTTGGTCTGCTCAGCACTGTTCTTCCAGATCCTTACACAAGCCAGCACAAACTTGTTAGCATTTCTGAGACAAGCCTCCACTTCTGGCTACAGAGAAGCAGGGGACACCATAGGTCTTTGAGAGCAACGGGGTGCATCTCCAACAAACAGGTATTGCCTGACACAGTTATTCTGGTGCAGGGAACTCATATGGCTCTTCTTTCCTTGTGGCTGGAGATGCCTAAAGAGCATTGATCAGAAATGTCAGCGACCACTCTTAAACTTGAGATTTTTTGTTCTCACTGGAGAACCATTTGTGTTTCTCCATCCTGCAGTGTCACAATCACTTCTTTGGATCATCACATTTGTGTACCTTTAATTAAAATAGGTGTTTTAAAAAGAAGAAAGGGTGGCCAGAGACTTAGGTCAGAGATAAGAATGATAGGTCAAGATTCTGAGCTCTTAACGCTGTCAAGCACAATATGGTATCAGTCTCCTTAGGCCCATTTTTACACACAGGCAGGCTATGTTGCAAACCTTGCACTTTTTAATACATTGCTAGAGCTGTATTGCAAACAAATATATTGCATAATTATAAAAGTGGTACTACTGTGTAGTACCACAGTAAGCCTGTCCAGCTGATCTTTTGTCTTTTTGTTCCTTGTACTCACTTGTACAATTAAGTTGTTTCTTTGAGCTATGTAAAACTATAATTGCAGATACCAGTACCATGCCAGCATGACATTATGTGGTATCTGATGGTTACCAACAGCTCCCAAATGCTGTTAGTAACTCTTTGAACTATCAAAACTGCATATAAATGTTTGACTGGTGTTCAAGTGGGTGTTGAAAAATGAAGTGAGGTGTATAACTAAATAATATCAGCTTGAATTAAAATATCTCATTTGAACTTTTAATGGGAATGGGCAGAATTTTCAGTCAATGTCATTTTTCCAGCCTTGCATTCTTGTATGACAATGACTTTCTGACACTTTATAGTAAGTTCTAGTTACCTCTTATCAGCCTTTGCCTGCTCTTATGTCTGGTATCTGCACCAGACAGGAAAAGGATTATTGCTCTTCTTAAATTAATTCTTGCAGTACTTTTTAATGCATGGATAATTGTTTGTATCTTAGCTTCTGTTAAATCTTCCCTCTATGGGGCCTTCATTTTAGTTAGAGGCTGAAATAAAATTCTCCTTTAACGTTGCAGACCTAAAATTTCCAATTAGTTTTGTCAACCCATGAAAGCACTCCTCTCAAAACAGTTTTACCTCTTGGTTTTCTAATTTTTGCTGTATATGTAAGAAACCCTGAGGCTGGAATGTTGTCTTTCCCCTCTCTATCGAGACGTTTGTCTGAGAAACAGACTATCCCCAGCTAGAAGGACCTTAAAGGTGATTCAGACTCTGAGCATCACAGCAACTTTTAATACTTCCTTTGCTATTATTAGATGACAAATGTCTGCATTGCTGGCATGTGTAAGCACCATTGATACTGTGCTCTCTGAGATGGAAGGAATATTTTAAAAGAAAAAGATGGTTAACTTTGCTAGTATATATGTTTTTCAATTTAACCTTTTGAAGACTTCAACTGTTTGTGTGAAACATTTGTGAATAAGTCATGTGAATAAGAAAGACACTATATTTACTGCCTCTAGATTTCCAGAATACATCCAGTGTAAATTACTAGTGGTTCAGAGTCAATATAATTTGTAAGATTTTTGTGGCTTATGTGAAATGAGCAGGCAGGTATTATATTATGCCATGATTTATTGCTGCTTTAGTGCACTTGGCTTTGCTCTTCAGCTGCTGAACTACCACTAGTTCAGGCTTTAGCAGTGGTGGAACACATTTTCCGGAACAAGTTTTAGTACTGATCTATAGGTTGGTAGAATTGATCCCTCATTTGTCCAGTGTGGCACTGTAGAACCCCCAGCTGAAGAGAAGATTGATATCTGCCATTTCCTTCTTCAGTTCCTGTAAGGGGCTTCAGTTCACATCTCTGTTTTAGAGTCACTTTTTTATAGGCTGAACTTTTAACCCTTTCTGTAGCCAGCATTTCTGAAGTCACAATATTTGAAGCATCTTCGGGTACCATCTTCCCTTCACTGGGCGCTTCCCCCAGGAAGAGACTCAGCAGCCCAGCTGCAGAGACTGAAGACTGGCTGGCACAAGTAATTCTAGGAATTTCAGGGTTATATTCTCAAGACAGAAAAATTCAGCCACATACCAATGTAGCTAATAAAAGATGGGGTGAACATAAAAGCTGGTCTTTCATAACATCTGCTATGTCAGCCAGGATGCCATTTTCCACTAGACTTGGCATCTGAACCACTGCTACAGAAGATTTAATAGTCTTAGCTGGAGTGAATTGGAAAACTCCAGTATCTGGAACTTTCCTTATTAACTAGATGAGCTGTTCTTTTCAAGAAAAGTTACACGCCTGGAAATTCAAGTGGAAATGTAACTGAAAGTAGATCGTCTGGGAAGCTGCTGGTTACCTACTTATTGGCCTTTTCTTATGCTGTTGCTGCTGTGAGTGTCCCAGAGCACATCTGAAGTACCCTGGCAAGGAGTAACTTTCCAGAGAGCACACCTTCTGCATGGATATGCACGTGCCTCAGTGAAGCAGCTCTGCACAACCCCTTGCTGCCATCTCCTGCCCATGGAGGATGTTTGCCACCAGACCAACCCAAGGGCAAAGATGATCCAGTAGTAATGAAGTGAAGGTTGAAAAAACATATTTGATGGTTCTGTGCCATTGCTTGTTGCCTGGAATTTTCAGCCAATGGATAATGACTGAACAGAGCTAGCTGTGCTGCACTAGGACTTCAAGAAATGCTTGCATTAGCCTAGGAATGACATAAATACACAGAGGCACTGCCACAGCAACTTGTTTCAGGTCAAGGCACTGCAAATGCCCCTAGGTAAACAGATCCAATAAAAACACTGGCTGCCTTGACCTTTGAAGCTAATAAATTGTGTTGCAATCAGTTAGACTCTTTTTCTTTCACACACTTTCTCTCATCTTCCTCTTTCTCTCTCCCTTGAGTTCATGCACTTCAATGCAAATTCTCTTCATTTAAAACTGAGGATAAAAAAGCTTTCCATAAAAATTGTGATTTTCTTTTTTGAACAGATGCATATATTATTAAAGAGAGAATTTTATGTGGTCTTTGATTTAATGACTAATGAATTGAGTATTACTGAAATAGAGTACACTTTGGATACTGGATTTTTAGACAAATAGTATGAACATCATAGACAGGAGTAGGGTGATCTAGTTTATTTGTTTTAGTTTATTGAAGAATATCTTGACTAATTCAGTCCTTAAAACTTCTGTAACATTGGCACAGATCTATTAATTTATTGTGTTTAATACACTGAATTATTTATAAAAATGCTTTCTGTAGCTTCCAAGTATATACCAATAGCAATCTCATTTCTGGATATTAATATATCCTATTATTGAAGGTATAATTTCTGTCATTTTCTGATAGATTCTAATATCTAAAGGATAGAGCTTTTATCTGAGAAGCTTCCTAACATGAGGAGAAAAGTTAAAGCCTTTAAATCTGAAATCACTAGCTGAAATCATGTGCTTAGGGATAAAATCAAGGTCTTGATCTCTGAAATACCCTCACTGCTCTTTCTTGTATGTGTACACATTGAGAATGTGATCAGAGTGGGCATTCCCCTTAAATGTCACCTTTACGCTGAAGCCAGAGACATAGGACGTTAGGCGAAACAAATACTCTTAATGAAGGATGTTATTTCTACAGAATGGGATTATGACCTTCTGATAGAAAGACATTTTCAATGGGAAATCTTTGGCCTTTGGTTCTGGTGAAAATCACTGTTGCCAGGCTTTTTTTAAAGAAAGATTCTCTAAAGTCTCAAAAAGGTTGTGGTTTTTTTAAAGAATATTTGCAGTTCCAAGTTGATGCTTTTGAAAGCTGAGTTGAAGAAAGTGTGCTGTCAACTCTGCAACTTATACAGGTTGTTCATGTACTTCTCCTGTGCAGCTATCAGTGTGGTCATACACAGGAGAGAGAAGATAATGATTTTCCATCAAGTGGCCATCCTTCTGGTTTTTGTAACATTGCCAGTCAGAAGCCTATGGAGTATGGCTTCTGCTGCAGTGCAGAATGATTAATCACTGGCTAGGAAGGAAGAGATGCTTACCCCCTATTCCTTTTAGGAATAGCAGAGCTTTGATGTGTAGGTTGATGCCTGCACAACAGACACTCTCAAACTCTCTGACACATGGGGATACTCAGTAATGTTGCAGGAGTGGAAAGTTGTGCTTAATTTGCATATGTATTCCCATATTTTACCCGTAATGTATTCTTGAAGCACTGTTGTTTTGTGCTCTGCTCTTCTGTAAGAAACAGCCAGCTATGAAATCAACACCATTTACACCAGACTTCTGTAAAGACAAGTTAAAGAGTGCTTCTGTATCTGCAGTGAATCGTGACTCTACATAGGGCCTCTGCTCATCCCAGCTTCCCGACCTCTTTGCTGCCTCATTCTTGTGAGTGATGCAGAGCTGCAAGAGGAAAAAATACTTCCTGTCTCTTACCTCTTCTAATTAGCTAGTGGTCCCTTTCTTGCCTTGAAATTTCTCTTCCCTTCCTGCTTCTCTCTACCCTACCTCTTACCCAAGATCACTGTTTCTATGAGAGAATAATCCAGTAAAAAGCTTATGATCTTCCTCTCTGACAAAGGAAAATCTGTTTTCCAGGTGAATAGGTTAGGCTGATGAAGTAAGAGAAAGCTGTTGTTCCAGCTATACAGTCATTGTCTTTAAAATACTTCCGTAAGATGCTGGGATATTGCAACAGTGTGGTACAAGAGTTTTCTCACATAGAACAAATTCACTGCCCCCTTCCTGTGTATAAGACAGTGGCTGCCAACAGAGTGATGATGTAGGTTCATGTGGTTGCTGCTAAATAGAAATACAGGGTGCTTGTTCTGAATGAGGTTATCTGATCTGCTACAGCGCAGGACTGAATAGGACATGAGATAAACCACTGTTCTCTCCAGGCACATGAAGGGACAGGGTATTGCAACTACGAGGACTGACTGATGCTCTGTTCTGCTTTGGCAAAGGCTGTGCTACCTATAGATTTTTCTAAACTTCTTAGTAGAAAATTGGATCAGGTGACATAAGAAGGTGACAGCAGTGTCAGTTATCAATTGGAGTCTTTCAAAAAGGCAAACAATTTTCTTGTTCTTTTCTATATAGTGATTTCTACATTGTTCCCTGCCATAGCTTCTATTTTTTTGTATTTGACAGCTTAGCCTTTTCCCTTAAATACAGAGATCTAAGAGCAGAGGACTAGTGTTCCCCTATCGTGCATGTCCCCAGTTGCCACTAAGTGTTGAAGTCTGCCTTGGACTGAGGCCAAAATAGATGCCTTCAGGCAGGAGAGCTTTGGAGCACATGGAAACTAGATAAGTCATGTATGAAAATCAAAGTGTATCAGTTCTGTAGTCAACAAAGAAAGAAGCAAACAAAATTAGGAATGCAAGCTCTCCAGAAAACAGAAGGTCAGACTTGGCTTTCTAAATAAGGCACACAGTAATCAAAAGATTTTTAGCCAACATGTACAATTTGTACTCTTTTTTGCCTAAAGACTCCCTAAGAAGTGTTCCTTATTCCCTGAAAGATATAGTTTAAAACACTTACTTATCTCATTCATATTTTGAAATTAAACCTGTTTGGAATATACTTTTACAAAGTAAAGGGAAACTGGAATCATATGCTTCTATTTGTCTTCACAGCTAAGCAAAATGTTTTACACGGGCACATATGGAAGTATAAAATACATATAATATAGATCCATGTATATCCATGCATAATATATATACATATAGGTAGGTTATCATAGCACAGAACTGGAAATCAGATCAACCTGAACCTGTTTTCAGTTCAGCTATTGCCCTGCTTTGTGATGTTGAATTCAACACTTGAACTCTGTCTTTCTGGTTATAGAGTGTGAAGATGTATCTGTCCTGGGATATGGATCTATTAAGTTAATGGTCATTAATGTACCTAGATATTGAATGAAAATTAAGTGCACAGAGGAAAGCAGGATAGTGTGATATCAAGTGAGAGACAGGACCTGGGACTGCCCAGGAACTTTGGAGAGGAATATCAACCTTAGACTGAAATGGTTTGTTTCAGTGTGGTACATTGTAAAATGCCTTCAGTAGGCATGCACTCGGAGCAGTGATTGTTCTGCTCAAAAAGGAAGGCAGAAAGCAGGGAAATAGGCTGAAAGGATATGTGGTGACCATCTGCTGAGATCTTTCTGTGTATTTGTTGGGAACTATTTCAGCTGTTCTGACAGCCTGCCTGAAAGGATCAAAACAACCTGTGTTATGCAGGCATCGGCAACAGTAGCTGAGAACAATGATCCTGTGCCCTTGAGTTATCTGAAGCTGTGTTCTAGGAAGCAAGCTTTTTCTCGGTTTCCTTGATAATGAACCATTTTAACCAGGGCTTCTACCATGATTCACTTGTGATGTGCTTTTGAGGTAGGTTATGTATTCTTCCCTCAGAGAAGGAAAGCAAGTGCAGAAAGCTCAAGTGTTTTGCCTAAGGCTGCACAGTGAATCAGTGCCATGCCACAGGATGAATCCAGAGAATATGACTCAATTCACTTACTGTGACTAGATAGTGCTCTCTCTGATGGATGCAGTCATTTCAGTTGCTGCTCATGGCTTAAAATAGGGAGCCAAGAGGTATTTTGACTAGCATAGTACTAACTAGATTCCTCAGTGTCATGGCCTGTTCCTATTGCCCAAGGCCATTTCTGATACCTTCAGCATTTTTGTTGCAGCTGTTCTCTTTTTTTTTTTAATTTTAAGTAGGTGTTGTAGATAATGAGGGTGAAAAGAAGTGCACAAAACCACTTGCTCAGTCTAGACAGGTGTTTTATCTGAAACCTCTATTTCTTCAAATTAAGCTCATGATTCTTGTCATGTCCATCTTTCAAGTCACCTTCTTTGCAACACACTTTAACATATTTTACCACTGCTGCCATGTTCAGGCCCAGGCGTCTAGGCTAAAGAACAGGTTATTTCACCTTTCTTCTGGTCTCTGTTTTCTAGAGCTCTGATTGTTCTTGTTGCTGTGTCCTGGATAGTCTCCATCTGTATGCCCTGTAACTTCACAAGCTTTGTAGCACCCAAATAGAGTGTTTAAGGGAAAGACTGACCAGCATTGAATACATTGTACAGGAGGCAATAGTAGACCTCTGGTTTGTATTTCTGCAATAAACTATAGCTATATTTATACACCTTGGTTTATTGTTCCCTATTTTAATATCAGCATGAGTTTTTTCACTGCTGTGTATCCTGCTAGGTCCTCTTCTTCACAACTGCTGCCAGGCTGATCACTCCTTGTTATACAGTCAGCCAGATTTATTCTAAACTACTGTAGAAACTATGTTGAGTTTTATTGCATTACACCTCCTATATTTAAAATCTCAAAATCAATTTGAAGTAATTTCAGTTTTGTGGAAAATTCCAAATTTGATTTAGATGAAGATTTTATCAGGGTTTTTTAAATTCTATCCTCCAGGTCCTAAAAAAATTAAAAATTAATACCAAAAGCAGAACAAGCAGATTTAATATAACCTCCCGTTTTCATTTTGAACAACTGCTAATTTTTCTCAGAATATGGTTTTTCAGCTGGTTTTGTGCTGCTGTGTAGATGTCTCCCTGTGGCATGTGAAACTCTGTTGTAGGGTTTTCAAGGTATAGAGTTCTGGTTCTGCCCTCATCAACAATCCATGGAGAAAACTGGCTGCTTTGGCAGAGTTTGGTTTTGAAAAATCTGGTCTGTTATTCACCTCCCTGTTGCTTTCCAGGCACTTTCAGTGTGAATATTCTTCCCCTCTTTTCTACCACTTAATACTGAAGCTGATAATGTCATAGAAAACCAAAGCATGGTTTATGATCCTGGACTTCTCTCTCTGGTGCCTCTCAAGTCACTGACTTTAACACATAAATTGTTTTGGAAGTCCTTAGTTAACTGTCTGTAGTAACAAGCTAATGATTTTTACAGGTGGAATATCAGAATATTCAATAAAGTATCCCTGTGTTGGCTTGACAATAAAGGAATAAAGGGAGAAATTACACTTCCTAGAAAGCATTACAGAGTTGCTGAATAGTTTCTTGGAAGCTGTTCTATGATAGAGGGAATATCCCTCAAACCTTCTCTTTTCAGGAAGACAGATCAGAATATTGTAAAGGGATGGGTTGTTAGATTAGCAAAAAGGGCATTCAGATAGAATGGAGGAGCAAATCTTTAACAACTCAAAATGAGAAAGATTCATGACAATACTGTAGAACAGAAGCAGAGTATGCATTATTTCAATACATATTTATATAGCTATAAATATATATATTTATTTTAATAGTCAGTGATTGTGACTTTAGGAAAGCTGGTTGGATTGGTAATTAAATTAATTTACTATATGAACCAGCACCAAAGTTAATATAATATGAAAGTGAGAATCTGGTATTGACTGTGCTTCTCCAATCTGCCAGTATCAATTCTATGCCATCCACACAGTGAAATAAATAAATGGGACTTATTTAGTCTTTCAGAAATTCCTTGTAAGAGCCGATAAGGAAGCGAAGCTGTCAGATAGGAAAAGGTAAATGTCTGTCATGATTTGAAACTGGCAGAGGACAGGAGACCAAAAAGAGAAATAGATGCTTGATTTTCAGGTTAATAGAAAAATGGCAAAAGGTTAATGGAAGAGTGCCTCAAAATTCTGTTTGAGGACCACTGTATTTATTCAGTGATGTGGAGAAGGAAATTGGCAGTGAAGTTGCAAGATCTGCAGATAATAAGAAATTATTTATGGAAGTCTGTGTTTAAGAAGACAGTGAGGAATTTCAGAGGCACCTGATGAAGACGATTGTATTGGCAGCAGACTATCATATGCAATCCTTTGTTGACAACTACAATGTAATGCGCATTGCAAGGAATAATTTGAATTGTTCGTTCATACACATTACTAGGTTCTAAATTAACTGTAGCCATTCAGGGAGAAAAACAAAAAACCTAGGGAATATTGCCAGAAGCTCAGTAAAAACATCTGCTCATTGCACAGCAGAAGTCAAAAACCAAGTATTACACTGTGATACAGGAATAATGGGGTAGAAAATTCCACTGATCACAGCATTATATAAAACAGTGGTACATCCTTACCAAGGATGTAGCATTTATTTCTGCTCATAGAATCATGAAGTAGTATAACTAAAGGAAGTTCAGAAAACAGCTGCTAATGTTGACAAGGGACACAAGAGTAAATTACAGCAGGAAATACTTAGGAAGCTGTGGCTGTCACAAAAAAGGCAGGCAGGCATGGGGAAAATTCCTTAATGATTTGGGGAGGAAATACTGAACATTCTTATTTGTCCTTTCCGAAATGGCAAGAACAGGAAGATTTCAGAGGATTTGAAAGGTGATATTTTTGAAGATGGTAGAAGAAAATGTGCTTTATTCAAAAGATAATTAACCTATAAAACTAATTACAAAAAAGAGCCTAAACCAAAGAATTTATCAGTGCTCAAAAGAGGATTAAACAAATGTGTACTAATGAGAAAGTCCTCCGTAATATTTTGCAGGATTCCAGAAGGAGTTTCAACTTGTTTTAAGGCACTAACAGAAACATACTGTGAAACTGTAGAGAAACAGTAACTATGGTTCATGGTACCTCATGAAATGATGGATATAGTCTTCTGGAGACAGCTGCTGGCATTTGCTCTGGGGAATGTGGGATACTGGTCGAGATAGATCACTCATCTGATCTGCTTGGTAATTACTATCTCCCTAAGGATGACATTAAATTTAGTGAAAGACATTTATAAAGCATATTGCAATTTCTGATTAAAGAGTTCCTTTTGGCTTCCCTTTTCAGATGGGAGTATCTGCTGCTTAGAATGTGAACTCATGAAGTCAGGCAACATTTCTTATCACTGGAAGGATGTTAATGTAGCCCATGTTATATCAGTAATGGTAGTATACCATATTACAATTATCATTTTAGTGAAATATAACCAAGGACAGAATCCATCCCTTTATCCCTTCAAATACAAGAATTTATTGTATAATAGAATAACAAATTGCTGTGTATAATTCATTACCTTCTGTTTGAAGAAACAAATTTAAGAAGTTTTTGAGCCTTGGAATACTCATCAACATGTGCACATAGTTTAAAAAAATATGTCCACTAATCTTATACATAGCAGCAAGATCAAGTGTACAATCTATGCCAAAGATAAGGAGAGGGGCTGTTAAAATTAAAGTTCTCTCTGTCATGAAATCCCTAACATGATCAAACAGTGAAATATACAGTGGATGAATAACTAAATCCAGACTTCATTTTCATTGTTTACAAGCACCAAAGAAAAGACCACAAACTGATTTAAAACTTACTAGTAAGACCTCATTTTTACCTTCAAAGTGTACCCCAAAAACACTTCTATTGAATAATCCAACTCACATAGGTATTAAAAAATCAAGCCAGCTTGCCCTTTAAAACCCACCAGTACAAAGTCTCCCAATGTTAAGCACACTGAACATAACTAGCTTCACAATTTCATTTTCTTAAGGAGAAATAATGTAGTTATCATTAAACTCCCTGTGAAACTAACTTCAATAATATTCTTTGGTTATCAGAGCTATCATTTTTCCTTCAGGCAGAGCTGAGGAAATTTGAAGTCAAAACCATCATTGAGTGTGATAATGAAGTCAGTCCATTTCAGTGCAAGACCACAGCAATTCTTTATCGCTCCAAACGGGTTGTGGGGCTGAAAGCTGTTTTTCTAGTTGGCAGAGTTGCTGAGTTCACAGATAACTATCATTTTCAGAACATATTTTGCTGCATGTAGAAGAGGAAGAATATAAAAAGTACTCCAAAAACCTTCAAAACCTAAAAGATGGTCTTACAAAAGAATTTTCACAAAAGAAAACAGAATTGCATTGCCTTTCTAAGCTTCTGCCTACCTAAGATTTTCATTCAAACAGGGAGCTGACTATTTATATTTATACTTGAATTCACATGACTGTCTTTTATTCAACTTTGCACCTTACGCACACACATTGCACATTCTGCTCACATTTACCCTTGCACACATAAATAAATGTCTAAATTCTTCATTTACTGGCACCAGAAGAGCTTGTCCTTACACACATTCAAAATACAAGGTTTTACAGGCTCACACAATCAGTTAGGTGGCAAAAGACCTCTGAGGTCATCAAGTCCAACCTGAGACCAAACACCATCTTGTCAGTTAGAACATGGCACTAAGTACCGGGTCCAGTTTTTCCTTAAATATCTCCAGGGATGGTGACTCCACCATCTTCTTGAGCAGCCCATTCCAATATCTAATCACCCTTTCTGTGAAGAATTTCTTCCTAATGTCCAACCTTGACCTCTCCTGGCACAGCTTGAGACTATGTCGACTGGCTGCCTGGGAGAAGAGGCCAAAACCCACCTGGCTACAGCCTCCTTTCAGGTAGTTGTAGAGAGCGATAAGGTCTCCCCCGACATCTCCCCTGAGGTGTCTTTCCCCCTGAGCCTCCTTTTCTTCAGGCTAAGAACCTGAGCTGCTTCAGCCATTCCTCATAAGACTTGTATTCCAGACTCTTCAGCTTTCCTGCCCTGCCCTGGACCCACTCAGCACCTCAATATCCTGCCTCCTTCCTTATTCACATGCATTCATGCAGATATACAAAATCATATTAGATACATAGTATATAAATACAAATTCTAATCTCCTCACAAAAAGAATGGATAAATATAAGCATCAGATAAAGGTAAAATAGATGTCGTTAGTTTAAAAGTCATAAACAAAGGTAAAGCTTCTTCATTAGGTTCTTCTCTGAAGCATTTATTTAACATTCCTAGAATCATGGAATATCCTGAGTTGGAAAGGTCCCATGAGGATCATAGAGTCCAGCTCCTGTCCCTGCACAGAACTTCCCCAAGAGTCACACCATGTGCCTGAGAGTGTTGTTGTCCAAATGCTTCTTGAACTCTGTCAGGGGAGACCTCGGGCAGCTGTCAGGCTTGGTGGATCCCCGAGGAGCCTGTTCCAGTGCCCAACCACCCTTTGGGTGAAAAACCTTTTCCTTGTATCTAACCTAAACTTCCCCTCACTCAGTTTCAGGCCATTCCTCAAGTTCTTGTCGCTGGTCACTAAAGAAGAGATCAGTGCCTGCCCCTTCTCTTCCCGACACAAGGAAGTTGTTACTGCAATGAGGTATCCCCTCGGTCTCCTCCAGGCTGAACAAACCAAAATACCTCAGCTGCTTCACGTACAATTTCCCCTTCAGACCCTGCACCACCTTTGTAGCCCTTCTTTGGATGTTCTGTAATAGTTTGATGTCTTTTTAATCTTGTGAGGCTGCCCCAGCTCAGAGCAGAGCAGGACAATCCCCTCCCTTGCCTGGCTGGCCATGCTGTGCCGGATGCACCCCAGGGCAGGGTCGGCCCTCCTGGCTGCCAGGGCACTGCTGGCTCATGTTCAGCTTGCCATCAGCCAGGACCCCCAAGTCCCATTCTGCAGCACTGCTCTCCAGCCTCTCATGTCCCCATGTGTCTGTACACCTGTCTGTCCCAGAGCAAATGCAGAATCTATCATTTTCACTTGTTAAACTTCATATGGGTGATTGTCTACCCCTCTTAATTTGTCAAGGTTTCTCTGCAGAGCTTCTCTTCATTGACTTGCAATCAGTTACAATTGCAGGTCTTCATCATATCAAACATCTACAATCTAAAATGCTTTAAAATCCATTTCCACTTTCTGATAACCCCTCTGTACATTCCTGGGCATATATTTTAATTTATAGAGTGTACACACACTGGTGCGAAGATGCAGCTGCTTCTGATGCTATGAAATTAAATTTGTATCCATGTTGCCTCCTGTTACACTTTTTGAAACAAAAAGCTTTCTTCTCCTGGGACAGAGGATAAGCATAGAGTAACTGTCAAGGTCAGAAGTTACAGTATCCTGATTTGAAGTGTTGTTCAGCTGTACCTCTAAGGGCAATGGTCTTGACAGTTTTGGGAAAACTAGATGAAGGTCACTTGAGATATCTTTTGTATTGGAAACTCTGAAACAATTGTATATGAAGAAATTGAAACTGTGCCTCTATAATGCTATCAGACGAGTGGTGCTTTTAACTTTCTGAAGTGTCTGTTAGAGAGACCTCACAGAACTGCTTGAACCTCGATGCATGGAGTACGTTTGCTAAGCCACAAGCTAAAGGGAACTAGAGGTGTTCCAGAGGTGTTCCAGAGGTTCCTCTGTTCCAGAGGTGGTGCAGTATGAGCCACATGAGTCACATCAACAAAAACAATTAAACAATTAGGTTGCCATAGTAATAGTTATGTCTCCTCCTTCTGAATTTAGTGCAGCAATAGTTGAATCAGAGCCTCTAGCTAGTGCCATGTACACAGGAAATGGAGATGCTTCACCAAGTCAGCTGGTGATGCTGTAGATTATGACAGGAACACAAGGCTCTTCTTCGCCCATTTGTGCCAAGATACCATTCTGCTATGTAAATAGCAAATAACCCTGTACATTGCCTGTCTGCAGATCTTGTCAAGCCCAAAAAAGAGTTTCAAAATAACCTGGAACAGAATCACCTCTCCTGTGATATTGTCACATGCCACTTCAGATGCCTAACTAGCAAAAAAAAGAGGTAAAAATTAAAACATAAGCTGAGCTGATAAGAAATGACATGAATTATGAATGTGCATTGTTTGCTGAATGATACTGAAGCAAGAGAACTGTGATAGACATTACATATTAAAAGAGTATAAATTCTTTAGAGTGGTGCATTGAGGGCATACAACTAAGTGTATTGGGCTGAATCTAAGATTAAATAAATTTAGACTGAAGGCAGAATTTCATAAAAGCAAGATTTGGTAAACTCTGGAATAGTCTCCCCAAGAAAGAACTGAAAATATCCTTGCTTAGCAAATTTAAATAATGTTGAAATACATACATTTCAGTTCTGTTGCCTGTGATCTAGTTTATATATAACAGTGTCTTGAGGGGGCTTAGTCCCAAAAACACTTAGAGTATTAATTTCTAAAGAAAGCAATCAGTTAAGAAATTGAACCAAATAGAAATTTTTGAACAGTGATATTTTCATAAAGCTGTTGCAGACAGGAAAGTGGTGATCTGTGCCAGCCAAAGCACTACAGCAGCTTTTTTTGCTAACTGGCTAGCAGCTAGCCAGTTACACATGCCAGTGGCAATAGCTGTCCCCAGTGCGACCAAACCAACAGTAACAGCTGCTTCTATTTTTGTCATGATTCACGTGGCCACAAGGAAAGGCAGCTTGATTTTATTTCAGCTGTCTCCTAATCTTAGCCCTGCCTTTGTGTCTCATCCATAGCTATAGTTCTAAACCCCCCATAGATTTTCCATACCAAAGGAAACTGACATTTCAAGTGTGCCAGGGCTTGTGAAATGTTAAAGCTTCATGTTGCAGATGTAATGCAAAGATTGTCTTTCATTCCCCTTCTCTGCAAATAATTTCTTTTTGGCATTTTTGCTGGTATCTGCACTATACCACTTTCAAACTTAACTTTTGTCGAGGAGTCTGTCCTAGCTGGGACTGATTCCAAATTGTATTGTGGCCTTCCTGTCTTTTGATTCTGTGACTTCGTTTTCTGTTAATAGCTTGTGATTCAGAGCTGCAGCATAACCAGGTGCTGCATGCTCACGTCAACAGAGCACAAAGCAGACGGTCTTCCCTCACATCCTCCTCCAAACCCAGCCTGTTACATTACAAAACACTAGCTCTGAGCTATTATTGACTGCTATTAAAACCAAGTCTAATAAACAGTACATCAGTTAACTCTACCTTTTTGGGCTTTGACTTCTTCCCTCGGTAAAATAATTTTAAATACCTGCACAGAATGCTGTAGTCCTGTACAGAGACGGGAAAGTTAGCTTTGAACAAATGTGCACGGAGATTGGGAGCAGTTTAACCGTAGCAGCCCAGAGCTCCATGCAGATAATTTTATCCGGTTGAGAAACAGGGAAAAACAGCCAATGTGGTATGCAGCACCACATGGCTTTATTGCTTCCAGTATTGGAATTTACTAATTTAGATTGCAAGTGTTTTTTTCTCAGGACTGCAGTGTGCAATTTCAGTACATAGTAGGTAGCATTGTACATAGAGCACTGCACACCCAAATGGTACAATAGCTCCTACTAATAACTAGTATATCTATTGTCTGTTTCTCATTGATGAGGGAAATGAAAAAACAGCTTTGTCATTCAAATCCACAGTGGTTTTAAACCTTCCATTTAGCTTTACTAAAAGAAATGTTTCTCTATTTACTTTTACCAAATATAAGATGTTAGTCTGTATTAATCGGTGCCTTTGTCATTTAAATACACATACTGTTCTAATGCACAATTTATTTTGCATGTACACTTATTATTTCAACTTTCATAGTAATTGAATTCTCCTTATATTCACAAATTTATAAAATTGATATGGAATTATGCTATTTTTGATATAGTAAAATATGTCCATTCAAATTATCTTAGAATCTTTCTGCAACTGGATAGCATTAATAAAATTTGTTCTAAATTTTACAAGAAATTTTGCTTCTGTTGTCAATTGGACAAAGATGTGTTTGCCTTGTGATTACCTCTAGTCATGCTTGGCATACTTTAATGTAATCATAATTAACTCCATATAGTTAATTGGCCAATGTGTCTGTGAAATAATCTTGCATTTCCCCTCTGTTCAAGCTGTAATATGTAAATAGTTGCACTCAGAATAGCATGATTTTAGGCTGGGATACTAGAAACTTTCATCCTGGGTAGTGAAGTACAATGTGAAAGCTTTTCTTGTCAGAACAGTTTGGCTTTTCTTTTTGGTGGGGAAGAGACACATTCAAATTTCAGAGTGGGAAGAATTTTCAGAAGTGGATGGGGTTCTCTCACCCTTTATGAGCTTTAAATTAGTGACAGGACTCTGCAGAATTAATTGTCAAAGTTGTCTCTGTTCTTTACAGTTCTGTGATTTAAAAAGGTTCTTCAGGTAAGTCAAAACAGAGTATCTCATCTCCTCCAAGATTCCGTGAGCTAGGGAAAAAACCTCTATAATGTGTGTTTGTAACTATATCGCTTAATCTCCAAAAATCACTGAGAAATATTTGTCAAAAAGAAAGTAGGTATGTGAATGTTATCTACCCATCCATTGTGATACAGTTTGAAGTTAATGTTCCCTGAAATATTTTTGCATTTCTAGGTTGCTTTTTTCTAACTTTTTACAATCCTTCAGAGCAAGCAGAGCACTACATGTCTTAGATCCCTAACAGGCTACATATTTGTCTTTCCAGTCTGTTCATGCTTCATTTCCCTCATTTCTCAGTTGCATCTATTTTTTGCAGAGTGCAAAAGCTGTGTAGTAATGTGCAGATATAGTTTAGAGCAGGAGAGGCTGGTGATTCAGTTTTAAGTGCAAATCCACTTAATTCCTAAAGCTGCATTTTAAAATCCCAATTTTCATGAAGACTGGACCTGAGGAGATGGGGGTAGGGAACTGGAAAGTAACAAAAGGAGGAATGGCATATCTAGTTCAGATTTCTGTAGGATCCAATAAAGAAGTTAGGCCTTCTTCTCTGGAAATTTTAAAAGGCTCTTTGTTCTCCAAGAACGTGAAACATTTACTGCAATGGTTGAACACCTCCTGTGGTGTGATATTTCTTCAGTTACTTTATGGGGTGAATGGTATCTACTTGATTTCACCTTCATGTTGTAACTTTTTGAATGGGCAACTCTGTACGTAGGTTGTCAGAGCTTTGTCCACTTTCACTGCAGAAACAGGACAGGTGATGTAGGATGCTGAAGATGTAATTGTGATTGTTCAAGTCAGTTTGCATCATGAAAGAAATTAGTAGCCCTGGTTAAGATATAGGAATTTATTTATAATTTATCATTTATAATTTATATTTAATTTATAATTTATAGCATAATACATCAGTACAAAATGCACTAATCAAAGCCATCAGTGAGGCTAATTAAGTGAAACTGCTTTTATTTTGAATAAAAACTCTGGAAATTGTGGAAACTGCATCAGGAGAAGCCTATTGGCAGTATGTAGAAGCTAAAGGAAAATGATGCCATAGACAATTTATATGCAATTGCAGAAGCACATTCATTTCCACTGTCAGAACTTAGAATTAGCCCAGCAAGTATTATTTCCAAATGGAATTACGCGTTAGTAAGGGAGTAGTTTGGCCATCACTGTACTGAGAAGAGCATCTTCCCTAAGCCCTATCCACCAGGTACAAACAGCAGATTGTGTTCTATTATGAAAGGTGCAAACTAATAAGATTAGATTTTTCATTTATTTGGGAAGTGAATTTTTCACTTTTGTAACACTTAGTTTGTGGAGTTAGGAGAGCGATCAATTGATTTTGAATTAATTTGGTATCAGAAAGATGTCATTTTCAGTAAAGTATAAAAGATAAGAAAGAGGGGAGGAGCGAAGAAATGTAATGTCAAACTTCAGAAGAGTTGTTTGAAGATAGAAAGTGAAACTTAAGGTTTGTTGTTAAACATTTCATCACTGTCCCTGAATGCTTGCAGCCAAGTAATTTTGCCATTCCTGTTTTCATTTTCCTGGCCTGAAATCTAAAAGATGCAGTATGCAGCACACCTGTCTGAGTAAAAACTTGTTTATGTTACATTAAAAAATTATGTGAATAAAGCTTAGCTGGAGAGTGAATGAAGTACTTAATTATATGAAGTTGTCTTTCACCCTTATTGAGAGGACAAATCACTGCTTCATTGCCCTGGCCTTGTCCATAAAGCTAAGTTGCATGTTTATACATTTTTGTGCACAGTAGGGTACTGAAGAAAGAAGCTCAAAGCCAGAGGCTGATAATGTCTGTAGCAGTACCATGACAAAGGGAAGGGCTGGTGTAAAAACTGGCCTTACCTTACATCTTATTGTGTTTTGGTTACAAGCCAGCCAGAAAGCAATGCAACTTTTGGTTTTGATGTAATTCAGGCTGTTACTACTGCAACTTCTTTTTTGTTTTTTTGTAAATCATATCTAGGGATAACCAGTTGCCAGGTTTGGGGTCAGCAATGAGTTTCTTGCCTACTTTTAGGGATAGAAATAATAAAGTTAATTGTGTCTTTCATAACATTTTAGTACAATATAAGAAAGGGGTGGGATTTTGTGCTATGCTGTTTCATTTTGTACTGTATTGTTTCCTTGAAACAGTGGAAATAATTTGTGAACAGAGAGTTATGTTGGAGGCAAGGAGGAGAAAGATCAGAGAAAGAGATTAGGCTAGGGAGGGAGAGTGAAAGGTAAGTCAGTGAAACTGAAAAAGTGTTGTCAACCTTGGTGGATTGTCAGCTGTTTTACTTTGATGGTGGTAGGGCACTTGTCGTTTCAGCCAGAGCTCTTATAAACACCAAACTCCTTTATCTAAATCTCACAGAAAAAGTTCTATTCAGGTGCAAGTTTAGTTTCATTTGAAAGCTTTGTGGTTTCTGATATTTGAGCCTAACCAACTTATGTCAAATCAGTAATGTGCTCCTTGCTTCTAGCAGCAGGTCAGACAAAATTTCACTATTGAGATCATCCATCACTGAAAATAATTTTATTTTCTTTTTCAGGCCCAGGTTTTAAATGAGACTGTCTATAAAGAAATTTGGGCTATGTAACAGTCTTGTAGTGGTTCCTGTGTGAATTGTAGTATATCAAATGGCAGACTGCTGAACAAAGGACAGAAAAGATCTTCCAAGTTTCTCATTTCAGAATCAATTCTTATTAGTTAGCATGGAGACAGCATGATCTAATGTCATCACAAAGGCATAAACAGCAATTGTTAAATGTTTCTTATTGCTGTTACCTGAAGCTTTTACTGATAATATTTGAATGTTAAAACAAACAAACAAACAACAAAAAAAAGCAAATGCATTTTAGCAGTATAAATACATTAAAAAAATATCGACTGTTACTTAGTTCAGAGTATTAATGCACAAATTGACAGAACAGAACATCTTCCACTCAGCATTTGTAACAGTAGACAAACTACCTTTGATTTCTCGCCTGATCTTTCCTAATATGCCCATCTGCATCCTGACCTATACACTCTGATACTTCTTTGCCCCCCAAACCTGTGATTCTTGTGAAGTAGACAGACAGGCAGATGGGTAAGACTGTGCAATGGAGTTGGTGTATGACAAAAATTCATCTTTATTGCATTAGGAGACATGACAGTAATTGTGTAACTCAGGTATTAGGACATTCTGCTCATTTTTAGGAGATCGGTATTGGGATAAGAAGGAATGCTACAAAGCATGGTGGCATGTGCAGTTGATACCAGAAAACTGAAGAGAAATATGATACAAAGATCACTGAACTTTGTCAGAACTGTCGGAAGAGAGGAAACAGTAGGAAGTTACCAATTACCAGTGAGGAGGACTAGCAGTGGGTTTTTGGGCCTTCAGATGAGTCAGATCACAGGTTTCAAATGGGTGGTGTGACCCATGTTTAATAAAGAGTGCCACAATTGTGGATGTAGATATGCTTAGCAGAGCTCTGTGTTTGCAGCCCTTCCTTTCTAGTGAGCACTATCAATTTGTCACATTTTATGTGACAAAAAACCTCACCCTGATTAGTAATAGAAAAATAATAATAACAATAAATTAATATTTTTTTTCTTCCTGACAAGTGTTGTATATGAAAACACGTTGTCAGAGAGAACTCTCTGACTTCTGCCTGCACCACCCCAATGCTCACTTCTAATCCTTCTAGCCATTTTTTTCCACTAAGACACTGTATTTATTTCTGTCTCTGACAACTGTTTGAAAAGTTGTATGCCTTCTGTACAGTGCTGTATTATGGACGATGTATTAGGAGTCATATATCCAGAATGCCTTCTTTGTGGGGACCTAATAACTGTGCCTTTGCTCCATAAAGAAAAAGTCTATGACAGGTTTATTCATCTTTTTATTTCCTTGTTGTGCTCTGCTCCCTGCTGAAAACAAAAGGTTCCTTTTCACTTCAGCCTTCTTTTCTCTTGTCTTGTTTGTAAATGCTGAGTGAATTTCATTTGCAAAGATTGCTTTGCTGCCCCACAGTCTGCCAGTCACCAAAAAGTGATTATACAGGTTGCTGTTTTCAAGGATCCAGCAGAAGTTTTGTACTAGAGAGAGGAGAAAGCATAATACGAGTGACAGTCACCTTTTCTTTCAACACCAGTAATGAAAAAACACTTAAAACATAAATTAGTTAATGCCTATGCCTTTGGAGACTTTAATTTTGGTCTGATTTGAAATAGGTAGAGGCATCTTGTCTAGCTCAGTTCAGCTTTCTGCTTACTTCTTGCAGAGAGGACCGCTTTGTTGGAAGGTTTCCCATGATTTAAATCCCAAAGAACTAAATGCTTCATGCATGTTCCAGGTACATGATGGGAATTAAACCCAGAACATCTGCTTCATGGACAAGACTATTGCAAAGGTAGTAATTCAACAATCTACTGTTGGATGAGTTGACAAGACCAAGAAGGGAAGGAATGTTCTGTTTAGTTGCATAATAAAACCTTATCCTAGAGTGCATTGGTTCCTCCCATACTCTCCAACATGTAAGGTGAGAGGGCAAAGTTTAAACCATGCTTAGAGATCTTCAATAAATTCATCAAATTGTACATAGCTACATATGATGCCTTACAGTACACCTTAAACGACCATATAGGTACCATTTGCCCAGAGAGTATACACTCATATACTCCAAAAAGTTATAGAAAAGTTCCAAATTGTGTCATTATGTTGGCTGTAGCTCTTTCTCAGACCCACACACCTATTCATGTGTCTGTGTACTACACCCTCCCACATCATGTTCCTCCCCCACACATGTCAGTGCCCTCAGGTACAGCAAACTCCTGCCCACCAGTATTGATCTTGTTCAGCAAACTGTAGGCCCCAGCAAACACATGTGTGAGCCCACGCTCACACCTGGCATGTGTAGCAGGTACAGCTTCCCATGCACTCTCACAAACGTGGTCAGGTCACATTAGCATAGTCCTTAAAAAGCTTTCTGTGATTTGCACAGGAAGGCAGAAGGATCACCTCCAGAAAATCTCAACTTTGTCTCTTACAGGAGAGCGCAGGGCAATGATAAACTTTGTAAAGTTATGAGCCTTCCTGCAAGAGGCAATAGGAATTCACTAATTGATCTAGCAGAAAGCATTTGAATATGATTTAGGATTTTTGTGCAACTTTTATTTCGAATCAGTGAATTTCCCGTTCACACCATTTCCTTTCAGCTCTGATGTAGGTAGGAAAAACTCACGCAAATTGCAGTCAGAGGGTCACGATAGCTTTAATGGAAATAGCTCTTAATGAGAGTATTTGTTCTGCTAAGCTGCCATGTGCTCGCTCTCCATACCTGTTTAAAAGGTCGCAGCAGCAGTCCTCTTCTATTACTGTAGAGGTACATCTCAAATAGGTGTTAGTGCTGCTCCCACTAGCTTAGCCTGAGGGATTATTTTTCCTTTAGTTCACTTGAGTGAACCACTGTCACGTAAAAGCAGAGCATTCCAGGCTCAGTGTTGAACTCTGCATCAGCTGTCCTGTTACAGGCAGTAGGAACCCAGTGTGGTCACAGTTAGGCTGTTGGTTTTTACCTACTGCTATGCCTTTGTGCTGCTTTTGGCTGATGTGCTGGTGTAGGCATTGATCAGCAGCTCCCGATAGGATATCCCTGGCTTTTTATCGTCAGCCCATTCAGCACAGTAGGAGTGACAATAATCAGTATATTGTAGCAATAAATTTTGGGATCAGTTTTCTTGCCACTGTTTGCTGGCTGCCCAAAGGAAACCACCCAGAGCTTTTACTGTGAGGCACTACAGAGCAGATCCTAACTATGGCTTGTAGCTCGAGGAGTATACGGGAGAGCTTGAGTGTTAGGGAGTTGAGCACTGCAAAGCTACAAATATATTGGAAATAAGAAAAGAATTTTATCTAAAGAATAATAAGCTGTAGTGATGTTATTTTGTTTTACTACAGTAAGGCATGAGGCCAATTATTATTATAGTACACTGAATTTCTTGTAGTGCCTTTCATCCTAGCAACTCAGAAGGCTTTAAAATTCAGTCTTCTTACCAATATTGGTGAAAATACAATTATATCCAGAGCTAACTGAGGTTATGGACAGTTGAGTGGATTTGAGCAAAGAAGAAAATTCAAAACATGAGTCTTCTGAGAATTGGGTCAGTTCATTCCTTTTATGAGTTTCCCATAAGATCTTAGGGAAGATAGCCTTTTGGTGCCTTTAGTGCCTTCTGAAAGTGAGGTTAATAGTTTTTATATCAGTTATGAGGGTGAAACATAAAATTTGGTCAGATGCTATAATAGTGGTGGCCCTATAAAGTAAAGTCTAATATGAGAACCAGCAGCAGAAACTAGAAGTCTGGACTTCTGTCTCTGACTGAAATAACAAATTTTACTTGATCTATAGCTTTGTCTTTTGCAGACTTTAATAACAGAAGACGCTATGCCGCTGTTCTGTAAGGTCTGCAATAGCACAGCTTTTTATCCTTGCTAAAGTGTCATGGGAAGTCCTGCTTGGGTTTCTGGTTTCTCAGCTGATGTTGCATGTGCATTTGTTATTTCCCACATAGAAATCCTCTCAGCTTCTCAACCCAAAACTGCATCTCACTACCTTCAGAACCATCAATCATCAAAATCTGGGCCTGGCTTTTTTTTTTTAATCCCCGCTGTTATGCTTAATCTTGAAATGCTGACTCTTTTTTCTTACCTGCAACAGAGACAATAGCCTGTTGAATATGATTGCATATGCTTTGTGTAAAGAAGACAAAGAATAACACTATCTATGAGTTTATTGGAATCAACACTGTAATTACTTTTGCTTCTTAGGAAAGCAAGGTTCTGGCCAGAAGAAAAAACACACGCAACTTGTGAAGAATCATAAAAAGCCTTTAAGCTCTAGGGTTCACAAGTTCAGTCTCCTTAAAGATCTATGCAGATGTTTTTTCTGCCCTGCAACTAGAATTCCCCAAGTGCATACCGCAGTGTTTATGTCTTTAAGCAACCATTTTTGAGTGCCCTTTTTCTCATCCCTCCTTTTCAAGATAATGGAAAATTATTGAAGCCATTGAAGAGTTTGCAAAGAAGAAAGAACTAGAAACCTGACTCTAATTATCTGATGTGAATGTACTGGAGGGAGGGACATTTATAGGTTTTAAGTCTTTGGCCACTTGCTTTTACTCCCTAGCTGAAGTGCTTCCCTTATTCAAGGCATGGCTGTGTGTGTTTGCACGGGAAAGAAAAATGGGTAGGAAAGTGAAATTCTCTTCCCTTAACTGCAGCAAGCCCATATAGTCAAAACTTGATTTCTCTGTTGCCTTTTGTTTCTCAATCAAGTAACAAAAATTGATTCTAGGACTTTTGAAATCAACAACATTAAAGCAGAGATTACATGGTCTTGTGGTATTGGTATATGTCTCATTAGTCTCTTTTGGGACTATCTTCCATAATATGATGGCACATGTGGGAGGACCTTTTACTCTGACCTTTGAAGAATCACTCGTAATAGCTGTGGCATTTGCACAATCGCTGTTCTTCTGCATTTAAGAGTCATTGAGCAGTAATACTTAAAGGATATTAGTCATCTTCTAATGATTATGTAGAATATCTATGTATTACAAAGAGGTTCAGGTTTCAAACAGAATCTTTCTGGATTCCATCTGGAGTTTTTTGTCTTAAATGACAAGATTTTGTTAGTGAATGCTAAGCATCTTCCTGGTAACTCTTGGATATGCCTTAGGCAATTATTGAATAACCTTAATAACCATCTTACAAGCCATTTTGTGCCCCAAGTGTGATGGGTGCCACCAAATAGAATTTTTCTCTCATTTCAGAGAAGTTCTGTTTGGCACCAGCACTCACAATTTTCACTTGAGTCAGCACATCATCCAATACAGCTGCAGGTCAGTCCCCAAGGTTTGCAGGAACCCACTCTGCACTCCAGAAGCTTTAAAACATTAAAGTTCTACGCATCTCATCTTCTTCGTCCTTGGGAATATTAACTTCTTATTGCATTTAGATGGAATCCAGTAGAAACATCTAAAACTCCTGGATTCTTAGGGTTGCTCTGTTGTAAATAGGAGCTGCCATCTGGCTGCTATCTTTTTACTCTCATACCATGAAAGTTTTGAGGATCAGGCAATATAAGGAAAACAGTCAGGAACAGGACTAGATACTAAATTTCAACTGTGCAGTTGGAAAAGTTCAGTGAATTGCTTGTTTCTGGTGGGTTTTCTTTCCCCCTGCCAGCAGTTACTAAACTTCTCAACTAATGGCTGCAAGCCCCAGGAGGCTTCCAGGTGAAAATCATTCAAGCCTTCCCCTGACAGACCCGATGTAGGGAGAGCCAGCATGTGTGCAAGCTCAAATTCCCTGGGCTCTGCAATTTGGCTTAACCTTCACAGGAATGCAGGAGTGTGTGGCGGCAGCATAACCATCTGTTTCAGCAGGGCGTTCAGCTCTGGTGCACTCTTCTCTGCACTCTGATTAATTGCAGCTGTGTACAAATTAGTTTTCTCAAAAAGCTTTTTGTTGCCCTGAAATTAACTGCATAGGCATTAAACCACAAACAAACAGGCAAAATAAGAGCAATAACACAAATGTCCAGCTTGGAGACCCAATTTCATCTTGGTCTTGTGTCAGTGGTGAGTGATCATGGGCTTTCCTATGGCTGACAAGCTGCAGTTCTCTCTTTGTCAGCAATTAATTCAAGCCCCAGCACGGTGCTGAAAGCACAGGGCTGCAAGAGGCGATGACAGAGACACAGCAGTGACACCTGTACTTTTGGAGTCCTGGGTAAATGGTGCTTTTCTGTAGTGGCAGGAGACATTACAGGCAGCGCTGCACAGCCGGGTGTGGACAGTTGTGCATGTTCCTTGAGCTCACTGCTGTAAAAAAGCCATCTGCGTGCTTTAGCACAGGATAAAGCCCACAGATGAAGTCCAGCTGTGAAGAAAGATTTTGTAAAGGCAAAATCTTGAGGTAATATGTATAATCACCTTTGGGACCAGAACTGGCTCAAAGCACAGCCTTGGCTTCCTCCTGTGTGCTGCCAAGTTCTGTTTAGACTGAGGGTTTCACTATTCTCCTGTCCATTTGAGTACTCATATGAGGTTCACACTTGTGAAGTGCAGAATAGTAAGGCCACTCCAGGAAGGCTCTAACTAACAAGGAGCTCCACGAACAGCCTTTTGAAAGCAGGTCTGGTCATATCATTTTACTTAGGGTCATATCCATGAGCTCGTGAACACCTCCTCTGGATGGAAGTCATGTCTCATACTCAAGTATAGTGTTTACATTATGTAGAGTGTAAAATATCTGTTTCGTTTCATGTGAAAATTCATTTTAAAAATGCAACTTCAAGTTCTCATGTGTCCTAAGACATATATTGAGCTGAAAAGTTCCATCATATTTAATTTTAATTTGTTATCTTTCAAAAAAAAGTATTGCTAAGAATGTGTATTACTGGTCTTAAGGTGCTTAGCAAACAATCACTCATGACAATAACGCTCACTGCAGATGGTTTTATTTTTCTTCACTTTAAAGGCAGTGAAGCTGAGGCAGAGAAGAGCCTTGTGCTCTGCTCCTTGTATGACAGAAAATGCAATTGAAGAGACAAGCATAAAGAAACAAGCCCATTTGATTCTAAGTTCTACTAGGCCTATAGTTTTCTTTCAAAAAAGCAAACAAACAAACAAAACCTAGGGACATGCTGAGAATGCACACAAATACCACACACAGAGTGCATTTCAGTAAATTGTGTTTTCTCTGAAGTTTGAAACTTAAAAAGGTACTCGGTGTCCTAACTTTTTCATTCCCTTTTTTTCTGGAAAATCTACACTGGAGATAGTTTGATAGTTTCCTATGATTAGTAAAGTTGAGTATTCATTCTGTACAAAAGACTACAGCATTAACAATACATTGCAATTACATGTGCCCTCAAATGGGAACACAGGCTTATTACTTGTTTCAAGTAAAATAATTACTTAGAGGAGTGACACATTGATTACTAATTCTTCAAGAAGTTATTATGCCTTACTATTTGAAAAACAAAGACTTGAAGACAGAAATACAATCCTTGCTAAAAGTTGCTCAATTTGATACATGATTTTGACTCAAGTAATTGCTTTGTTAAAGCTAAAATGTGCTGGAAAAGCTTGAGTTTACTTTGTTATTGCTACATAATAAAACAACTTGTATTAATAATAATTATAAAACTAATAGCCTGCTGAGAATGAACTCCTGATTTTTATTTGCTACCACAAAAATAGCATTTAAAACTGTTGATCTGTTGGAACCATACTATAAACTGGTCAAATCCAGAGGCACAGGAATACAAATACAGCAGCTTTTTGTAATTATAATTTTTTATTCTTAAATGTTGGTAGGTGGATGAAAACTCCAATGATTTGGAGGTTATATGCACAATGTGGGAGCTACAGTTGCTTCCTTGAAAACTTTGCTGCTCTCCAGGGCTTGTGTCTCCACTGGATTCATTCCCAACGCTATTCCCCTTGTGAGTTTTGAACACTAAGACTTGAGTAGAAAAGTGATTTGCCCTAAAGTGGAGATGAGAGGGATTAGATCTGCTCCATCAGTATGGTGCAGAAGCCAAGGAAAAAGCAGTTGGCCTTAAAATAAGGGTTCATGAGTCCAAGTTTTGTGTTTATTCCATGACATTAGGTTGTGCTCCATGATACTTCAGTAGAAGGAAGCAGAATACCTACAAGGATGACCTATGGGCTGGAAATTAATAAAACTGAGAGAGAGATACTAATACCAAGGCCACTACCAGTTCATCCTCGTGATTAGATGGTAGGAGGTTATTCCTGTTTGTGAAAGTCATATTCCTTTAATTAGAGAATCTCTGTGGTTTAAAAAAAAAAAACAACAAAAAACCAACACAATTTGAGTGCATTCAGCAAAGATAACTTTCTTGCTTTCTTTAACACAGTTTTGAGTTTGTGACAGTCACTGGCTGTTGCCTTCATCATCCACATAAATGAGTAATCTGCTGAATTATTCCTACCTCAAGCAAACTGCAGGTTTTGGGGCTTTACTTGGTGAGTTGGGTTTTTTAAGGCAACCAGTAAGTTTTTCCCTGAGAAGCAGTTTTTAGGAGTATTGCAGATTCCCAGGGAGGGTATCAGAGTGATGGCAGTAAAGCAGATACATTCTGACATGCTCACAAAGGGACTCTTGATTTCCAGACTTTCAGACTCCTGATTCAGGTCCCAATTCGGGAGTAAGAAGCAACTAGCACCTAAAATAATACATTTCTGTTTGTTTTGCTGGAATACAGAGAGATATAATTTCTCCTGGGTAAGAGCTGCTTTTGAAAATTTATTCAGTGATTAGAAAGCTAGCAGGGTGCCACAGTAGCAAGCAAGTATCTGTCTTCTGGTATCTGGTCTTTAATGTTTCCCAAGCTTGAGGGAAAGATGTAATACTTCCGTAAAGGATCATCTAGCATCTTTATACTCATGGAAATATTAAATTCTGATTTCTATCACCAGCTTATATAAATGAATTCTAAAGGTGTGATTTCATTTCTTTTTATCAAGTATAAGCTAAGGTGTTACCAAGTATCCAGTGTCCTTTTCTACTCATATCTGTTTTTCAGTAGTTATTCTGAGGGGCCATTAATTATAAGCAGGGAAACAAGGGAAGCTCATGAAAGTAGTGCATATATTATTAGTGAAGACAAGAATGGGAAGTCACCTTTCATGAGGGCAATTACAAGGAAATTGATATGAAATGAATTGAAATGAAAAAGCTTTCTTGAAATCAGACTATTCTTAAAATTTTTCCCTGATATGAAGATACATGCTTATTTAATCAATCAACTTGACTTTTGCCTGAAAAAAGGTTAAGAATAAAGCACTGCTCTCCCACACCACCAGTAACACTGGATCTCTAATAAAGCTTTGGTTTTTCCTCTGTTCCACCACCCTCTTGCCCAAGTAAAGGCCACCAGTGACAAATCAAAGTGAGACAGAGATGCCTTAGTATACAGGCAGATTACTGAACTGCCACTAGGGATATCTTCTACTGCATTAGCATGGTTTTCACACACGTCCTGCCATGTTAATTGAAAGATCTTTAATTTGCATGTGGGAATTATCTCATTGACTCTCTTTCATGAACCCTCTTTATAATTATGCAAATGGTCCAGCACAAGGGAGAAACAAGGCATTTTATTAACTTCAAAAGCAGTGTATTTAAAATAAAGAAGATGACAATGACAAAACTTGCTGATGATTTACCAAGCACTAACAATGCCAGGAAATGTATGTTTAGCCTCTTTAGGAACTGAAGACATCTATTTTATTGCAGATATTACCTAACTATTTTGCAGATACAAAGGCATTGAATGGCCATCCATTACACAACCCAATCCCGATGCTCTGTCTCATGTCTGATCAAGGTTTCTTCTTAGCATCTCCCCAAGGACAGTCACCATGGCTTGCTGTCAAGAGGAAACACTTCATATTCCAAAATAAGCCAATCACTTCATCCAGAGCTGGCTCTCCTCCAGCTTGTTTCTGTGAATTATAGTTTGGCTTGAGTAGCTGCTTCAGCAGCTATCCAAGAGTTTAGTTGGGAATCACAGTCAGTATGTCATCTTCAAATAAGTCATACCTTTTCTTTTTCTTTTTTTTTTTTTTTTTTTTCCCCTTGGAAACAACCACTTATGAGTTTGGGGTTTGAGGGTTTGTTCAGAAGCAAAAGGGAAATTTCTTTGTCATGTGGTGTTTTGATTACTCTTACCAAAGAGTGCTTTAGTTTCAACATTTTCAACCTCATGTAGGGGCTGTGGAGAAAGTGTCTTTCATCTATGATGGTGCACATCTTATGCTTGCCATTCTGCAAGAGCAGAGTGCAGTAATCAGAGAATCAGAGACTTGTTAAGGTTTAAAAAATCCTCTAAGATCATCAGGTCCAACCACTAACTTTTCACCATGCTTACATATTATGTGGTAAGATTCTATATTAGATTGGCCAAGTTAATTTGCATGGTATACATTGATTTCGGGGGCTGAAACTCAGGAAGGGATGAGTTGGTGATGAGTGCATTCTTGTGTATGGGCTTTGATTCTTAGGGAGTTTCACTCATGGATTTAGTATACCATAAGTCCAAAAATCCTGATGTCCCATTATGTCACTTTAATGGGAAAAGTTTACAGAATGAGAAACCACATATGTCTGTATTTTGCTTTTGGTATATCCTATAGGGTATTAATTTTTTATGTACTTTTCTATTTATTATCGGGGATACATGAGTCTGTAGTTAAAGTTCCATAGTTTAATCCCTTTATATTGATAAATTGTATATCTATCTAGGTTCACACACCTCCCTTCATCATTACAGTGTGAAGTCTTTTCCCTCCAGCCCAGATTAACTTGCTCATGACACAGAGATTCTGGGATAAGATACATTTAACTATCCCAGCTGCAATAATGCTGAAAAAAAATTATGGGTAATGTGGAACAATGAAAATGCCTGGCCTGGTGATGCAGAACTCATTTTAACCTCTCCCCAGCAATGAGCTCTCAGCAGTGCCCATTCACCTCATTATAGGAACTCCAGATTGTGGCATGAGGTGTCATACCCTATGTGATGAGCTCATAATTTTTCACTTCTTTCTCTCCGTGAACTCATCTAAAAAAAAAAATCCTGCCTTTCTTTGTTCATTCTTCCCCTTCTCTCTTTTTTATTTTTATTGTCATTCTATTCTAATTTTTCTAATCCCCTTTCCTTGTTAGGCAAAAAGGAAAAAAATCTGCTGAGAAATGTGTTTTCCCTTCAGGGTGATGCAGACTTCAAAAGAAAAAATCAGTCATTTCAAGAGGAGAAAAAAAAAAGTTTAATCATCAAGAGCAATAATTACTTTCTAAATATTAGCATGGCAGATAAGGAGAGCAGAATTGAAATGGAACGTGGGGTTTTCTCACTTATGCGTTATATTTGATTTCTAAGTTTAGAATTTCTAAGGACTTACTCTGTATTGCATCTCCATAATGAAGTTATTGTAACTGATAACATATCAAGAAAGTTATCAGTTTCAGTTTTTGTGTTTCTTCAGAGATAAAAGATGGCAATTTGAAAAGTAACTGCCTTTTTTTCTCAGCTTGATCTCTTTACTTTCTCCTGTGTTCAAGCAAGGCACACGTTTTTGTTTTCAGCTATTTTGTGAATAGTCTGAATTGAATTTGTTCAATAATAGCATGTTGGGCTGATCCTTAAACATCATTGCATTTAAGCCACTAGAAATCCCTCCCTTAAGAACCTGTGTCAGATTTTTTCATAGTCCCTGAATGGCAACTGAGTTAAAACTGGTAGCAAACCTGGATTTCTATCTGACAGAACATAATTATCTGTATTCCTCTACTTGTGAAAGTAAAGAACTTGTAAACATCTTCACACCAATGTGTCACTAATTTACTACTGCAGAATTGTTCTTCAAAGTATTTTATATAAAAAAAATCAAGTTAGCACAGTGCTGTTTCAAAGCATATATGCTCATGTTCCAGAATGACTGGAAGGACTTGGCGCTGGTACAGAGGACGTTTTGAGGGACAAATTGTGAACTGGGAGTCAGGCTTAGTAGAAAAAATATTTCACAATTTAGCTTCTTTGGCTTACATACTGAAAGAATTAAAGAGAGAGGCTTGCTCTCTGAAAGTTTGTTGTGTTTACAAAGAGGAGACTGGGAAACTATTTATTTAAACAAAAGGGTTGCATGGCCCAAAATGGCACTACCCAACTGTGAATTAGCTACAGCTGGAAGTTAGAAATGGGTTTCTATCCAAAATGGGAATCATCTGGAAAAAGAGGTCCAGAAGAATAAGTTTATTCATGGCTTTATTTGATGTATAACTGAAGTAGCTAAGTACTGGCTCCTGCATGTTTAGTTTTTCTGGTTTTTGTGTACCTGATGAGTCTGCACCTGCTGCCATTTTGGTACTGTACTGATGACAGTATCAGAGATGTGAGACCACTGCTGTCTCAGCTCTCCAGTGTGAGCAGTTGTCAGCTCTTGGGTGGCACAGCTGAGCAGAAAGCTTTTGCACAAAGATGCAGATCTCCCCATGGCAGACAGTAGCAGACAACTTACTGATAAACATACAAGATCTTTTGTTCATTTGCCTAATCACATCCTATGAGGTCAAATTACCCCACTGATCAGGTAAAGAGTCAACTATTCCACTTAAAGTGAGATTTCTCTTTCGGAACCAGAGGAGCAATCAACTGTAAGGAAGAGAGGAGAATTTCCCTAAATGCAGCACTCCACTATGTACTGGCTGCTGGTTAGGTTGAAGTGATAGGCAATCCTATTTTTGCTAAATAAGGAAGTACTTTATATTCAGGTTTCAGTGAGTTTATAGCTCAGCTTCTGAAGGCTAGAAAGAGCAGAAGAAAAACCCTCAACTCTTCAAAGATATCCCTTGAGGCAAAACTCTGAATACTGACACTGGCTGTTACAGAATGCATTTAAAATTATCAGTTGGATTTGCTAGTACAGCTGGATGTCTTATTCATTGGTATTTGGAGGTGAATCTTTAGAGGAGAATTTTGGAGCAACTGGGAATTCAACCACTGTTGGTCTTCACAGCTCCTTTCCTGCTAGGGTGGGTGAGAAAGTAAGGTGCTTGAAGTTTTACCTTTTGGAAAGCAAGTATGATGTTAGAGATAGATCAGAGTAAAAACAGGTTATTTGGGGATTGGCTAATCACATTACATGAGAAAAAATTATCTCAATCATTAGGTAAATATTAAGCAATGTACTTTAAGTTTAAAATGTACTTAAATGTTATGTAAAGTGCAAAAGCCCCTGAAAAGGAGAAAACAACAGGGTATCTTGGTAACTCTATTTATTTGAAAAGTGAACTCAGTGGCCTGGTTCTGTGACCCTCAGCTTCAGAATTTGTGGTTAAAAATAGAGAGGGAGAGGTGATAGGCAAGGTACTGGGCACAGAACAGCCCATTAAATTATGTCTACTCAGACTCAGAAATGAGACCCAAAAGGTAATATGAAATTAAGCATTTTATTATTAAGGATCAGGTTTCAACTTATGCTACTGACTCATAAATTTAATCTGATGACTTTATTCCTTAAAGAAATAAGTGAATAGTTATAAATAAAGATAATAAAGTAATAAACAGTGAATAATTTCCGGCCCTAAAATATGGAATTTTTTTGAAAATTTTCCCTGTATTGGGGAGCCCTCTACTCACTTCAGTCTGACGAGGTTCAGAAAAGGATGAAGGGGAGGACAGTGCAGTACAGGCTTGAGGTACTTTCTACCCTGAACCAGTGTGCAGCCAGCAAATCCCCAATGCTGCAGTGCTGCAAGACAAAAAGTCATGTCACCATCTCCCCAGATCTAGAATGAGGCTCTGGATACCCAGGGGGATAAGACAACCCCACTCTTTAGGTAGGGTATAATTTCTTGTGTTTTCCTGTGTGGGATCTAGCTGGGCAAACTTTGGTTTGAATTAGATGAGTGTAATGTACTGTACAGTGATTAAGGATATACAAGTTACGCTTACAAACAGAAGGAGAAAGATGTTGCTCTCTCTTTAGGGTAAAATACTGAAACAGGCATTATTTTGTACTCAGTCTACCAGTGACATTTTAATTTATGAGCTAAGAATGCAATGATTGCTGGCTGCAAAAATTGATTTGGTGTTCATCTGATTCAACCCATGTCAAGAGTTTGAAAGTAATTATGATAGTGGAGCTGATAGGCAGGCAATTACATTTTTGTTCTCTCTTTTCTTTCTTTTTTTTCTTGAAGTTGTTCTTGTCAGAAGGCCCTACAAGCATAAGTATAATCTTTGGTAGTGTTATTTTGTAGACTGTTAAGGTATAATCTCTGTTAATGTTACATATGCACTAGCTGCATTCCTAAATAAAATCTTTGTTAGTCTGTTTGGAGATCTCAGAGGCTAACCAGATTAGGGAACCCATGTTTAGCCAAACAGTATTTTTCTGCCCATATTTCTTCTGCACTTTCAATTATCTTGGCTGTAAGTGGTATTTCTTGAGGCTGTCCTCTGTCGTGCTCTCTGTTCTGTCGTGCGAGGAGGGGAGAAGCTCTCTCACCACAGCAGGCTGCAATCGGGGCACTGCTGTGGGAAGGAGATGTTGCAGGTTCTTGTTCCTATGCTCCTGATACAGTGAGAAATTTCCCTGCTTTTAGCTATTCAGAGGCACAGATGTCAAGCCTGAATCCCTTTGTGGGGGCTGCACCCTCCATGGTGTCCAGTGGGTGCTTTGCTGTTGTGCACACACTGAATTGTATGTCTGAAATTTAGGTGCAAGTAAAAAAAATTATTATCCAAAAAACAATACTTTGATATCATTCTGGTTTTGAGGTTGTTTTTAAGGGGCATTTGGTGTTGTTCAAGCATAGAACAAAAGCTAATCTTTTAACATCATAACTCACCATAAAACTGAGCTGCTATTTCCTTGTCAGTTGTACTAAATATGTTTCTTCTTTGCCTAAACAGCAGTGCTTGCAACAAGGTCTCTTTTATCCTGTTTATACTGTAGTATCTAAATAACAGAATCTTGATCTGATTTGAGGCTGTGGGAAATATCATTATTGTTAAAATTCAGATAATAGCTGTTGTATCTTCACATATAAGTTTTATGCTTTCTGATAATGTGTAATTTAAAGAAATCTTTCCCTGCAAGTTTTAAAGCCTGTGTTTGAGTTATGATCAGTATCTCTGTTGGCATTAAAGAGCCACTCCATTTTCCTCAGATTCTGAAAGAAGAAGGAGTGGCAGAGAAAAAGAGGAGTAATGTTGAAAGTAGAAGTCCAAAGCTCTTGAGCTTCAATAATACTGCAGGGGAGGGAGAGGCACAGTAGGAGCAGAAAGACTTTGACAGCTTTGGGCTGAAGGTGGAAACAGTGAGTAGGAAATGGAGACTAAAGTGTCAGGGAGAGATGTAACTGAAATCTGTGAAAGGTATCTGTCTCCCTTCTAAACTTGTCAATTATCCATTTATTTAATTCACTCACTCCTGGTATATTTTTCTCTTTTTGCTGAAGTGAATGAGGAATTATATTTACTTTAAATCAATGGCAAGGTATGGAATTGTATAGGAGTTGTGTTTTCATATATGTCTTTTATGTTCACATCCTATACAGGATTTAAAGAAACTATGTCTGTGGAAAATTCAGGATTATATACTTTCAGGTCAATGATTTCTCTTGCTTTTGCAAGGGTTTGCCTACTGGTATCTAGTCGATTGGCCTGGCAAGAGTCAAAAGGTTCTCCTCACATTTCTAGACTGCATTTCACATAGAACCAGATTCTGTGGTTGCTTGGTTCTGTAGGATTTATTAGTCTGCTTTCTCTTTGACTTTACTAACTTTAAACCAGAGCAGTTTTCTTAAAAGTATTTCATTACTGATCCCCAGTGGACAGTAGAGTCCACACCAGGGTGAAGTGTCACGCTCGTCCGAAACTATACAAGTGGTTTGAAGAGAAAAGGTTATTTTGGGCAAACATATGCCATAGTTTTTCCATTTCTAACAGTCTTTTGGGATACAAAGTACAGCTGCATGTGATTTTCTTTAAAGCTCAGGTCTAATCTCAATCTTCTAATTTTATTCAGGCAGTATTTTGACATTATATTTGAGCCTAATTCACTTTACAGCATGCATGATAACAACATTTACCATCAAAAAGAGATAAGGAAACAAGCTGGAGCAGATTCCACAGTGTGTCCTCACTTCTGGAATGTATAACAAATTCCACATTTATGATACTGAATCTTCTGTTACTGACCTTGTGTGGATTGCTCCAGTCCATTTTAAATGATTATATATTACAATGCTCTCCTTCTGCCTCCTGACTCTGTAAACCTGACAGGCATCCCTGGAGCTTACTCAGGCACCTTCTGAACCTCAGAGAGGTGTCAGCTTGTTGGACATAGAATGACTGAGAAATGCAGCATCCTCTTAAAAGCTTTATTGCTTCTATGTAGATCACACTCCATATACAATGCAACAGGTGGCATTCTGAAGCATCTCAGGAATCAATAAATCACTTCTGATATAGGGCCTTTAATTAAAAAATGTCAGAAACTGAGGCCAGAACAGAAAAAAATGCATTTCTGGGCACTAATTTATATATCTTCCTAATCACACGGAATATTGAAAATCAGTTTCTATGCTAACAAATGACCAGATTTGGTTACTTTGGGACATGTATTTGCCATCAAGAAGGCAACCCAAAATTTAGAAATTGTTAGAGGAGAAAAAAGCTAAACTATTTTTGTGCCACTGTGTAAATCTGTGTTGTGCCTTGCCGTCTGCATTGCACTCACTTTTGGCCATCAGCTCTCAAAAACTGATCTATGACAAATAAAAAAGCTGCAGGATATGCAATGGTTTCCACATGAAGAGAGGTTAAATAGGCTGACATTCTTCATTATGAAAAATTGGTAACTAAATGGTGATAACAGAGGTCTCTTAAAATGAAAATGGATCAGAGAAATTGTGACTAGGCAATGACTGCTCACAGCTTCTCATGAAACAAAGATTGAGGAGTGAAATAAGGTAGAAGCAGGCTGGGATCAACAGGAGGAAGTGCTTTTACATGAAATGTGCAACTCACTGCCATATGATATTACAGGAAAAATATAAATAGATTTTAAAAGCTAATGTGTCAGCATGTGGTCAAAAAGCCCACTAAGAACATGAAATACAAAATCTATGCAGCACGGAGTTGCACATATAACCACTTCCTAACTGATGCTTGCCACTCCAACAAGCATATGTGAGAGAAAAGTACTTCTGCAGGTTTCTCTTGTGTTTACCCTTTATCTGTCAACAAACATAAATGTCTAATGCCAGGGGCAGGAGTCGAGGCTTCAGTGGAGTCTGAGCTAGCATGACTGCACTTCTGCTCTGGTTTTACATGTTCTTATAACACTGTCATTATAAGTATATATTTGCATTTGAAGCACTTACATCTGTGACTTAATATGGACAGAAACCAGATATACCTTCAGGCATCTTAAAGGGCCTGAAATAAGCAAATGTTAAATATGAGACACATAACTAGATAAATCAAGAAGGAGGCACTGAACCTCCAGCTCTTTATAAAATTCACAATGCAGGAATTCCCTTCTAAATGGGAAGGCTTTTGTCTGTAAATTGCATCAATATTTCATTAATTAAATTCATTTTTCTTTCCGTCTTCCTTTTGTTTTGTGTAATTAGGATATAGTCATTTACAGCCAAACCTCTGTTCAGCTGCTATAAAATATTCATTTCCAGTTGCAGCTTGATAATGAAACAGTATCCTGCAGCCCATTCTAACTGTTGCAAGGCAAGGCAAATTACCAAAGGGAAGGGAATAAATTCATTTTTTAAAAAAACAATGAACTTAAATATGCTCAGTACAGAATGGTTTCAGGCAAAGGAAAAGGCTGCCAGCTAAAATGCAATTTATGTAATATGTTGGCAAGGAGGCAGGAAGCCAGTGAAAAGAACTTAATGAGTTGACAGCTGTCAAGAGCTCCATGGTGTCAGACTGTAGCATTCGTTTCAATCAATTGCACATTCTGGGTGAGTGGGAAACAGGTGAAAGGGATATCCTGGGACCAGCCAGGTAATTTGTTCCACTACCTATGAAGTGCTAAGATTCAAAGCTGCCTGGTACTCTGCACCTGTTGGAAAAGCTGTGCTGAAAGCAAGTTTTGTGTTCTGATGGGATGAGTACTGGTGGTCCACCGTGGCAGTGTTCTTTTTCTGAGGGTCATTTGCCTTTGGTGTTAAGCTCTGCTGCCATTTGCCTCTACAGATGTGCACTGCATGCTTTTCCCACTGATGAGAAGGATTTGCAAGAAATTCCTGTCTGCAGGAACCTCAGTTTGTGAACTGTGCAGTCATCTCCAATATTTTATTTCATTTCAGAAACATTAAAGAGAGCAGAATGTTTCTTATGTCCCTCCTACCTCAGCCCCGCATAACAGTTTTTTACAGTCTGTATGGGAGTTCCATTTTGATGATGTGAGTCTTTCTGCTCACAAAATATAAAGAACTGGATACAATCAGGGTAGGCTGCCCAGGGAAGTGATTGACTCACCAATCCTGGAGGTATTTAAAAGATGTGTAGATGTGGCACTTAGGGACATGGTTTAGTGATGGAATTGGCAGTGTTAGGTTGATGGTTGGACTCAGCAGTCTTAAAGATCTTTTCCAACCCAAACAATTTTGGAATTCTTTCTTCAGGTGCTTTACACGGCACTGTTCTCAAGGTATTGTCAGAGCAACTTATAAACATTTGCTTCCAAGAGGTACAAGTGTATCTTCATTATGAAGCTGTGGTATGGTGACACATTAACAGCCCTGTAAAGGGTCATTGTGAATCAGTGGCAGAGTCATCCTGGCACTCAGCTCTTCTGTGTAATTCCAAAGTTGTGTAAAATGTTTCCTAGCATCTCCCAGATTACACCATGGAAATCTGAAGGACACAAGGAAGAATCTTGTAGTACTTGATTACTTTCTAGACAGAATTTCAGAGTAAAAGTAAGCCTCTTCCTTGTGTGGAGTGGGTTTGTTGTTTTCCTTTTAAGCAGGTAGAAGTATAGATGATGTCAGCCAGTTCTTGATGGTGTTTAAAGCCTGAATTCCTTTGTCTAGCTCTCTGCTCAGTAAGTGCATTCCAGCTGAGCATCTGTGGGGCCATTAAAGCTAACTTTGTTCCTTTTTTCCATCTCACACAAACACAAAAGATTGATTTGTCTTTACTTCAGTTAATCAAACTCACTAGAAAACTAAATAAATAAGCAAGCAAAATGGCCTTATCCTTCACAGGGCAAATGTTCTGATTAGGCAGGGGCTGCTGAGAAACCCAGTGGCGATAAGTGTTTATCTGGTTTGTTGTGTATGGGAGTCTGCCTTACCCAACAGAAAAAATTTTCTTGCATAACAACCATTTGCAGCTTGGACCCACTTCATGTGCCATTTAAGTGAAGTTCACTTCATATTTAAAGTTTAGAAGTCGTCATGTTCCACAACTCCTAAGGTTGAAGCTTACCTAGTTTCATCAGTACTTGATGGACCAAGTGTGTTTTTTAAGGTGATAGGTATGTGATGGGAGCAGATCTCTTTCCTTATCAAAGTTATGATTAGACAAATTTCTGGTTCTAACTTTCTTAAGTTTTCCCCCATGATCCCTGGTGGTGGTGGTAATAATTTCATTTCCTTGTTTACTCTTTTGTTCCATGTTTCTTGCTAACATATAGTGTGAAGTCAGTTCCCTGTCCCTCCAGTAAAGCTGTTAGTTTACTCATATTTCAAAAGGAAAAAAAAACAAAACACGGTAATTATAGAAAAACATTATTTTTAAGCATTAAGTATTTGGCAGTTGTATTTCTGGGTGAAATATTGTCTAGAACTGTTTAATTTAATTGTTATTAGATTTGATCATGATAATGTGAGTATGTGAATAAGTTAATGGTAATATACACCTTTTGTGGAGCAAATAGATGTGTCTGTTCTAGTGCTGACAATCATTTACATCCCATATTAAGAGAGGAAGGCCTTGTGGTTAAGAGGCTGTCACCATTCCTGGGAAATATGAGTTCTGCCACAGCTACTTTTGTGATATTTGTGTTTATAAACTTTTTATTGTTTATAAATTAAAAGCAATCATAGCCTTTTTTTAAACAGATATATTGTATGAGTGCTTACATATAGGTATTTAGTGGCTATTTTCCTTTGTTAAATGTTGTCCTCTCTCATGTTATTCAGAGAGCATTTCTAGGTGCTAATCAGTACCTAATGGGCCAGGATTTATTCTGCGTTTATTTGTTCTACATTATGTTTATTCTGCATTTATATGTGTGGAAACTGCCTTCCCCATGTGAGCGAATGTGTGAATCCTGTCAGTAACAGTATTTAAATGCCATTTTCTGAGTGTGGGTTAATGTTTGGAGAGCAAGAGGACTATTTGTCTGGCAAGAACAGTCTAGTGCATTAATGTGAATATTCAAAGATAGTTGTTTATCTTATTGCACTCAGAGGTATTTATAATAATTGCAGAAGTTGTTTTAAGGCACATTTATTCAGAGTGAATGCGTTTATTGTTATGAATAACATACCCTGTCATGTTAGATTTTAAGTGCCACAGTTGGGACCGTACCAGGGTGTTTTCTCCTTTATGAATTTTACAGTTGTGTGTGCCAACTGTTGGTGGCTGATGTAACAATGAGTAAGAGAAATTAAGAGAGAAGTAGGGGAAGAGGTAGAGAATTCCCCAGTTAAAAAGAAAAAAAAAAAAAAAAAGATGATGGGCAAGTACTGTGCAGCCCCTAGGGCTGGCTTGCCCATCACTTCCCGCTGGATGCTGGCAGGATTGCTGTGGCCGGGGCACAACGACTGCCCCTCCACCAGCACTGGCCTGCCATAGCTGGGGTACCAGGCTCTGCTGCCATCAGGGTTTAATATGAGAACATGCTCCTCTTTTCTCCAGGGAACGATGTCTGCTGGGAGAAGATCTCCCGCATCTTTAATTTCTCATTAAGCCCCATTTGCAAGAGATTATGAGATCCCAGCAGTAGGTGCTACACCAATAGGACTACTGCTTTAACAGAAACAGGACTTGTATGGTTTTATTAAGTGGTCATATAAGTAGAAAGGCCACTTAAATTGCACGTGTGACTACCTCTTTTCCACACAGTATCTGTACTTTACAGATTTGTTTCTTTTGAATCATGTGTTGGGGGAGTGCAACACTGTGTGCAGATTTTGAGGCTCAAGAGATTGTCATTAAAGCTACTGTGCTGTGCTTGGTTATTTATTTCTTGCTCAGAGTGATCCAATCAATAACAGAACAAAATCAAATACAACTCCCTCCCCTCTGAGAAAAAAGACAAGCTAAATAAAGATGTCCAGGAGAAAATGCCAGCAAACGACATATTGATTTCCAGCAAAGGAGCAAAGTGTAAATGAAAAATATTCTTCTGACACAGTTATTAAGTGCCAGCTAGCACGCAAAGAAAAACCCATTTACTCTTACTAGAGGCTGAGTCTTCAAAGGGCAGCTGATTCATCTCAGATCATTTGAGTCTCTAACTTTCTGAAACATAGGTTTCCCTTTACTAAATGTAAAGGAGTTTTCTGTATTTAGGCTTTGCTTCGACCATGTAAAATGTTTACTAAATTTCTGATTACATGCCAAGCAAGCAGAGAGGCTGTTTTCTCCCCATTTTATGGCAATATAAAGAGAAGCACAAGGAAAGTGGGCAATTTTGCTGATGTTAGATAGAAAATTTATGACAATATCAGGAAAATTAAATCAAGTAACATGTAGGCTCTGATTCAATGTCCTTGGCAAATTGGACTGGGCAACTTAAAAAGTTACTGCATCCCAGTGATCTGCCCTGCCCTTCTTCTGGTGAAGTATGTAACATTTTATTTTTCAGCAAGTGTAGTTCATAGCCCTGCATATTAATAAAATTATTTCTGTGGCAGTTTGAGATAATACATTAGAATGTGTACCTGAGGGACTGCAGCCCACACCAGCAGGATGCTAAATTCTGTCAATAATCTGGCTTTTTCCTACATATCTATAAGAATCTTTTTTCAGCTTTTTCTTCCTGTGTCCTGCTTTAAGCATATGCTGAGAAGAGCAAGAAGTTGAAGTTTATGTTGTCCTGTGTGTTCAGCTGGTTGTTGGTTCTTCTGAGCGGGATAATGGCATAGGGAAGAACACTCTGAATCTATTTTCAGACCATTTTGTAAAAGACATGTCTTCCATTTGAAGATTTTTGGACAAGGATTGGGAAACATCATTGTGTAGATTGATGTGATATTCAGAAAGTCACATTCCTGAGCAGTGTTTGAATTTTAGCAAATTGTTCTTCCAGCAGCTCTCACTGACTTTAGAGAGGGAGTTGTTTTGGGGTCAGATGTAGTGGCTTGATTTTTAGCATTAAGCTTTTTAGTTACTTTAGTTCATGGTGGGCATGCCTTCTGTACCTTTCTTAGGGAGTTTTCACCTGCATCACCACCATCTGCATAACTCTGGTTGTATAACAGAGGACTGATGGTTTCCGTTTCAAGAAACAATTTCTTTCAATAAGAAATAAAATTATAATAGGGAAGGAGCACAAGTTCCTTCATCAAATGATGAAAAGTATACGCAATGTCAATATTCTTTCTGTGTGGTTATTCCAAGAGGCTCTCTCTTCAGTGTATAGACACATAACTTTCATCGTCAAGGTACTTCTTTGGAAGAAGGAAAATTCATATGGAAAGGAGAAATGGGTGGATAAGAAAGGAGAAAAAGTCTCCTCTCACACCAAGCTGTATCTTTTGTATTAAAACCAATAAATGGTGTTTTACAGCCCAGTTCAAAGCTCTTGAAATCTTGATGGTCACATTGAACAATCTGGAAAAGACTTGCCAGTTGATGCTTTCCTAGTTCAAGACAAAAAGAGCCTGTTGTGTTAGGAAAGGAAAGAAATAGAAAAGCAAGTGGCTCTGTGGGCATATGTAATCAATAAACAACCAATCTAGATTCATGGAAATGAAATTTTATTTATTTATTTAGCTCCTAAATAGTATGTAATTTCTTCAGGCCAAGAAATAAATTGAAAGGATTTAGGAGGATTTGCTTATCAGCAGAACACCATGAAGAATTACATTCCTTATGCTTTTGGGAAGGTACATTGAAGTTGGGTTAAGCTGCTGTGGTTCAATACTTCTCTTTCCCCTGTCAGGGTGCCTTGAACAACAGATGAATTAATCCTCCCCACTTTCCTTTCTCCCCTCTTTGCCCTCCCTTCTCTTTCTCTCTCTGCTCACACTGCCTCACAACATCATCACCCTTCCCACTGCCAGCAGACAGAGACAAAAGGCAGAAACATGATTTTTCCCTGTTGACTTTCCACAGCTCAGGCACAGAACAAAGTCTCTGAAATTTGGCATCAAACCTGGTCCAGAAGAGTCAGACTTTACACTCTTAATGAACTATTGATTTTAGTGAGACAGGCTTTTGGCTTTCAAAGGAATAATTCAAGCTTTCAAAGGTCTTTTTAATCATGACTGCCCATGAATCTAGATTGATATACAATTGGGAAGATTATTTTTTTGTTTTCTCTTACTTTACTGCCTAGTTCCTTAATCTGTTGTCTGCCACAGCAGTGGACAAATAGCTGATTTTGTTGAGGGGTAGCTCTCTCATGATCCCTACTTAATGATATAATTTGACAGCAAATCAACTTTCATATCCAGCCAGTAACACGCAGCTCACTTTTGCTGAGTTACTGTTGAAGGGTACATGCCTGCCAATTACCTACCAGCCTCTTGGCAGCCTACACAGCAGCCCCAGTGACAGGACCCAAGGGAATGGCCTGAAATTGTGTCAAGGGAGGTTTAGGTTGGCTATCAGGAAGAGGTTCTTTACCCAGAGGGTGGCTGGGCACTGGAACAGGCTCACCAGGGAAAGTGGTCACAGCATCAAGCCTGAGAGAGTTCAAGAAGAATTTGGACAATCCTCTTGGGCACGTGGTGTGATTCTTGGGGCTGTCCTGTGCAGGGCAAGTAGTTGGACTTTCATGATCCTTGTGGGTCCCTTCCAACTCAGAATATTCTGTGATTCTGGCTCTGAGCACACCTACCTGAAAGGCTGTGCTGGATAGCTTTGCTGCCTGCTTTGCAATGACAGAGAAATGTGTCATGTTTATATTAAACAGGGATGGAGAAGATGGAAATGTGGACTTGATTTAGAGTGAATTAGATTGGACTGAAGACAGATGGAGCAAGCTCTTCCCCATTAGTGCATAGACACTAATGGTATTCATACCCAGATGGCTTAGGCAACTGCTTGACCTCAGTGCTGTTGGTTTCTGGTATTTCTCTGAGATTTTTACATAGTTGGTAAAGATCACTACTAAGATTTTTCTTGATGAAAATAACACTTTTTTCCCCCTTAATTTTATCTTTTTTTTTTTTAAGCACTCTAAATAGTTCATCATTCTTCCTGATGTCCTTTGTGACATGTGTAAAAATTTATCATACCTTAAGTTCTTGTGAACTTAGTTCAAGTTCTTAGTTCAAGCAAGTTCTTAGTTTTACTAAGCCTGTCTTATACATCTGTCAAGTTCTTTCCTCTTTTCAGTTGCTAAATGACTAAAATTAGTCCTAATCTTTTGGCATTGAATTATCCAAAACTAATGTAATGAGCCATTCTCTCTTGCTGCAAGTTGTTGCAGTCTGGTTGAAATCAATGCCAGTGTAAACAAACAGAGGATCTGATCCTCTTGTTTTGGTATTTATCTCAAATTAGCTATATGAAGAAAAATTATTAGTTTCATGTTCTTTGATGCATTGCCTCTGCAGAGGCAAACACAACCTCAGAAATAGTATGTGGGGGTGCAAAGGGCTTGCACATATTTGTGGCTGTGTCTGTCCCATGATAAGAAAATAGATGTTGTTCTATCCAGTAATGAGATAGGAAGGATTAATACACTTCAGCAAAAGACAAGGGACCCAAGACTCTACTTAAAAATTTATACAGTCCCAAACTGCAACTTCTTTTGTAATACTTAATTATGATTTTTGCAACATTTCTAATATTTTCCCATTTGTGAAAAGATTATTTCTATCTGTATGTAGTAGTTTGAGTTTGTCCAGGCTCAGTCTCTCAGGTCTGCTCTACTGTAGTGACCTCCAGGGTATTTTGCAAACAAAGATTAATTAAAAAGTGAGAAACAAATATAATGTGTGGGAAGGACAGATGAAGGATTCTCATTTAATTGAATAATGTGAACTGAATATGAAAAGTTCTTTAAAAAGCCGAAAGTACAAAAGGTGGAGGTACTCAAGCTAGAAATGGCATCTAATGAGACAGACACTTCATCTGCCATCTTCTTTTGGCGAGACAGCAAATGCCTTGAGCCTATTCTTTGCCAAGAAACATCATGGTTTTTAGAAACTGAACAGCATCACTAACTTTTTGCTATTCTAAAGGGATCATTGCTGTTATGCATAGAAGAAAATATGTAATCCATATTCCATAAAAAAGTTGAGATCTATAGAAAATATAGCAGTATGGAAGCAATGGAGGCATCAAGTGGTTGTATTTAGGAAAAGTTTGTTGACTTTCAGCTCTGTACATTTCAGGTGTGAAAGGCAAATGCAGTGCCCAGGTTAATACAACTGTATTTCTCCACTCTTGGGAAGATATTTGTGCCTAGATTTTTGTGATGGTCGTATTTCAAGGAGTTCTGTAAATTGTAGTTCCTCAGTGGCAAATAGATTTACTCTTCTCTCAGAACAAAGTATTAAGTGTTGTTTTTCAAATAATGGTGTTGAATTGGAAGTAACATGTATAGTGTGCAGAAAAATTTGAAGAAAAAATCAAGTAGGAAAATTGAATCCTACTTTACCAAGTGAAGCAACTGCCAAGTGTGTAATTCTGCAGGAATTTTTCTGGGAGTTGAATTTATGGATCCTTGTCTTTTTTCTCCCTCTAGAAGGAAGAACTCCATCATTCCTGGGTGTGTTTTTTATAATTTCATAAAGCTGTTCTGTGACAGAGCTTATTTTATCCGGCATGCTTAATCTTTCTCAAGTGGTGGTGTACCCAAACAGCAAGGTGTCAAAAAATACTTGGCAATTGGGAAAAGGAAGATTCAGCACCTGCCATTTTGAGTAGAACAAAGGAGCAAGGGTTATGGATCTGATACATAAATTAGAGCTTTGGGCAGTTTAAAGACTGAACACGAATGGAGTCATCTTGGGCAGATCTTGCCACACCATGCCAAATTTCCTTGCACTATATATCCCACACCGGTACATACAGTGTACTGAACAAAGATTGTAGAACCATCACCATGTCAAGATTGAAGAGACCCTTAAAGTGAATAATTAGGGGGAGGTGATTACAGGACTAATAATTCATGGAAAGGAATGGGGAGCCAATTCAGTGAAATTGGAAGAATTTGAAGGTAAATATGCCCATAAATCCTCTGGGGTGGACTCAGAGTTTAGCACTTTCTCCTACCCTGGTTTTATTCCAAAGCAATTTCATTAAACACTAGAGAGAGGGAGAGAAAAAATAATAATATAAATGCCATAAAAAATCTTCCAGAGGAAGAAATAAAAAGGGTTCCTGCCAGAGAGAAATTTTATTGAAAGTTATTATAATACCTATCTTTAGTTTTATGGCCTTTAATACAGGCCAAGTAATTTCAAAGCTGGGATTCTTTAAAAATGAAATACATATTTTAAAATAGTATAGTGTGACTTATTATTTTTAATATAGAATTTAGCTAATATAGGGAAGGGAAAAATATTTTCTCTCTTATGTTCTTTCCAATGAAAACACAAACATCATTTCCATCACAGCATATGGAGATGTTTCATTACTATCCTTTTGCCTGTACATAGCAACGTTTAGCATTGACTATGCCTAGATCACTGGGCAGACACTAAAGCATTCATCCACTTACATCCCCTGGGGCCAGGAGGTGAGTATAATGAAAAAATGGGGAAAAGGGACCAGAAATGGGGTATTGTTTTTGCTTACTGCCTCACAGTGAGCTGTTTGTGATTTGAAGAAACTATGTTAGTGGAGAGATTTCCAGGGTCTCTGCTCACTAGCTTCTCCTGTCTTGTGGAAGCAGCAAGTTTAATAAAAACACAGTGAAAATTCTCAGCTCCAGGAGGGTCTTGAAAGGTACCAATTCCTGTTACAAGAAGTAGTGTAACTGGATGTTTCTGGACCCTGTCCCTGTGGCCCGGAATTTGCTGTTCTTTCTCACTGAAATAGCTTTATTCCTTTGGGATGATTCAGATGTTGGTATCTGAGTGGAAGGTGTATGGAAAACCAATATGTGGTGGGACTAGAAAATCAGTTAGTGATGAATTGTGATGGAAAGACTGAGACTGAAAATACAAGATAGGAAATGGCACAACAGATTAGTGTACTTATCTTTTCTGTGGTTTCTAGAGATCTCATTAATGACCTTGACTTAAATCTAACACCACTTCTGGAGGTTTTTTTCTTTTTCTAACCCTCATTTTCATACATACGAAATCAGCAGGGTGGGATAAAAAGCAATCACAAAGCAAAAAAGTAGAATATCAGGTAAAATAGCATGTAGTAGAGATGGGGAGAAAATATGGAGATTAATTGATAAAATCATGTGTGGAACCAGTCATGAAAAAAGTGCAAATAGAGGTTGAAGTTGACGGGGTTAGTGACTATTGCACATCACACATTTGCGTTTTGTCTGACTCTGGCTTACCGTGCCATTCTCTGTCCAGAACCAACACAAGCTGCAAGAAGATTTTATAGCAGGAAGTCTAGTACACATATCAGAGTGCAGCATAAATATGTTGCATGTACTGCCTTAAGCTGCTTATGAGATGGGAAATTGAACAAGAAGAGGAACAAGGGCCAGGCTTCATGACTTTTCAGGTTGTGGTACAAGGACTTCCCAAACTAGATATAGGGTAATTAATAGCTCTGGAAGGATTTTTTGACCTTCAATTTGGCTGATCACTTCCTAAATGCTCTAAACTTTTATTATCTACCGATATACTGTTGCAAGGAGGTGTCCAGCTGAGAAAAAAAAAAGGCCTTGTTACCTTCCTGGTTTCATATGATGCCCCTAATATGCAAGAGGAAAACACAGTTATAAAGGAACTCCTTATTCTTTACAAATAAAAAATCACATTGTTAATTCAATTGGATTTGATTCCACGTTAATGTTGCATGAAGCCTTTAGATCTGAGCGAGTAAGTGAGTAATAAAATAGGTATAGCAGCTGATAAGTGACAGCAACACATTGTTATAATTTTTATGTTTATTTCCTACTGGAGCAAATCACCACTGTTTTTCTATGAGAAGTGTGACTTGTCAGATCTTCGACTAAGAGCAAAATCCACATGATCTAAATTTAACCTGGAAATCAAAACCAATTGCCAGGGTTCTAGTGCTGTCTAAGCACTAGAAGGTCTTCTAGTGATGGATAGTTTATTCTTTATTCACAGTGCTACCCTTAATTTATTCTTTATTCACAGAGCTGTCCTTACCCTTAGACAACCACAGTATAAATCTCCAGTTTCACTAACTACATTTCCACTGCTTAAAAATTTCTAGCAGTATAGCCTTGTTTACTAAATTGTGTTAAATTACTTTACATTGGTGCAATTAAACACTAATATCTTTTTACCCAGGGACAGCTGCATTTCACTGTTGGAAGATGTGATCACTCTATAAGTTATAAAGTTTCTGGGGATAAATAATGCTTTCTAAAATATATGTGAAAGGACCAGAAGAATTGAAAAAAGTAAATTTCTATTTTGTGCATTTCTCCTTTCTTGTCCCCTCACTGAGAAGGGAAAATTTTAAAGCCAGCTTAACTTAAGAGAAGTCACCAGGATTTCAAGAGAATTCTTCCACTTCGTATGACTGAAAGAAAATGTTAAAAAAATTACCTTGACATGTAAGGCAGGAACATATTACATTCAGTTCCTTTTAATCTTGACTCCCCATGGAAGCAAGATAGTAAAAGTATTTAATGAAAATACTTAAGCATGAAACTACCGCAGGATAGCATTCCACGAAACATTGCTGAATGACCATGCTGGGTATGACTGAGTAACACAGAAAATACTTCATAACTGGTTTTTTTACAGATACTCTATTTTTTAGTTTTTATAATTTTTATTTGCAACTGACCTGTCCTGTTTTTCTTTCTTGGCTCAATCTAAGCCACTGAAACCAAGACCAAAGGAACATTAGGTTCAATCTGATCTTTCTGACTAACTTCTTGGTTCTCTTTTTCTCCCCTTATCTCAAATACAGAGATGGGGACAGCAAGGAACTTCTGGCAGGGGTCAGAGGTATTTCATTGTGCTGGGAGCACTGGAGGCTAAAGAAAACATAGAGTCCTCAGAACTCTTTTGTAAAGGGAAGAGAGAACATATTGGAGACAGCCATAGCAGATAGAAGAATGTAAAGGAGACCTTATTTGAAGGTGGGGAGTCTTTTTTCAGGAATAAGGATTTGAAAGTCTAGTTGGGATGTGAGATTCCCAGAAATATTCACCTAGAGTATTGAAGTGTAACTGTCATGCTCCTGAGTTCAACAATGCTTCCTGCCTGGTGAGGAGCATTTCAGTTGTTTTGTTTCAGGAGCCATCCCACTGATCCTGCTGCTCAGCAGAATAGGCAGCTCTCTGCAAGGAGGAGCTGCTAAGGGACAGTTTTATCAGAAGCTGTGGTTGAGCCAATGCTGCTGAGCTGGGGTAATTTTGTATTGTGCACAGGAACATTACAACCTGTGTCCAGAGGCTGCCACAGGCTCTCCCTAATGGTCTGCATTGCTAATTCGACTAATTGCAGCAATTACAGGCAGGAGATACTGCTGGGAAGAGACACCAGTACACATCTCTCTAACATGCTGTAGTACATGCTGCTCATTAATTAGAGCAGTACATATACAGAAAGAAAAAAATTTTTTTAATGAAAATTAAAAAAAAAAGAAGTAGAAGAAAATATCACCAGCTGGAAATGTAAAGGAATGTGATGAAACCTGTAATGGTTGTGAATGGCCACAGTTTGGTTTAACCCTTTCAGAATGAGACTTTACAGTTGGTCAACCTGGTTGCATCCACATCCCTGTTAACTTGCTAAGCAAGGAGGTGAGGTTGCAAGTTGGCCATACCTGACACATGCAGCAGTTCATCATGTGACAAGTGAGTTGCACAGATATTCACTATCTGGGTAAACACCAGATTCCAAGCCCAAGAGGTGCGTTAACAGAGCAGGAATTACATCTGCCTCAGAGTGGTGCCTCAGGCTAGTGCTAGCTGTCTGAGTGACGTGTATTATCTGGGTCGATCTTGTATATTTTGCTTTGCGGAGAGCACGTTCAGTCTGAACATGCCTCACATGGTAAGTGTCTCAGGAAGTGCCTTCTGGCTGGCCATACATGATGCTGGTATTTATGGAGGAGCCCAGCCTCCTCCCAGCAGACACATCTACATTGGCTTTTGGAGGGCAGTTTGCCACTTTACTTTATTCAACAGCATCAGTGTGATCCACTCGCTGCCCTAAACAGCCCAGCAGGTGCACAGCACCTGTGCACACCTGAAATATTCAACAGCACAGGATAAGCACTGTTCCTCCAACAGGAGACTCCACCTCAACAGAGGACACATTTACACAGGCATATATGGAGTGCTTGGTACAGCTTAAATATTTTAGAAGTTACAATTGTGAAGCCTTTCTTTTCCTTGGATATTTAGCTGCCACTGTAATAGCTTCTTGACTTGCAAGTATCTTACTTTTGTTTTCTTTTGTTCCTTTGCTTCACATGCCAGACAACAGATGACATTGTTTCATCAGCTGAGTGTTCCAGTGATGATGAAGATTTCATTGACTGTGAGCCCAGTACAGGTAAGTCAGGTCAGTCGTGTTTTGCTTGCTTTCTGATTTCATTTGCAAAAAACAATGCATACATATATTTTATATGTGTGTGAATGTATACATATATAATGATATATGTATATATGTGTGTGTATATGTGTATATATATACACTCATGTATATATACACTGTATATAAAAAAATAAACTATACAGCCAAGCATCAGATCCCATGGACTTCAGCAAAACATTGATATGTAGTCACTATTTGGTTTATATAAAGTTGTTCGCATGGAAAAGGGAAACTCTGAAAATGATTCCAGCTAACTAATTGTTCACCTATTTCTAGATGTTACTTTACTAACAGAATAGGAAAAAAAAATCAATATGGAGTGTAAAAAATAATGAAGATTTATGAAGTGGAGAGAGTGAACATTTGAAAGCAGAAGAGAAACAAAAGTGAAATAAAAATCAGTTATTAGCAATGTTTAAGCTTTCTTAATTACTCTGAAGATGGATGTTAAGGGATACATTTGTCCATGGGATTTTGAGTACAGTTAACATGGTAATGTGTTTTTACTAATTTTGTTTCCTGTGACCCAAAAGAAATTGGGGTGCACCAAAACATAGCTTTAACATAACAAAATTAGTAGTAATTCTTGCCTTGTTATCTGCAGTGATGCTTCAAAATGTATCCATTAAAGAGTCAGAAGGACTGGCCATGTGGAACTGACTCAACTTCTCCCTGTCAGATACATTTTGATAAATTGATGGCTTTTCTTTCTGGTGAGATATTATGTGGTATCCAGCAGGCAACTGCAGTCTATTTTATTTCTTACAGGCTTTTTCAAGTCTTCTTTTTTGAGGCTTGCCATGAGTTAAGCATTTCTATAATAGAGAACAGACATCATCGAATTTCTGTGTACATTTAAAAGAAAAAGAGGAAGTTTGATTAGAATTTTTGTCTTTAAAAGTGAAACATATAAATAGTTTGAGGAGGTTCTTTTGTTTGGCTTTGGTTTTTTTGTTTTTGCTTTGTTTTATTTGGGATGATGGGTTTTTTTTCTTTACAAAAAATACCAAGAAAGTATTATAAATGTTCTGTTTCTAATTTCCTCAAGCCATTTGAGTAATACAATAATAACACAAAAATTCTCCCAAGGCTAGTGCTTTCACATTTCTTTTCAATTCGTCATGGTGTACCTGCATTTTTAGTAGAATTTGGTGCTGCTGTAACCTGAGATTGGCGTTGCATTGTAGCTGGGAACTTCCACCCATACTCTTGACTTTCCTGTGGTGGCAGTGAAGGCAGTGACACAGACTGTTGGTAACAGGTAGCTCAGCCTACTTCCCATCTCTTTTTTCACAGATTTCTATGAGTTTTTCTACTCCCCATCTGGATGAAAAGTAGTCCAAATATTACTAGATTGTGTAGTATAAACAATGAGGGTACTGAGAGTTTAAATAATGGTAGTAATTAAATGCCAGCACAGTGACTGTAATGGAAGTGAGGCATGAGATTAATAGGACCATGTTACAAGGACAAAGGTACTGCAACTGATATGCAAACAAATGAAGTCACTTCACTAAAGCTTCACTAACATATGAAGACTTATTTTTTTAAATTTGTATTTTAATTGCCATGTGTTTCAATTAAAGGACAAAATGTTGTCTTTATCAGACTCCCCCTCTTGTTAATTTTTGTTTCAAAAATCACAATAATTTCAGCAGCTATAAATTGTAACAGCAATATTTTTAGCTTGTTCTGCCAGTGGAAAAATCAAAGTTTGAGTAGAAATTTGGTAAAACAGAATGTTTAGCATGAGATTTCATAGTGCTGTACTGCAACATTTCCAGTCTAAAAATACCTCCTCCCTGACACAGTTAGAAATCTAATGCTACAAACAGGTACAAACTGGATTTGTAAAAATTACTTGCTTTTGAAAATCCTGCTAAGCATTACAGTTGGCAGATATAAGTGCCTACAGACCTTTCAATATCTGCTGTGTAAAATAATACGATTCACTGAAAATCTGCTGAAGATTCTCTCCTAAACTACTAAAGTCTTGCAAATTTCACCTGGTGTCTTTCATTGCACCCTACTCCTCTTGCATAGGAAGGTGGACCACATAAACCACTGAAATCTGATTCTTTTCTAGGGAATTACTATGACATTGAGAATAAAAGTTAGCTTGATTATATGTAAAAATAAGTCTCCCAGATGGTCCTTGCTGATGAAATCTGCACTTCCAGATTTTGAGTTTTCCTGCTCTCAGAGCTGCTGGTATATAGAATTGCCAGAAGGAGGAGGAATATGCAGGTCCTTTTTGCATAAACTTAACTCATTCCATCATAATAAGATGGAAAAGTAGCAGGTTTATGGGGCTTCTAATTTTCTTTGTCCATCTTATTGTCTGCATTCTCAGTGCATCCAGTGTCTGCAATACAGCCAGTGTCAAAGCACTCACTCAGCCCATTCTGTTCTGGAGCACTGAAGCAATCTGAGCCGGCTTATCAAAATCCATTACTGCTGGCTTGGCTGAGCAGATATGTTTGCCTTTACACTTCACCAGCCAAGTCAGAATCCTGGCCACACGCCAAGATCTGGTATTTAAATATGTACATTGTAGAGAGAAAAGATCCAGATTATCTTGCTTGTGTTTTCTAGTGTGTGGCTTCAGATTTTTTTAAAATGTAATGTTTGGGTTTGTTTTTTTTTTAATTGGGCTCATTTGAAATTGCTTCATCCTGTTCTGTTGACAGGTCGCTGCCTTCTGCCTTGCCTGATCCCTTTTACAGACTGAAAATTAAATGACCTAACCCAGCAGAGTCTTCTTTTTGTTGCTCTGATAATGTGTAGCTTTTAAAGCTCTTGAGTTTCTGCCAAATTTGGCCTTCCATCACCTCAGTGCCATGGTCTAGTAATGTAAGGGTTACTGAACTCACTGCTGCAGCTGTGAGATATGATACACATCACTATGAACCTGCTGTGCAATAGCCAAGACAAGGGCAGCAGAGAATATTTCCCTGCAAATCAGAAGTTTTCAGATTTCATATGGGTCAGAATCAAATCCCAGTATCTAGAGATATGACTTTGGTCTTGGTCCTGAATCAGAGGCAGTACTGTTCACAGAGTCCTTTTGAAGCCTTTGTTTTTGGTGTACTCAGAGGCTGAAAATCATGTCCTCTTTGAGGCTAAATATCATGTGAGAACCATTTGGCAAGGTCTTATTGCCACTTAACTCTGATTGGCGTTTGAGTCTGAGACCTGAATCTCATGTGCATAGGATCTACATCTGAACACTTGTATCTCTTTAAAAAAAGACAGTGTGAAGGTGATTCCCTAACTCTACTCCCTTCACAATTTTCCAGGCTGACTTGAAACACTCACTGTAGCAGGCTGGCTAACACTTTTTGCCCTCCTTCCAAAAGTGATTTCTTTTGGAATTTTGGTAGAAAAACTTCATTTAAAAAACAGGAGCTGTCACTGGACCTGTTCTGACTGAGGTAGCTTACAGACACCAACTGTAGACACGTATGTATGCACAGGAAATTATTCTAAGTAACGCCAATGACAGCTGTAGATCCAAAACTCCCTCATATTTTATGTAATGCAAAAGAAACCATTGCAGGTTCAGAGACAGAAATTGCCCTCTATTTATCTTATTGCAGACAAGCCTACATACCCTTAGATCTCTAGGTCTCCCAGAAGGCTTAATCTAAATAATACAGGGGGCAAAAAACCTGTTCATCTGCCCTGAGGAAGCATTTATTTAACAGTCAAGAGAGTATCCTCTTTTATCTCTATGAAAATGTTGCTTGTCCCAGTATACAGCCAAAAACCTTCTTTTTTCTGTGCCAAAACATGATGCTTTTCTCTGGTATGAGTACAGGACTGTCTTCTGGCCTGCTCCAGGGAGATCTCAGGCTCAAATAGTCAAGTTTCTCAAAACTGAAGCCAAAGTCCCAAGTCTGTGCTTTTGAGCACAGCTCTGTGGTGGTTTTTTGGTCACTCGGCCGCTCTCATAGAATGTAAGATTTTTAAGGAAAACATCTTTTCTGACAAGGAATGACTAGGAAGCACTGTGAAGAAAGCAAGCATTTCTCTCTTTTCAGTGAAATGAGGAGCACCCTTACAATCTGATCTTACTGAGACTTCAAAGCCTTGAGGATGATAATGACACTTTTCTGATAGCTGTTGCTGTCTCCTCATACCATTGCTCTCATTCCTGTTAAGGATGTCCATTAGTGAAGCTCTGGCACCAGGCAGGCTGGATGCTGGTGGCCAGGCAGCTGAATTGGATAACAGGCCAAGCTGCTCCTTGGACTACTCAAAACAGGGAGGCCCAAACATTCACCAATTAGCCTGAAGCCCAGAATACAGCCAGTTGAAATGGCCTGTAGGGCTAAATCCTTGTTCCCTGGCTTGACACATCCTGTGTTTCTTCCCCACTGCAGTTGCCAGTTTTCCCTTCCTATCCACCCATCAATTTCTTGTGTGATTTTTTTTTTTTCACAGGGAAATTAACTCTGTGTTTCCTGAAAGGCTTCATATATGTTAAGGTTATCATTGTCTAGTCAGACTGGTAAGCCTTTCTGATGGGGGACTGGACACAGCAATACGTGTGCCAAAATCTTCAGTTCTTTACATTGGAAGTTATGTAGTGTTTTGTACACTTACTCACACACAGGAGGCACATATCCAACAGCACTGCTCTCTGTATCTATAATTTACTGGCCTGTAGGCATCCACCTGCAGGCTGCCTGGGTCAGAGATTTATTTGAAAACAAGCATAATCTGTCTTCCAAAACAGCCAGCGCGGTACAAAAACCAATATGCTGGAAGTGAAGAATTCACTGAAGAAACCAAAAGAAGTGTTGATTTGGCTGTTGTTCTCTGTAACTGCATCAAGCTTCCTGAAGCACCTAGGGAATTTTCATTGTTCTCCTAACAAGAACACCTCCCCACAATCCTGTGCTCAGCTACCCTCAGTCTTTACCTCTGACAAGCAGGAATGCTTACCCATTTCTCACATTGTGAATAAGAAATGGCCTTTAAAGTTGTGTGCATGCTTGTGAGTATTCAGAGAAATAGACTTCCCATCTCATGAGCTGAATACCATATGGACCCAAAGGACAGGAGCTCATCCACAACACTCCCCAGGGTGTAATAGCATCACTTGTTTGATGGAATTTCCTAGCTACAATCTTACAGCCAAAACAAAATCAAATGAACAAGTTTTACAATCATGCAGATGACTGACAGGAAGTTTTGTTTTCTTTTTGGGTTTTTTTTTTGTTTGTTTGTTTGTTTTTTTTGCATTAGGAATACTGAGATTGGTTTTCAGCATATTGGCCTTTCTATCTATGTAAGCTCCAAAGGCCCCACCCATGAGGATATTTTATCTATATATGTACTAAATACAGTGTGCATATATATCTATATGCTAAAGTAATAAATGATCAGAATCAGCAGTAGCCCCTATCATCCAATCACATGTTTACACAGAAATTCATGCCTTCATCTAACCCTGGCATCCGCTGGTGTGGACAGATGCATGATATTGTTTTTTCTTGGTGAACAAAGCACATTAATTTCTTTTTTGTTGGAATTTTTTCTTTCTTCCTTTTATTTATTTCTTTACTTTCAATTGATAATTTCATCTACCAATTAGCCTTGGGGTAGGGTGGGGCAGGGAGAACAAAAAAATTATACAGGTATATCGATCGATATATACACATGTAGTCCGTGTATATATAGATAGATATATACATTGTATATATTTGAAGAACATTTTCTGTCGTTTCACCTCATCTTGTGCCGCATGAATTTTTGGTGATTGATATTTTGGTTTCTTTTATATTTCTTTCCTTTTTTTTTTTTTTTGGCTCGTAATCGTGCCATACTGCTACATTTTAATTTTTTTAATCATCGCTGTACTTCTCAATTTATATTTTTGGAGTTCTTCCAACAAAATAATGATTTTTATCATCTCAAGAATGAGATATAGATCTGCAAACCAATAAAGGCAACAAAATCTTTTCTTGCCATCCTCAAGAAATCCACATTTTCAGACATCCCAAGAAAGTTGTGTGCAAAAGAATGAAGAGTATTACCCCTCCTTTATTTTTAGTTTCCTGCTTTTTTAAACTTCTGCAAAGTCTCTATCCTGTTTTTTCCCTTTTCCTTTTTTTTTTCAATTGAGTTCAGAGAAAAAAACACCCAGAACAAAAAAACCCTCCCCTTTACCCTACATATTCCCAAGGAAAACTCTTCCAATGTAAAGAGCCCTAGAAACTGCAGATGGCATAAAAAGAATTTTATTGCAATGCAGAGTGTCTGTCATATCTTTTTTTTCTGGGTCAGTGCAAGATCATTTTTCTGGCATGCTGTAGTTTAGCTGATGTAACTAACCATGGCCTTCATTAACCAGTGCATGGGCTGTGATGACACCATCGTATGTTCCATCAGAGCTGTGCATTCAGGCTAACCAAGCAAGTCTGTAGTGTATGATTTGGGGGGATATTGTTTTGATTTTAATTTTTATTTATATTTATTCTTTCTGGAAGAGTTATGCCAGTACTCTTGGCTGCTTCTTGCAGCCTCAGAGTTTTAGATCTACTTTTTTTAATGGGGTTTCTTTGCTTTTTTTTTATTTCTCAGTAGTGATTTTGTGTCTTCTTTGTGTCCATCTGTCTTGTCACTGTGTCTTGGAGTCCATTGGTCCAGTGTTGTTATGTGATTCTGTTCTCTGTTTGTAAGCTGGTGTTTAGCTCCTCGGCGCTCTGTCATCCCTCATCCCCTTCCCTTCCCCTCTTCCCTTCCTCACCTACCCGAGGGAGGTCCACAAAGAGGCACCAAGCTTTGAATGATGCTCTGAACGTCTCCCCGAGGCTTCAGGATGCATTTTGCAAGATGTCCACAGAGCTTCATAAGACCAAGTTTGCAGCTGTTCTGTTTTCTACAGTTTTCAAACTCTCTTATTATTTCACTCCTAGAAGTGTTTTACTGGCATAATGCTAAAGTGACTTTTTATACAGCTTCTTAGGGGATTTGTGTGAACATGCTGATGTCTTAGAGTAAGAATTCCTGCTATCTGTGCTTCAGGCTCCAGACAATGCCACACAGGATGCAGGCTGTGTGTTAAATGGGATGTACCTAGGACTTTTTATAAAAGGCAGTCTTGGAAAAGGAATATCACTGTGCATGTGCAGATGAAAGGATATCTGTGTGAATGTATTTTTAAAATCCACAGTTTTTAGTTTGTAGCTGGCAGACAAAAATCTAGGATGTACCTAGTATTTCCAAGAGTAGTGTGTCTTCACTCTGTGGGGTCAGTGTTCTGTCTGTCACTGTGTGAGGTCTGCCTCTTACTGATGCTGGTGACAACTGGCTAGCTGACGTTTACTTGTATAACTTGAACACAATTCTGGAATCGCATCTGGGGTGTCTTCTGGCATATGCATCATAAATGTGCAATAATGCATAAAGCAGGGGAAAACAAGCTGAGTTTTCAAGCGTCTGCTTAGACTAGAAACACTGCTTAGAAAAAATATGGTTTGGCTTGTCCAGTGGTTCGTATCCCGGTACCTTAATTCAGTTCTTTGTGAATGTACTAGCCACATTAATGGCACAGGAAGCTTCAGTGCATTAGGATGCATCAGCTGGCATCAGTGGATCAGCTCAAGTTAGTAGAGGAAAAGGCAGACAGTTTTCATGCAGATGTTTACAACATCACGAAAAGCATACTTGCACATACCTTCAGCCTAGCTAAAATTCCAGTTGTTTTGTAGGAATTAGTTTGTTCTGAAAAGAAGACGTTAAAATCTGTGAACTTTTCTCACAGAACCATGATAGAATATCTTTTTAGGCTAAAAGTTACCAGAAGAGGGAAGTGATGGGATATGTTCAGGTTTCCAACATGGAATTATTTAATTACTTTATTTAACTTACCCAAGATATGTTTCCTATACTCACAGAGAGATAAAAAGATCACTTTTCTTTCACTAATGGGAACCAGTGGTTTATGCTCAGTTTAGTTTTCTTAATTCTTATGTAATCTGAGAAAAATTACTGTGTAATTATTACAACAAAAAAATTAATCAATATTTAAAGCTGGCTTGGTTTATATTTTAGCTCTCATGTGTTTTTCATAACTAGTAATTCCTACTGAGTCTAAACCTTTTTCTTGGCAATTGCGTAAGTAAAGCAACTTCTTATAAAATTATATTGTAATCAACAATCTTGTAGTTTTGTGTAATACTGCCCTCTGGCAGAGAGACCAGAACAATCCTGTTACGAGGGGAACAGCAAAAGAAATCAATTTTTTAAAACAAGTGGCAGGTTATTGGAGCAGAACAATTGGAGTTTTAGCCCCTGCTTCATGAAGTTCAGGGTAACCTTCAGACTGGAGCAATGTGATGATCAAGTGTCTGGGCATCAGGACAGTAACCTCCAGGCTGTGATAAAGCTGCTGTGTCCTACTGAATGGTGACTTCTGTTTGCCTTATGTAGCCTCTTCTATGCCTGTGACCAGCTTTCTGCAGGGGCAAGGGGCTCACTCAAGTGCAGGAAGTGCTGTGAACGGTCCCATTGTACTCTGTTTTATCCCAGTAGGGTTATATATGGATATTGGGCACTGGAAATAGTTAATTCTTATGTTTGTTTTCTGTCTCAGGGCAGGCTGCTGGCATCAGCTTTTGTGACATTTGTCACTGAGCAAGGGGAAGAGCTGAGAGTTCAGTTGTTTAAGCCAAGAATAAAAAGCCTGAACTCTGGTGTGGAACTCCCAGTTCTACTGTTGATTCCTTCTGTGACTGTGTATGCATATTGTTCATTTGCCTACCAGTAAGGCAGGGTAAATTAAATACTTCTAGCTAAATGAGGTAAAGATGAACGGAAAGGAGGTTTAATTACTATTTTAATGGACTTTGATATTCAGGTGCAAATTGCTGTTAAACACGCCAAAATTGTTCTGTACTGCTACCTACCAGAAATGTGCAAATAAACTGTGTTATTGTTAAGGTTTTAGTACTATATGCTGTCTTCACTTGCTGTGAGAAGTAATATCATCACATATTTTTATAAAGTAGGTACAATTCTTAATCTGCTAATGCAGAGAGAATAAAGTGAGGGATAGAAAAGTCAAGTATTTTAGTGCCAGGGATCATTGGTATGACATTATTTTCATTAAATATCATTCTTCCCTCTAGAAAATGCATTGGAATGAACCAAGCTCAGGCTACATAAATTAATGTCATGAGTGGACAGCAATATACACATCTTAAATATCAGCACTTCCATCACTTGGATTTTCATCCTTGTAGAAATTTCCTTTAAAATCTTAACAGTTTCTCCAGCCTGACTTAGCTGGTGTAAGTTTCCCCAGTTTTGCATTTAAGATGATGAAAGATCAGAATCTGCCCCACAGTCTGGCTACCTTGCCCTTGCTGCCTTCCAGTCTTTTTTTAAAGCATGTTCTCTAAACTCAAAGCCATGTGCACTGTCACATTCTGGCAATCCCTCTAGTGTTGTGCCTATGTTATCAAGCTGACACATGTCTAAAATACTAAGATATGATATTTTCAACCTGCTGCGACTTGCTTTTTGTCCCTGTTAGCTTTGATTTTCAGCTTCATAAAATATATGGGAAAGAAAATAAAAATAGCCAATGACACATTCAATGGAAGAGAAGAGCTAGCACATGACTCAGAAACAGATTTTGCATCAAAAGCAAATGTTTGTTTATTAGAACCTTAAATGTCTATAGCAACTGATTACCTTTAAACAAGAAGAAAGTATCTGATTTCTGAAAGATAAGTAATGTCTGTTAGAGAAAAATCCTATTAAGCATTTACAGATATTAGGGACAGAGATAGGCTTTTGCTTCTAAAGATTTTTCTTAGAAATTTCTTTTGGTCATCATGCCTAGACCTAAGGGTGCCTTGTGTTCTAGAAGCTCCAAGGTACTGATGTTCACATGAACTAGAACACCTAGAATAATCTACACCTCAGTAGAGCAGGAAGAAGGATTCTATTTTCCACCCAAGTAGATCATGACAAACCAAAGTTTATCATTACATCAAAGGGATTATAACTTTGTCTTCATTCTTCCTCTCTGTTTCAGGTCCATTTTTTTATTTACAAGTTGTAAAAATCAGTGCTTTCTCCCAAGTGTAAGAAACGGGGGATCCCGGTTCCTAGGGGATGTGAAGTGTAGTATTTCTTTAATACTACATAGCTTAAATGCTCTTTGTGGAGCAGACAGCCAATTTGGAAATGAGATATAGAAGCAATAATCCAAACAAAAATAAATTAGACTGGCTTGATTTGAAATCTCAGATGTCTACTAATTTGAGAACTCACTTGATCTTTGCACTGACAAATACATTATTAAAACCTTGCAAAAGAGCCACCACAAAGGACCTTCTTTCTCTGTTTCTGCTGATCTCATAAAAACTGAAATTCTTTGGTCCCATGGAGTGGTGTTAAAAGGATCATCAGCTCCTCTTTTGATGTTCAAGAGGAACTACAACTATTTTAAAAACAAAGTTACAAAATCTCAAATTGTCCTCTTTTAGAGCAACAAGAAAATGCCCCCAATTTTATCTCCACTGGTTTCACTCCACCTCAGTGTCAGAACAATAAATGTCAGCAGCATTAAAAAAGGGGGAAAGAGGTTGCTCTGTCTTTGAGGGACAGCAGAAATGCAAAGCAATTTTAGCCATTTTTAGCTTTTTTTTTCAAATATATATATATATATGTCCATAATTCAGGATTTTTCCCTAGTACTGAAACCAGTATGACTGATTCTAGATACTAGTTTTAGCAACTACTGATTTCCCTCCTGAAATCTTGGGGAGTTCATATATTTTTTTATTTAACCAATGAAAAGAGCAAAAATAGTCCTGTAAATAATTCAGGTTATTTTCTAATGTATCAATGTATAATTTTATTCTCTTCTTCTGACCTCTCTCCATTCAGTAACAAATCTACTGTGGAGTGCCTAGACACCAGTATTTCCCCTAGAATCCATGGTTCTCCTGTATGCTATTTTTTTAGTGCTAAGACGGGGATGATAAATGTATTGCAAAACGTGCACACACGCTCTCTCTGTGCGTGTATGTATATTTATACATCTGTTAATGCCATGTTTATATTCTGGCTAAAAGAAGCATTTCTGGGAACTGAACTAGTAGAATAAATTTGTTTAGGAAATTTATAAGCAAATGTGGAACAAATAGATTGAATCTTGCCTTATTCTCTCATGTTCCCGTTATGTTCCGTTAGTTCAAGCCTTTGGCTCTGTATAACTCAGAAAGCTGCTAGTCCATCTCATCATTTTGGGGGAGGTGTTTGGTGAGTGAGGGCAAGTGTGGCTCAGGTTTGAGATCAGGGCACTCACTGAAACAGAGGATCCCTGTCACACATCTGAACTCACAGCAGAGAGGTGTCTTTGGTGAGGTTCTGAATCATTTACCTCTGCCAGGGTTCTGGGGACTCTCAGAGACCTGTGGAGAGGATTAAAAAGGTTTGACAGCTGGAGAGAAAGTCAGTGCAGTGGGAGTATGTATGTATCTGAAATAAAATAAAGTGCTCTTTTGTTCCATAAACTGGCCATGCTACCCCATGTGCCCTTATTCCCATGGTTGATGGGTGACATTCCCTGGAACATTGTGGATCATGTGCTGGTGGAAGGCCCCTCCTTGGCACTGGGGCTGTTCTTACACAGATCAGAGGTTTTGCCACCACACAGCCAAAAACCTCCTCTGCCCCTTCACTGTGGAGGTGCAAACCTGGTCTCAGCAAAGCATCTGCTGCTTTTGCAAATGGCCAGTTGTTTGGGCCTTTAACCTTTAACATTTCAGTCTCTCACATCCTTTACTTCACATGCTTAAACATGCCAAATAAGCCCCAAAGGAATTCAGAGGCTGAAAAGTAGTTGAAGATATTTATGCCATAGTTCTTTTTAAGTAAAAAATGAAGATTTGATGCTGTCCAAATACTGTAGGGACTCTATCTAGTCTCTTCTGAGCTATCTGTGTCATATCCAAAACAAGAAAAGATTCCGTAACCCCTAAAATGCTGGGCTTGATTACTTTTTTTGCATTTTGAAATTGGTACTTTAAAAAAAGTGAAAATTCCATTCTTACAAAATCTCTAATTATGAAACAAAGTAAACTTAAGTTTTGAAATATTTTATGGTGACTTCTTTAGTCTCCCCACTTCATTTGTCTCCTTTTTTGATTTCTGAAAATATGACTACTAAACTTCACCTGTAACTAACTTCAGAACTTCTTATAGTTCTTTCCAGTTTTTCAATTTCTTTTCTCCCCCATTAGGTTCCCCAGAACATTAAACCATACTTTCCTGCATAGGAAGCATCTGTCACTAGTTCTGCATGAATTATGTTAGAAGACTAAACCCTTTGATTACATTTATCAGAGGAGTTGAGCCAGTATATTTCAAATTTTTCTGTTGTTTTGTTCAAAGCTTTTCACTGTATTTTGAATAGCAATGGTAAAGTCCACCCCTGAAGCTGAGTGATCTTTCCCACATATGCTGTTTTCCAAATCCATCACTTTTCCCTTGGAAAGAAAAAGCAAACAAAAATGATTTTGAGAGACAGGAAAAAAGTCTCCTTCACTAAGATGATATTTTTAGAAACAGATGGTAAAACAAACTGCAGATGTTGTGCCTGCAGCACCTCTATTCTAATAACGGGCCTGTTGAAAGATGAAAGCAGCCATTTGTGTGTCTAACTCACTCTGTTAGTAATTCTTCCTCCACGCAAGAAGAGCAGGGAATCCTGGTACAACAGTTTTTTCCCTATCTTGCCTCCTCTGAAAAGGATTTACACAGTTCTCTGCTGGAGTATGAGTGTTCTAGTCGTGCTGTCTACAGCAAACACAAAGACATGATATTATAGGAAAAATGAATGCCTCATTTGCTATTGAACCAGTCAATTTTTTATTCTCCTAGTGACTTTTTTCCTTTGCCTCTCAGATGACCTTTCCTTCCTGATGACAAGCTGCAAGTTTTCTGTTGGCCTGTCTCATAGGTGGCAAGTGTCCAAACACACACTGCCAATTCAGATAGTTTAAGAAACTCTTAAGACCTGCCAGGCTTGGCGTGCCTCATGTAAGAACACTATATTCACATGAAATGTTTAAAGTATCCTGAGGAACTTGAACAGTTTGGTTTATTTTTCTTAGCCAAATTTGCTTGCATTTCATTAAGGCTAATTAATTAGGATCTAAGCAGCAAGTTAGGTCAAAGCCATTTGGACTACTGTAACAGCAGACATTTTGTGAAGGCCCAGATTTTTTATGATCTTCAGAACATCAATTGCTATTGATACCTATGGCTTTTACCTTAAAATCTCTATACAAGCAACAGTGTTTGTTGTATTTTATTGGCACTTAATCTCTGATGCCAGCTACACATTCAAGATGCTTATTTTAAATGAATTTTAGTAGTTATATCCTGAATATGGCTGCATATGTGAGCATCCAATAGCCCCAACCACATTTTATAGCTATATTGCCATAATTTTTCTAGCAGCTAAGGGGAGTTTTGTGGATATTAGAGCAATTGAGCATTTGCTTCAAAGATCTAAATTTTAGATTTACACACTGGCAAGAGATAGTTAATCCTTTTGTAGACCAGGCCCTTAAGGTTTATCTGAATGGCAGAACTTGAAATAAGACCTTGGAGTCTTAATTCTTCTTTCAGTTTCTAACCCTAGTTAATCTCTCCTCTACTTTTAAACAAAAAATTGTATTTTGATCCTACAGATTTCTTAACTCTTCAGACAGATACACACACCAGGAGGTCATTTGTCTGGGGATCTAGCCATGTTAGAGCAATGACAGCTTTTACTGTGTGTGTTATATTAGATCAATTTTCTAATTCAAGGGAGATTTCAGCAAGTGCAAACCAAGATGATGACACTGTCTACAGTGAAGGCAAAGATTTTAGACATCTGCTTAAAGCAATGATTGTTGTTCCTTGTTGAACAGCAGTTCTTTATCAGTTTTCTCTTTTTATTGTCTTGAGCTGTTCTATTCTGGTAATGAAATGCATAGAACTGTACACATAATTTCAGGGGTAGTACTGACAAAGACGAGTAGAGAGGCACTGTTATCTCTCTGCTCCATTACAGTGATGCCTCTGCTTATCCAGCACCCGAGCTCTGGATGTAGCTGGGAAGCTTAACAAGTATAGGGAAATGGTGCAGAGGAAGGAGATTCTTTGCAAGAAAGGATTAAGGGATGGCAAATGCGGTTTCCTTTTATAAAATCCAATAAATCTGAGCTTTACATTTATGACTGGAGCACTAGGAAAGGTGCTGGAAACATAAAGGAAAGACAAAGAAAAAAATATATATAGTTGTATAAACATGTTTAGATATATGTAATATATAGTAAATACATACAAAAAACACCTAAGTATTGTTCAATTCCAGGATATGATTACAGATTTCAGATAGTCCTAGCAAATATCTTGGATGTGAAAACAGAGTGCTGGTAATATTCTCTCCTCAGGTGATAGACTACATGTCGTATTTTAGGTTTCTCTGATTCCACTGTAAGAAATTATGCACTGCTAGTGTAAAGTTAGCAACAATGCATATAGGTGTTATCAGTGTAAAACTGCTGCAGGTGAGTAGCAAATCATGCTCATAAGTTTTAAAACTAGGATTGTTTGCCAGAACTGAACATTAGATCAGAAAGAGTGGATTAGGTAATTCATAGCATATATAGAAAAAAACCCAATTGTATGTACAAGGAATTCCTGGGAGACTACATTTGGTAATAGGCTTAAATTACCAAAAGCAGAATTTTTCTGCTGCATTCCTCACTTGTTTTATAATTCTCTTCCAAAGCTTTTGTCCACAGCATTTGTGAAAGAGATATTGATTTTTCTTTTGGGAAAGAAAGGAGTCAGCTCTTGGATCTCTATAGCAGTTTGGAATTTGGATGGAAATTAAATACTTTCATAGTAAAAAAAAGAATGCAAAAATAATTGTGTAGATTCTTGCATATATGCATGTGCATGCATATTTGCTAACTACATTAACCACATGGCTAGAAAAACTGGCAGCCTGATGAGATATTGAGTGAATTAGGATTAATGAAAGTAGAAAGTATTTAGCAGTTTATAGTATTAGGGCTAGATTTCTATGGTTATATGTAGAAAAAAAAAATCACTACATAGGGTTAGTTAGGCCTTAAATCACAGACTGGAAAAAAAAATTCCAGATGATTTAACAGAGAGGGGAGACTTTAGCTGTAGCATTTCAAAGCTCAGCTGTCAAATACAACAGCTTGTTTTCATAAGGTGCATATCATCTACATTTTTTACTGTATTTCATTACAATGCTCTACTTTATTCTACACTGTTTGAATACATAAGGAACGCCTGTTGGTTTTCTGAGATCAGGCAGCTTCTTACTTTCACTTACTTTTTTGAGCCCAGCTGGTGCATCTGTATTATGCTTATTAATATTCTTAAAGGGAGCAGGGATAAACCCTCCTTTGCTTTTTTCTGTCTTTAAAGTAAGCCATTGCTACTTCCATTTTCATTTTTGCACTTGATAGTGTTATGGATCTTCGTGATCTTATCTAAGAGCAGCCAGCCCTATATGTCAGGAACAGTGTTTGACCAGAAATGCATGGTTACTACTTCAGTGGCATCGTTTATCTCAGATTTGAAATGTGTTTTGCAGGTATTAAAAAGAAGTTTTTCAGACCTTTAGTATGAGTGATGAATGCTATTGTCTGCTTTTCCTAAATATCATAATCAGAGACATTAAAAGGATGCTTCCTTAGATGTCTCACTAACAAGCTTTAGTTGAGAGAAACAAGGAGTAATGCAGGAATAAAATTATTTTTAGGGTATGAACAGTTGCAGAGGTGGCAGGAGGATAAACTACTGCTGAGTTTAAAAGAAGAATTGCATTAATAAAGGAGAGGAAATGTTTCTAAATAAAAAGGTGTTTTCATTATAAAAAGTCATATTCTTTAAGCAAAAGGAATAATTTCACCCATAGCCATACCTGAATGCCATAGATGAGCAGAAAGTGTTTCCTCCTCTTCACTGATCTGTGTGTTTGGTTTTAGAAACCAGCCCACTGATTTTAAGGTTCTGTATCCTGAGGGTCCCTGTACATTCCATACAGCACTGGGGCTAAGGAATGGCTTCCAATCTGCCCCTCACTTTTCTGTGGAGTCAGTTAGCTATGTTCAATTTAAAAGGGCATATATTTCTGTAAGGTCACCGTAGGCAATAGGGTGGCTACAAGGTTGCCGAGTACATACCTTAACCTACAGTCTTTCCTTTTGAGTGGTAATGATGGGAGACCTGAACTCATCTCTCAGATCCCTAACTTGGTTTGGCAGCAAGCTGATATGAAGGATATCTTTAGAGTTGGAAGTAGATATTTTTCTGGTTGGAAAATCATCCACTGAGGCATAATAAGCAGGAAACACCATGGTAGAGTTCTGAAGTAGAATGTATATTTTTAAGAGAAAGGTGAAGCAGAAGAAAGAGCAGAAATGAAGTATTTTTTCCAGTTAACTCCATGTTATGCCTCCCTACCTATGAAGACAGAGCACATACAGCTGTCATCTTATCTCAAAGCTTAGTGCTCCTGTGCTGAATTCTGCTCTTTGTAGTTGTATGTTTGAATTGCCACTTGCTTCCCTTTCTCAGTATTTTTCAGCAGAGGTAACCACTATTAAATTACCATACAATGAAATAAGACAATAATAAGGAATTGTGATGGAGCTATAAGACAGCAATAACAACTTATAATTTGGCTTCTGGCATGCTTCCATTTTGATGAATAATTCAATGCCTTGGAAGGTTGTGAAAAGAAGCCACTTTGCATTAAACACTTAAATTTACCATGAAAGACTAGCAAGAATTGTTTAGGCACTGGAAATAACAGGCAAATCTGCCAGTTCTTTTTCAGTATAATGTTGGTCCATGTGTCTGTTCTCATTTAATGTCCTTTGCAGAAGGCAAGCAACAGGCTCAAGTGTCTAAAATAAGCCTTTTGAAGGTGAAACATTTCTTCTAACTTCAAAACAGGGCTGTTCATTAATATCCTAATAAGGCAGTAAATCACAGGGCAATAAGGTTAGAATTTGAACACCTTTTTGTTTCATTCACAAAGTTCAAAGCTGCAAGTTTGCCAATAGCAGAATTGCTCAAAGAAAGTGTTCGTTCTATTAACATAATGTTTCCAGCTCTATCTCTTTTTTGGTTGTGCTTAAGACCATCAATTAGACTAAGAAAATGAATAGAAATAATGAATTCATCAGAAAAATAATTCTGCATGAGAAAATTTTGTGGCTCATGCAGATAAAGGAAATTAGAGTCTATGAGAAAGTAATAGACTTTCCTATTAAAATCTAACCATACAATGTCTTACTTCATAGTGGAGGAAAGCCTAATATGATAAGATTTTTTTAGCTTCTTTTAATTAACTTTCCGTCCTATTAGACTTGATCTGCAGTTAACTTTCATTTCACAGGTATTCATGATTTTTATGCTCCTGAGAATTACTAAACTGTGAAGCTCAGACATGATGGTTAATAGCCATGCAGTCATTTTTCAGTTGATTTTCTAACAATGACCCTGAAATTTAAATGTAAATACCTCAGGTAATACAGTAAGCAATAATATGGAAAACATATTCAAATGTATTACTATATATCCCTTTAAATAGTGATTCCACAGCAATCTGACCTGCTCTGGTCTATGAATATTAGCTGTTGGTTTGAAAAAAAAATAAAAATATACACACACCATACCCCCCATCCCCCCCATCCCCCTTCTCCATCCATTTTGTAAGGTAACTTCTCTAACAAAGAAAACAAACTTTTGGGGTAGTGGGATATATGTTATCTTATCATGGTGTGAAAATTAGGGAGAAAGAATGCCAAGGCCTCCCAGATTACAAATGAGGTAAGCAGAATTAATAAATAGCAAAAAGGAGTCATCCTGAATTTTTGTTTAAAAAGTCTGTATGGACCTGAAGAATTGTGATGTCCATCTCCTCAGCTTTGTTCATGGACATATTGGCTTTACTTGTGGTTCTGAAATAGACACAATTATTATATTTTAGAATCATAGAATTGTTTGGGTTGGAAGGGACCTCAAATATCTAGTTCCAACCCCTTCACCATGGGCAGGCACACCTTCCCCTAAACCAGGCTGCTTAGGGCTCCATCCACCTTGGCCTTGAACATTTCCAGGGATGGGGCTTCTCTGAGAAACCGGTTCCAGTGCCTCACCACTGTCACAGTAAAGAAATTCTTCCTAATATTTAATTTAAATATACCTTGTTTCATTTTGAAGCTGTTGTCCTATCACTACATACCCTTATAAAAAGTCCCTCTCCAGCTTTCTTGGAGGCCCCCTTTAGGTACTGGAAAAAGGTGCTGTAAGGTGTCTCTGGAGCCTTCTCTTCTCCAGGCTGAACAGCCCCAACTCTTTCAGCCTGTCTTCATAGGAAACAAGCTCCAGCCCTCAGCTCCATGACCGTCCTCTGGACTTGCTTCAACAGGTCCTTCTTATGTTGGGGGCCTCAGATACTAATATCATCAATACTAGCATAAGTTAACTTTTGGAATGAGATCCATTTCTCTTCTAATCCAATCTTTTTTGAAAACAGAGCAAATACCATTCTCAGCCACTTTCTTGCTGTAATGCAACCTCTGATAAACAGCTTAAAGCGTTGGCTTCTGAATCACAGTAGAATTTATTCGTCATTTGCGATGTTGAAAAAGAGGATTCAAACTTGCCTGCAGCAGCTTTCCATTGCTGTAATCCTGAACTTTCAAAAGAAAATTTGCAAAAACAGCACCCTCTCTTAATGCTTCTGCACTTCATGGCTAGTATTAAACTTCCTGTGAAAACAAACAAACAAGTCCTGCCAAAAATTCATTCCCAAATGCCTGAGTCATGGCACTGTCCCCTCTTGTCTTTTCTAAATGATAGGCAGAAGTAGCTCACATGTTGAAAGCTCCTATACAAAGGATTCCCCCTGCAGTGCTTCAGAGCTAGATAGCTCGTATGTTAGTTAGCTCTATTGTATTTCTGATGCAGTTACAAGTGCTGCCTAGTAGGAGAATTGACGTCAGAGCATGGATTAATAGGCATTTGCCATTCCATCTCCAAACACCTCTGCTTGAGATCTCAAGGGGATTCTAGTGCTTTTGAACATTATTAAAATCAAAAGGAAAGAGCATCTCACATTGTCTGAAGTGGTGTGAGAGAACAACACCTAACATACTGCTCAAAAGCTTGGCACTCCATTTTTCCTTTCCAGAGGAAGAGTTGGTGTTCTATTTATTTATGTTTACAGATTATCAGGGTTTCTACCTAGGGTTTTCTACCACTTCCCAGTGCTAAGTTTGTAGAACCTGTCAGCAGTCTGCTTGGTAGTGAACTTGTCATCAGTAACAGTCTCTTATGTAACATTTTTCCTTTATAGGTTACTGGGGATTAAAGCTTTAGTGTATGCAACATGAGCTCATTTTACTGATGGAGAACTTGGTCCAACCTTTAGGATGACTGTGAGGCAGTCCTTGTATTAATTCTGAGGACTATTTTGCCTTGTTTTTTTCTGAAGAGGAGACTGACGTCCCATAGTACTAGGACTCAGTTCTTGTAAGGCTTCTTGTAACATGGGCAAAATAACATTATGAGCAGCGCTGTACTGCTTCCATCATTTGGAAGATGATCTTAATAATCCCTCATTTTGTGCAGTTTTTTGACATGTGCTTGAATAGGTCATTTCAAGTCTTAACTCTTACACCCCAATTACTCTAGGAGGGAACTTAAAATTGCTCAAACTTAGTAGAATAAAACGTGCTCTATAAGAATCCCTATCATGCCCTGTGATTAACAAAATAACTGAGTTTAGGTGTGAAGGCACAGGTAAATTAATCTTGTTCAAAGGCTACTGGAATAAGCCTCTTCCCAGCCATCACACTGTAAATTCTCTTTACTCTGCATTTTACAAAGAACTGATATTCACAATGCTGAAAAGACGTGGTTCATTATTTCTTCTCAGTAATTGCACTTTTTAGCTTAATATAATTACCAAGGAAATTGTGTATTGTTTTTTGTTGGAATTTATCACTTATAGTCCAACTTACACGTTAACACCCCTGTTCTTTTCTAGAGCTTGTGCAACGCTTTCCTTGGTACTGTGTGTACACTGCTAAAGGTCTATGGTTGTACTGATTCCCATGTATCCTTGAGAATAAGGTGTAGCTGCATCAGTGGAGACTTCTAAGTGGGTGTGCTTTAGATCTTGAATGTCTTCCAGAGACATAAGTAATTCCTGTTATATTCCTGGATTATTTAGCCATCCAAGAAGTGGAAACCACTTTTCTTTGTGTGGTTTTTCTTTGCTTTATTTTGTTTACAACTCCAAGTCAAAAAGCACAATATCTATCTCTGCATACAGGCTGCAAATGCAAGTTCTTCCCAGCACAGATTTGTGTCTGTAACAGGAATAGGAAATACTAAAAGAAGAGGGGTTATTGAGGGCAGAACTAGAATCACTAGTTTCTTTCAGAAAATAAGTTTATTGCAAGAGAAACCTTTTACCAGTGATTCTACTACGCTTTGGCTTTTCCTCTCACAAAGCAAGGGAGGAAGTTCCATCCACTAAGTTACTTGCAGTTGGATTAGCTGCAGACTTTGAAAATGTAATGTGCTTATGCTGTTTTAGGGATTAATTCGATTACTTTGTAGGAACTTTCAACAGAAATGGAAATGTAGCCTAGTATGCAAGTGATTAAAAATATTGCACTGAAAAAGGGTTCTGCCTACTCCTGAAGTACACCACTTCCTTTCAGGTAGTTGTAGAGAGATAAACTCTTGGCCTCATTTTCTCCAGGTTTAACAATCTCAGGTCACTCAGCCACTCCTTGTAGGACTTTCCAGACCCTTCACCAACTTTGTTGCTGTTCTCTGGATATGTGCCATCACCTCAGTGTCTTTCTTGCAGTGAGGGGCCCAAAATTGAGTGCAGAACTCAAGGTATGGCCTCACCAGAACAGGCAGACAATCCCTGCCCTGGTCCTGCTGGCCACACTATTTCTGACACAGCCCAGGATGCCACTGGCCTTCCTGACTACCTGGGCACACACTGGCTCATGTTCAGCTGCTGTTGACCAGCACACCCAGGCCCTTTTCTGCCAGGCAGCTTTCCAGCCATTCTGCCCCCAGCCTGTAGCACTGCCTGAGGTTGTTGTGATGCAAGTGCAGAATCTGGCACGTAGCCTTGTTGAACCTCGTGCAGTTTACCTCAGCCCATTGATCCAACCTCTCCAACAGTGTATGACTTAGGATACTACTACTGAGAAGATATGCAGAAGTCATGAAGCATTTATTAGCATTTGGACAACCTGATGACATGTATTTTTACCTACCTGCTTCATAGCTGTAGACTGAAGGAAGGGGACATTAATATAGCCTTGCTGCTCTATATTTGTGGATTAGCAAAAAATTATGTACATTTCAGCATTCTGTAAATATGCAGAAAACTTTTGCTACATGTGTTTAGACCAAAGATGGTAAACTATTCCTACTCCCACTAAGAATATTGGATGACACTCTGCTGCTGAGTTTGCTGGTATGAGAATCTGGGTTTTGGTTGCAAAATCCCTTCAGAAAGACTTCTTTCCACTTAACTGACTTCAAGGATTAAATAAGTTTGGCTTTACATAAAAAAATAAAAAAAAAAAAAAAAGCCATAGCTGGGCTGACTACAAATATCAATCTCCAGTCTTTCAAAAAAAACCACATCAGATCTTTCTCCCTGGAGAAAGAGACAGTTTAGAGATGCATGGGAAGAATGCTTTCAGGCCAGTGATATTGGCTGGGCTGCTTAGCACTGGAAGCATCAAATACTCTTTGATTTGTAGGACTGTGAAAAGATAATAAGCTTATGGCAAACACCTGAAAAATTCTTTACTGCTGTGGGAGTTTAGCCCTATGATTTCCTTAGCTCTCAGAGCTATAAATGTTCTTTCATTTCTGATGATAGTTTTTTAGCTCATTGCCATAAAGAAGCCCAACTAATTAACCCTTACACACAAATCCAAAAAGAACAGCATGTGGGACTTTGCCAGTCACTCTCATATAGATATTCTTACTATGGATTGCTTTTTTATTTCTAAGCTTCAGATGTGCCTGTGGGCTTAGAATGAGAGAGCTTTTTACCAGTACAAACAGCTGGTGCAAGGGAAGTGATATAACTAATTTATATTCTTAGGCTCTTCCTACCTCTATATTTTGTAGTGGACCAGCTAATTCAATACACTTCTCTTGCAGTTTAAATTAGTGCAGAATGCTGGGAATCACAGGAACAGATTTTTATTCTGAGTTGGCTGTAGGGAAGAGAGTTTGCTTTGAAACCTAGTATTTAGTCCTATTAATCTATAAGCTATTTGTTGCTTGTGATATGCTAAGCATTTGTTTGGCTGGATGTCTGAAAAACACTAGGAAAGGTTAAAAGCATGCAAGAATGAGCAGTTTGCTTTGTGAGCTAGTACAGGCAAGAAGAAGAACCAGAGTTGTGTTGCAGTGGACAGAACTCAAACGATGTGGAAGTCAGTGTGTTAAGAATGAGAGAAACAGTCAATTTTAATGGAGCACAAGGACATGAGGTTGTGTCAGGGGAGGTTTAGGCTGGATGTTAGAAGAAAGTTCTTCACCCAGAGGGGGGTTGGGCACTGGAGCAGGCTCCCCAGGGAAGTGATCACAGCACCAAGCCTGACAGAGTTCAAGTGTGTGGTGGGACTCATCTTGGGGATGGTGCTGTGCAGGGCCACGAGCTGTACTTTGATAATCTTAGTGGGTGCCTTTCAACTCAGCATATTCTGTAATTCTATGATTCTGTGATTAGTGTGGTAAAAGACATAGAAGTTCCAGAGGTTAGCATGAACCTGAGAACAGTAGTGCAGCCCTAGATTCTAATTTGCCATCCATCTTTCATATTGCTCTTTAACACACACACACAGAGAAAGAGAGAGAAATGTGCATTACCTTCACTTTTTTCATTTCCCTTTAAAATATGACTTGAAAATGAAAAATAGTAGAATAAAACTTTATCATTGAAGTACTGAACAAGGGGCTTTTTGTATAATTGTTTCCCTGTTGATATATGTTTTTTTTCATTAGAAAACACTGGCTATCAGCTCAATCCTTCAAGCAGTAAACTTGTAAGCTTTGATAATACAGATGTTTATACTCCCAGTCCTTTGATCTAGTTTAAGTTTTTGAAAATAAAAAAAAAGCTGCACTAGTTATGCTTTTTAGTTGTTGGTTTGTTTTTGTTGGTTTTTTTTCCTGAGGAATAATTTGCTAAGTGTTCAGTAATAAAATAACATCTTGTAGCTTCATGTGGAAGCATTTAGGATACAATTTTCAAATCAGGACACCTAGTTTTTACTATTAACAACCAGAATTTTTTTAAAGATTGAAGAAGGTTTTCCCTCAACAGAAATTGCTGGACCCAGATTTTCTGAAGAACTCTACTTCTATTCAAGCACCTCTGTACTGACCAAATAAAAAATTGCTTAGCACCCTTCAAATCAAGGCTTAAATCAAGATTTCCTTTACAAAATCTTGTCATCTCTTTTAGTGTCTCTGGCTCCAGTAGTGGTTCTCTGTTTTGATCTTTCAGGCAGTAAAAGGCTTTTCCAGACCCTCGTGCAATGAGTTAGGCATTTATCATCAAATAGGGCATAAGTATTTTCTGGAGAGGCCTGACATAGACTGCACAGTTGGCAACCAGACTCATGCCTTACAGTCTGTTTTGCATCAAAGAGAAGGCACTCAATTCTAATGTGCTGAAGGGGGATATTTCACTGCTCTGAAAATCCAGCTGCAAGTCATGACAAATACTGATTAAAATTCAAAGCTTAAATGCCTCTTTGTGAAACTCCCTAAGTACAATTAAACCAGAGGCTCAGAATCCTGGTGGGGACTGATGTCCAGGGACACTAGCCTTGTAACCTTGCCAAACAAAAATCTCCACTGAGGTCTGAAAAGGCCTCACTTCTGTAAAATTTTTTCCCATTTCTAACCAATTTTTTTTCTGATCCACAAATGAATTCCCAAATTTTCCTATGTAGATCAACATTTTGCTCCCTGTAACCTGCATGTTTTGTCCCTGAGATAACCCTGACCAGGTTTCCTCTTCTGTGGTTTGACCTCTTCCCTTCCTAACAAGTTTACCAAAGGGATGTAGGAGATAGGTCCAGTGCAGCCTCCCAGCATAGGCATGGTACATTCCAGCTACAGCTGCACTGAGCAGTTGTGCACTGTCAATGCAACCTCATCATTTCTGAAGTAGAGCTCTTATATAACTCCTCCCAGAACTGGACACTTTTTAGTAATACATCTAAAACCAACCCAGGCTATTTTATTTGTGGGGTTTATACTTGCTTAATATTTCCCAGAACTAACACTGATCTATCAGTGGCTTTAGAGGTGCCATTGCTCCTCATATTAATAAGTACCAAAACATCCTACCTGTTTGTTATCGTTATCTATACAGAAGTACCCCTGGCCACATCCACAGGGAGGATATCCTCATAATTCCCAGAAATTCAGTCTCAAGATAGCTCCCACTTCAACTGATTGGTGGTAGCATGACCTCATGATGGCTTTTGGAATGATCTTGCTGACATTCCTGATGGAAAACTAAGCTGTATGCAGTTCTTACAGCCTGATTTTCCCACCTCCTGCAGAGATTCATCTTAGGCAGGGTCCAAAGCTTTATATGTAATTTTGTTGTCTTTTAAAACACCAGACAAAACTGTCTGTTTGTCTGGGGTCCTGAGTTCCTTCTTGAAAGGACTGATATCTAGGTGATGGTCTTTATACAGAAAAATGCAGACATCATATGTGTTATTAACAAATTCAGAGGAAGCTGAGGACCCCTCTAGGACATATAGTATCTGGGATACAGTTTTAGGAAAGAACCAATTAGTAATATCTCCTTGAATTTTTAATACTTTTGTAGCATAGGAGAAAGCAGTCTCTGTTTTAATGCTAGCAGTGGCAGCATTTTTTGAAAAATAATGGCAGCATTTTGGCAGAAAAATAAATGCTACTGATTTCAGGTGTGCCTTGGAGAGTTAGAGTTAGAACAAGGGATGGAGTCTGGTGTTTTGAAGGGATTCAAATAGGCCATAGTCAGGGTGAAAATTATACCCTAGCATAGCTTATAATTTCTCCTCATCCTTTTCCCCTTCTGCCCTCCCCTAGAAATGCAGAGATCCTGCTGGAATGTTCTTTGCCCTTTCTGGAGAGGCATGGATGATATACCCCTTGTCTGCCCCTTCCCTTCTGCCTGCCCACCCCCCAAATCCTTGCTTGCTCTTCTGTTTTTCTACTTTCCCTAAATGCAACTTACTTTAAGCATGCATTATTATTAACATCCTACAGTAAAATTAAGCTATTATATAACCCATTTGTCGATCTCAGCCAATTTCTTCTATCTTTTTCTATGTCTATTTATGACGTACATCCAGACTGCACGTCTTTTTTTTTTCTTCCTCTCCATGTTTATTTTAAAAATAAGTGATAAAAAAGATGTATTAAAAAAAAAAGCAACACTCAAGGGTGGTGGGGTTTTTGACCAACAATTGAAAACATATTTGAATGGGAGGGGGATGGAAGGAAAGAGAATCCAATTATTAAAAAAAAAAATTCAAATTATGAAAGTGTCCCTAGACTGCTTTGTCTGTTCCTTTCAATGTGTGCATCTGGTTTGTCCATCTTTGAAAGTGTGTGGAATAATTTTTTCTTTAAAAATAAAATTTTGAAATCCAGCAACTGTTCTTATCTCCCTTCTTCCTGGGAACAAAGTTCTCTTTTTCCTTTTTTTGCTTTTTTTTTTAGTATATCTCTACATTGTTATATTTTGATGTATTTCTTTTCAATGGTTGAATTTCTAACTTAGATTTGGTTTGTTTCAATCTGATAATGAAAAAAAAAACTAAACAAAAGAGTTATGAATTGTTTTCTGCAATTTTTTCCCTCTATTTCTGTCTTTAAATAAGGAACTACTTCACTGGCAGAATCCTACAGCTGTATTTTTGAGATTCTTCAGGGAATCTGACTATAAAAGCAGTCTAATTTGACAGTGGGGTGGGGTGTGCAAACACAATATTTACATTTGAAACAGTACATTTGATGTACTCAAGAAATGATTGTCTCAAATTACTGAGAATACTGATGCCATTTTGATGAAATCAGAAAAGATGATTCTTAGAACAAGAAGGCTGTGGGTAGCTACAGATGAAGTTGTTCTAATTCCAGTGCATAAAACTAGTTTCCTTGGTTTTTTTGTTTTACTCTCTGGTTATTATTATTATTATTACTATTATTATTATTATTATTAGTTTATGTATTTTTACTGCTATTTTTAGTAGGGAAAAGTCTTAACTGTTTTTATAATTTGAGAACCTTTAATGAAAATGTAAATATTAATACTATAATTATTAATTTTTTTGTAACTTGCATGTTGAAGAAGTTGCAGCTTAGGGTTTGTGAGATTGTCAATGTTAGAGTTCTGTTCTTTCTTTTTGTTGATGGGCATGAATATGCTCATTTGTTTTTGTATATTGCCCATCCCTTCCTTACAGCCAGAAGCTCTAATGCTGCTAGATCACTCCGTACCGCCCTTACATGGACATGGCAACTGACTTACACATTCACTCCCATCATCTTCATCTCCTGTGTAGTACACTCATAGATTTTTACACTCCCACTCCATCCACCCTAAGCATTTTTTCTTCCCATAAGTTCCCCTTCACCACCCCTTTCTTTAGCATTGTTAAAATTTTATGTGCAGTCATCCATTCCTTAAAACACACACACACAAAAATTATAGAAAAAAAGAAAATGTTTAAAAAAATATATATCAAATTGACCAAAAAGGCAAAAAAGCAACAAACTTTGCTTTTCAAAAAACATTATATGTGTAGATATACAAACAAGCAAAAGTAAATTCAATAAATTGTACAGGATTTTTCAACTGCAATATGCTAACAACTTTACATAAGATAAAAAAATACAACCAAAAACAGCAGAAAAAAAAAAGTTCAAATTTGTTAAGATGCAAGATTTTTTTCTTTTCATGTTATGTGGTGTGGATGTATGTGTTGTTGCCTCCCTGTATCGCCCTTTGTTGTAAAACAAATATATTTAAAAGAAATAATAAACATTTTGCTAAAAAAGTTTTTAAGAAACAACAGCAAAAAAAAGCAAGTTACAAGAATGTGGCAATGCTACTTGTCCAAGAGCATTCTTACACAACTTTCTTTTGTAAATTTTTCCTTTCATGCCAAAAAACATGCGGGCAATTTGTTGATGTAAGTTGACTGTTATGAAATCAATGTGGTATGCTTTCTAAATATTTTTATGTATTTTTGGTTACCTTTTTTTAAAGGAAATAATGTTTTTGATTTTCATAATTTTTTTTCAGTTCTCATAGGTTTTGATCTTTCTTTTGCTGATGAAGTGAATTACTTGTTCTGTTTTTCCTTTCTCTGATCTTGTTGCTGTGGCATTTTTATTTTCTAGTGTATGGTTTTGTTTTAGGAAAATACATATAAGTTTATTTATTTTTCAATCAGTTTGTATTTGCCTTTATGTTATGTGCTCTTTGTATATTGTCGATTGCCATATTGTATTGTGCATAGGATGGGGTGAAGGAGTCTGAGGCAGTTTGGTTCTGTCCTTTCTCAGTGCCCCTCTAGAAGCTTTCTTTCCCCTTCTGCACACGAATCACCAGTAATGTTACTTCTTTTCATGATACTTAAATTGTATTTGACCTGGTGGTGTAGCCTTCATGTCAAGACAAAATTTATGGGACTACTTTAGCATTTTGGTAGTTCTCCAGGTTTTCCTACTGCAGCTCTACACCAGTCTTACTTTATTCCCATGAAACTATTTTGTTTCTATCAAATTTGTTCATTGCTGATTATGTGCCTGATGTCCAGTCTAAATGATACTCTCAAGTGTACTCTTACCTGGTTAGTGCACCCACCATAGTACTGTTAGTATCAGACTTGATGGCATCATCCAGAAATGAAGCAGACAGATCCTGAATGTCTACAATTTCCTTACTACAAAAGAAGTTTGCATTCATTTCTTCAAAAAGCAGTGAGTAAAAGTAGGAGGAAGCTGTGCTTCTTTATAAGTAAATATTTTTTCACCATTTCTGCATGGTAATGCTGTGGTCAGCAGGTATATTAGACTGAACCATCAAGTCCCTGGGACAACTGATACTGAAAACACAAAAAATAATTATACTGAACAGGGAGCTATCACCAAGTAATCATAAAAGTTTAAAATAACGGTAGGAGATAGACGATGGCATGCCTCAATTGGTTCAGGGAAGCTCAGTGTCTGGGCACCAAAATACTTGGTTTTGCTCTAGAATCTTGCTTCTAGAATTGATGTCAGGGGCTCTCTGGAAGGTTCTGTTCGCTGAAACTCCACAAAGGTGGAGTAATCAGTAAGATTACATCAGTAAGAGACAGCCCAGCATTAACCTGGGATCCATGACCTCTCTAACTCTGTACCTTCCTGTTGCTCATGAGCCATCTGTTGGGAAACATTGCGTTTGCTGATGTCTTTTAATATAGTTGGATGGAGGGGATTAGGAAACACTTTTCAACCAACTCCACCAGAAATTCCATTTTATCAAATCACTTTGAGGACTATATAGTCTCTGAAATTGAGATATCTGAGATAAAGAATTGCAGTATTCCATTGTGGAAATCATGTTTTTCTCTCTACTACTCTCTGTCAATTGCAATTAATTCAGACTGCAAGAGCAGAAAATATCGAGAATGTTCATTTACTAGGCTTTGTGTTAGCATCATCTTTCCTTTGAATCAGAGACTATATTCTGAATAATTTCCTCTTTTTATCCTAAGAGGACTCAAAGCAGAATTAACTAAATACCATTAGACTGAAATTTATGAACTCAGTCTTTTAATAAGGAATTTTTGTGTTGATACAGAGGGGGAAAAGGTAAGGAAGTATTTCTCTGGCAAGTATTTCATATTAAAAATGGAGTCAGACTTCAAAGGAACATCAAAAGAATAGAAAGAAAATTGCAAACTTTGGATGCAGAAATTCAAGTACCTGCAGGAATGCATTTATTGGGCAGACTTTATGGGTGACTTTTAAATCTCCTCAGTTGCAGCTGAAAGAGAGACTATAAGGTGTGTTCCTTATCATCATCAGAAGATGAATCTTTCAGGCTTTCTTTTTGTGTGGCTTTTGTCCTGTGTCAGTTTGATGCCTGAAACTCCACTGAAGTAGTTGTGGCTCTCAAGATGAAAACCAGCAGCTGCTACAGTTTTTCATGTTGTTTTATTGATCATATTTTTGGTGCCCTCTGCATTCTTGGCTTGCCCACACCATCCTCACAGTTCATAAGGCTTCTATTAAATTTTAAACACTCTGTCTTTTCCAGTGGCAGAGAACTCTGACTGGAGCTCAGCTCCAGAGGTATGAATTATATATCTATAAATACACTCATAAAGGAAAAAGCAGGGCAGCTCCAAGGCTTAAGCAGACCTTTTATATCCCATGTGCTCTTGGTAGTTTAAAGAAAAGCACAACTCCATGAAAGTAGTATATATGTTAGATTAAAAGGCTAATTTTTAATTAATATATGCACACTTTCTGGAGTGAGAAGGCCAAGAAAACAACTGGGCTGTTTGGTATAAGATTTCCCGCCTCACAGACTTCAGTTCTCTCAGAGCTCCTTCCAGTTTGGTGTTAAGTTTTTTTGGGGTTGTGTTTTTTTTTCATCTACACTGTTGATGAGCAAATAAGTTTTGCATCTATGTCACTGCAGAGGAAACAATTTTATCTGTTTCTGGTTTTTTTGCTTCTTTGGCATTGTGTTGTCAAGAGTAAAGACATATTTCTATTTGAAAAATATCTATTCCCTGCTTAGGGTAGAAATCACAAAGTAGGTGAAAAATAGATCTGGAAAATCCTTGTGAAATCTTTGGATTGCTAAAGTAATGCTGAACTCACAGCATACCAGTGAACACTTTTTACAGGTGCTTAACAGCCAACAGAAAATAAAAAAAAAAGGAGAAAAGAAACCTATAACTACCAGGAAACAGCCTATATCATTCACAAGCAGAATCTAAGTCTTACTTGAATATTTGTATATTTGCTTGAAAGCTGCGGCCCAAACTGGGTTGCAGCCTTGCTTTTTTTTTGTTTTTTTCCCCCATAGCACAGAGCAATTTGGAAATGGAACCTGTAAGTTCTATTCAAGGCTGCAAAGCATTACTTTTGCAATTGAAAAATGAGTAGACATTGTGAGCAGAAAAGAAAACTTGACAAACATAAGACCTTTCTCAAGCATATTTCCCTTCAAAATTGTCGTAAAGTTTTTCAGAGGCTCCTCTTTAGCTTTTTCTAGAGGTCTAAATCTATAAAACATTTGCAAACCGTTTAGGATCCAAATCCTGCATAAGATATTCTTGACAACCAAGTGGCTGTTTAGTTTTTTAAATCTTTCAGTGTTTACCTTTAAACTGATGTGGGGCCTGGGCAAGAGGACCACTGCTTCACCATCAAAGGACCACTGGCTCCAGGCAGCTTCCTGCACCCTCAGCCATTTTTCTGTGAGAGATGGTTCCCCCTACACACACACTCATAATCTGCTGATCATCAGACTCCCTCTCGTGTCTCTTACATGTAGAAATGTAGTACCACTTACAGAGTAGTTTGCAGGTATGATATGAAAGTTTGCACTTGCTCCATAGATATTGGTGATCATATTTCTCACACTTTCCTGGGAGCTTTTCAGGATTTACATTCCCTGCTATCCTTAAATAACATATTTCTCTTAGACTGAGTGGCATTTTTATCATGCCATTTTTAAGGATGTTTTTATTCCACAATAAATCACATACTCCAAGAAGTATTCATTGTGCTTTCGTCCTGTTAGACCTACAGCTTCAAGTTTGCTGTGAGTTTTGCATGGATGCCTAACAATGCAATAAAAGAGAAGCCAGATTTGTTACCTAGAGTGCTTTTTCTGACTTACTGTCACACACCTTTTTTTGGTCTCAGTTTCTTCTGTTAAAGACAATTAAAAAATTCAAAATCAAAACATTATTACCACCTTTGCATCTACCTGATATCCCACAAAAGTAAATGTAATAAATTAACTCCTTGATGGAGAAGCAATTCCTAATGAAGGACCTTAAACAGTCTGTTTATTTCTTGAGTATGCAAGTAACCGTAGTGTGGATCATTGGACAATGTGGAATAAAAATTACTGATGAGATTAAATAATTGTATCAAAATTAATCCAGTGCTCATAATATGAAAGTTATTTCTCTCCTCACATACATTGAGAGATGAAAGCTTTGTAAAACTTTGTCCTGACTGTCTTATTACCTTCCATCCAACAGACTTTCTAGCATGGAAAAGCTCCATTATTTTCTCTATCACTTATGTAAAACCTCACTTATCATAGCAAGTCTGTCAACTTAATATTTCAAGACAGCTGTATTCATTTTTATACTTCCAATAGTCTTGATCATTATCTCAAGTCTTTAATAGCAACAAAGACTATCTAACTATGACCTGGTTTGATATGCAAATGTTATTGGGGCAAAATGAAGGTCTTTATATGAAATATATGTCTGATTCTTCCACAAAATTAATCATTAACAGGACAAAAATAATTTCTCTTTGGATGAAAACTACCCAAAATATTGCTCGAGTGGGTGGCAGATCAACTACATACTGATGCTGTAGGCCAGTATAATAGCTTTTAAGAACAAAGGCACTTCAAGGCTCCAGATGAGCAATTAAAAACGGACAATATTTTTTTTTCCCAGTTGAGTGTCATAGATGATGAATGAAAATCACAGATGAGTATTGCAATTGAACAGCAGAACACTGATCTTAAAAAAATGTTTAAAGGAACACTATCTATCCCTGACTTTCTGGAACTTAAATTCCAGACTCACGCAATTTGATGAAATCCTCACTTAAATTCTGTTATTTTTATTCCTTTTTTTACCAGGCTCACAGATGATCTTTCCCCCCAAGGCATACTCCAAGTTCATCCTGAGACCACCTGTTTGCATAGATTATAGATGCTCTACTCAAGCCATGGATAGGCCTTCTGGACATACATAAATCATATTACATGCTCTAGTTTCTACATTGCTCAGAAACCACTCAGATGCATGAGCACAAAATGCAGTGTAGCCACTTGGCAGACTACACTTCAGGCTTTTTTACATAATTTTTTTGAAAGCATGTAGTTTGGAGACATTGATACTTATTTCTTCATTCTCTCTGCAGTAACAAAAGAGATCTATGAACATACGGAGGAAGCTCAGAAAACTAAACAACATGTTCAAATTGGCCCTTTGTATCTTAACTTAAAATTAGCTTTGCATGAAAGTATGCAAAGTACTGCGTTTCTTATTTTGGCATAATTTCTGCCCTGGTACCTCTGAGAGAATTTTGACTGTTTCAATTGATTAAACCATGTCACCACTTAGTTTCTCATTAAGGAAAAGAATAAGCCATATTGCTATTTCAGCTATCCAGATTTAATCTAACTGTTAAGTATCTTTTTCAGTATATTTCTATCTTCAATGTGTAATTTGTTCAAATATATTACTCTCCAAATACATTTAGAAGGTATTTTGATTTTAGACCATATTCCTTATAGATATTCCATGGCCATTACTGGCAGAATTCAATGGGAAACAAGTGCATGTAATATGTAGGGTAGATTTGAGAGAGTAGAATTTTTGACCCTGATGTATTCAGCATTGTAACAATGCCAAACTGTTCATTAGCAGTTATTAATACATAACTAAAACCCAGAATTATTTATTTAGAAACTATAATTCCTTTAGTACTTCCTCCTTAAGCAATGGTGAGTATAAATCAAATTTTCCTGTGTATTAGGAATACTTCTTACTGAGTTGCATTCCTTTGAACAGGTCTAGATGATTCTCATGATGTCAACTGAACCATTCAGTTTATATTTTAAGCTGCTTACTTAAATGGCTAGGCAAATAAAAATTACTTAAGGGAAAATTTATACACAAACTTTCAAAAACAATATAGTTGGCTCGAAAAAAAAATCGCTGATGACCTGTGTCAGCAGAAGACTATATAATCAGAACTTTTTTTTTAGTCCACAGTATAAAACAGTGGGGTGTTAACTACCATAGACTCAAAATAGAGGTGCAGTCACATCATGATATAGAGACAACATAGGGCTTTTACCCTAAAAGCAGCAATACTGCTGCTCAGAATGCAAATCATAGAAATGATGCACTGATTTTCTCGTTTCATTTGCAGCTTATATTGTTGTAAGGTGCAAATATTACATCTATAGCTTTATTGTTCTGCTTGAAGAAGAGAGCATAAGTCCACCTTGTTTTCAGCCCTCTGTAGGTGGGTAACCATCATGTTAGTAATCAGTAGAACTGATTGCAATTGTCTGCTTGTCAAGCAGACAAGCTAACTTGGTTTGTCAAAGTCTGTATTCAGTTTTTTTGTCAATCACAATAAAATCTATCTTAATTTTTAATCAAATTATAGTAAATGAATATCAAGAAGAATGTAAGATGGAGATGGAGATAGCATGGCACTAGTAGCCCCAAAAGATGCAAGGAAAGGGACATTCCTGGTGTCAAACAGAATGCTAAAGAAAGATTAAAAAGAGATGAACAATGAGTACAGCTCTGTACCTTCATGGACCCAGTAAGTACTTGGTTCTTATTCCATCCCTCATGTTTTCATGAACCTTCCCACAATTTAAAAGCCAGACAATGATCAAGAAGAAATGGATGAATGGAAAACGCCTTACGGAGAAGACTTATATACTGCTACAGAGGGTGAGCATATTAAAATGGCAGAGAAGAAATACCACTGTTATTTTAAATGAAAATAATCAGAAGAGGAAAAACTGACAAGATGAGTGGTGGAAAATATATCTAGGAGAACGCTGGTCTATGGCAGTCTAAAGTAATTAATTTAGTCTTCCAACCAAATGCTTGAAAAAGATCACTACCAAAAACTGATGACCACAGAGTCACTTGAGAGTATCTCCAAAAATCAAAACATTTGGGTCTGTAAAAATTCAGGGTATTTCACTGTACATACCTAGCATAGGTAGGAAACAGAACATGCACTTTACCAATGTCTGAGCAGGGTGGGAGGGAACAATGAAAGGGAGCCCCAGGAAAGTATGTTGATAGTGTAGCTAGAGAGAGAAAGCTGACCCCTGACAGCTTTTCATAACGCCCAGATCCTCTCTCACCCTTAGCTGAACTGAAAATGGTGCATTATATCATTAGAATGTACTAACCTTCTTTTTTTTTCTCTTTTCCATCCCAGGAGGTGAATTAGTTATCCCTCTACTTGTAGAAGACCCTTTAGATATCCCTCCTATTGCTACTCGTGCACCTTTCATTACACTTCCCCCTACCTTTCGCCCCCTCCTCACCATTATTGAGACCACCAAAGATTCCCTGTCCATGACCTCTGAGGCGGGGTTACCTTGCTTGTCGGACCAAGGCAGCGATGGTTGTGATGATGATGGCTTGGTGATATCTGGGTATGGCTCAGGGGAAACCTTTGACTCTAACCTACCCCCTACTGATGATGAAGATTTTTACACCACCTTCTCCTTGGTAACAGATAAGAGTCTTTCCACTTCAATCTTCGAAGGTGGCTACAAAGCACACGCACCCAAGTGGGAATCCAAGGACTTTAGACCTAACAAAGTCTCCGAAACTGGTAGGACTACTACCACGTCTTTGTCCCCTGAGCTGATCCGCTCCACAGCTTCGTCCTCGACTGTGATGGTTCCCAAATTGCCAGCCGGCAAAATGAATAACCGTGAGCTCAAACCCCAGCCTGACATAGTCTTGCTTCCGTTGCCCACTGCCTATGAGCTAGACAGCACAAAGCTGAAGAGCCCGCTAATCACTTCCCCCATGTTCCGTAATGTGCCCACAGCAAATCCCACGGAGCCGGGAATCAGACGGGTTCCGGGGGCCTCAGAGGTGGTCCGTGAGTCGAGCAGCACAACGGGGATGGTCGTCGGCATTGTGGCTGCTGCCGCCCTCTGCATCCTCATCCTCCTGTACGCCATGTACAAGTACAGGAACAGGGACGAGGGGTCCTATCAGGTGGACGAGACGCGGAACTACATCAGCAACTCAGCCCAGAGCAATGGCACGCTCGTGAAGGAGAAGCAGCAGAGCTCAAAGAGCGGCCACAAGAAGCAGAAAAACAAGGACAAAGAGTATTATGTGTAAAAAAGAATAATTATTTATATATAAATATATAAATACTTAATGGAATTTAACTGAGATATCAGAACCATTGCAGCAAACGAGATGATTGGGAGATATCATTTGTGGGGAAAAGTATTGGGAAAAACTTTCAGCAGTGACTGTTAATGTCTAAGTCATCACTTGGAGTCAGCAAACTTTGCCCTAATGTATTATAAAGCACACTTAGCGTTCTGGAGATGGCGCGCACAGCTCTGCTCTGTTAGTGAACTTGGACATCTCCAAATCTCCTCCTCCGCTGAACTTTCTGCAAAGGTAGAAGACTTCATGGCTTACTTGTTTCATATCTCCAAGTGAGTCTTTAACAATGTTCGTGATCCCTGACTGTATCAATAATTTTTCAGTTTTCTTATTAAAAAAAAAAAAAAAAAGGAAGGAAAAAGAAAAAATACAAACATTATTAAGCTACAAAGAAATATTGAACAAACTGATCTGGCCATGTCCAGCATACACATAACTTTTCGAGATTGGAGGAGGGGAATAAATGATTTTGGAGATTGTTGGTTTTTTGGTTTGGTTTGGTTTTGTTTCTTAGGTTGCTTTTCGTTTGATTTCTTTGGTTACTTTTGGGGAGGGAGGGAAGAGTGGAATGGTATGGTGTGGGGGGTGACCCAGGACATGAGTCAAGGAGAAATCTCGGAAAAAAAAATTCATAAGAAATAAAGAGAGACTATTACCATAAATGAACTCAAAAGCTACCCATGGTGTTTACTCTGCATATCTGGTTGTATTGTCTCTAGAATCCGTCATCTTGTAGTTAAGTTGTTTGCTAACAACTCAGTGAAAATGTCTGATGAGTGGTGCTGAGGAAACTTGTCATGGAAAGCTGGTTCTCTTGGATCTGGCTCCAATATTTGCAATTGAACTGAAGAACAGACGGGTTTGGGTCTGTTCTCTTCAGTCATTGGCTTTATTTGAGTATAGCACTCAATATGCATTAGACAACCAAAGTATGGTTAACGGGATTCGGAGATTCAAAAAAGAATGCTTAAAAGTTATTAACCATTCTGAGCTGAATATACTGTGCAAAAATAAAGGAGCCTTCCTCTGGGTTCTGGTTCTGTGACATTGCAATGCATGCAAAAAATAATAATAAATCAGTTTAATAAAGAGATCAGAAAGACACCACTGGAGTTCAGCTTGTGACAAGACCAATAAATGTCGGAAAAGCTAAAAACTGGTAAAGAATGCAAATTAAATAGGTTTTTTGACATATGTTTTTCATATGTAATATTTTAATTTTGTAGCTTGACATTTCAGATCATCTCTGTCTTTCCATTTGCCCTATTCTCCCTTTTCCTTCTCTTTTATATAAAAGAAAATAAATAAAGCTGCTGTGACACACAAAAAATAAAGAAAAATTAATTTAATAATATAATATATATATATACACACAGATATATTTATCTTGGTATGTTTGATGGGACGGCTGGAACAGAAGTTCTGTTATGGTCTTAATGCGGAATGAGAATGTTCTTGAAGAACAGAGTAAAAAGAAACAGACAACAAAAGCAAACCTTAAAATGTGAAGGGAGCGTGTGTTTTAGCTTTGTCACAGTTACCTGTGTCAAAAAAAAAATCTGAAATTTTGTTTACATATTTTACTACTATTTTTTTGCTAGTATAATTTCTATATAGATACCCTGATGGTGTATATACTGTTTTATGGTTAAATTGGGAATGTCTTATATTTTATTTAACTTATTTAATTTGGTTGTTTGGTTTCTACATTTTCCCAGTCATTGTGAAAAGGATTATCTTACTGTACAGAACACTAGTGAGGTGGTTTGACGGCCATGCTTATTATGTGCAAAAAATATATGAGGGAGAGAGAGAGACAGAGAGGGAAAACACAAAACCCATGACGGGTTGAGAACCCTGGGATATCAGAAATGAAAACCTTTGCTGTATGCGGATGAAAACTGATCAATCAGCTGTTTAGGTTTAGAAATCTACTCTTGCTGGTGTTTATAAGTCGCATGAATATTTGACTTTGAAGAAGTTTCATCAGATACACACACGCACATGGGAACTTAAATTTAAAAAAACAGTCTTCTCAAACACTTAGAGAAGACACTTTCATGTTAACAAATATTTTCAGTGCGTGTATGTGTGCGTGTGTGTGGTGCGTGTGCGCGTGTGTGAGGTTGAGCTTTTTTCTTTTTTATTTTTTATACTAAAAAGAAAAAAAAAAAGACAGGTTTTAAAAAGGTATGAAAGCACGATTTTAGATGACTTAACTGGCCGAAACTATATAAAAGTTGATTATATCTTGATGTCTGTAAAAGATTGCTGTTCTTGGAGTCTTGGAGTCTTGTGAAATGATTTCCTGCTTTCTTTCTTCCTTTCCTTTTTGCTTTCCTTTTTTAAGTTAAAGGAAAAATATTTACACTTTCCTTTTTTGTGTAAGTTTCTATTGGACAGTTTTTGGGAACATGTGCATTTCTGTATGTGGGCTACTACCATATCCCTGTTGCTTTATGGACAACCTGGACAATTTTTATTTGAGTTATCGTGATGTTATTGCTTTTTTTTCCTTTCTTTATCTTCTTCTTTTGGATTCTTTTTCTTTTCTTAGTTGCATTTTGTTTAAAGATATGCTTAGCAATAAAATGTTCTTCCCAAAGCCCTGGATGTTGTTGTGTTTTTATTTCCAAAAGACTTCAGGGAAATTCCAGACCTTTAAAGGTGAAAATATTCTGTGATGTAAGTATCCCACATCCCACAGGGGTGTCTTGCCACTAAATTACATAATCATGTTCATGTTTGCATTCTTCTGTTAGTCCAATGAACCTTTTTTCTTTTCTTTGCAGGGATATAAATTAAACTTGAGTCTGGAGTCTCTCTCATACCACTCCCACCACCTCAGTTGCGTAGTTCTCTGTAGTATAGGTTTCAGTTATTGCAGATAAAAGTATACCTAGGACATTGACTTAGTATATCCTTTCTTATGTACTCCCTTTGAAGTGTATAGCTCTCTCAGTGATGTCTATGGGACTCTGGATTGGTCTTTGGCCAGGAGTCTATATTTGATGTGCTGCTGCAGCACATCATTGAATTCTTTTGGGGATTCAGATAACTAACGATGCAGAAGAATGTTCACATCATTTTATATGAGGATCTAGCTTAGGTCCTCTGAATTTATCTATCACCTTCCATGTACTACCTAAGGAACACAGCTTATATATTTCTGGGTGCTACATGCTGGGGATCAGACTTGGTAGATGGTCTGAGCGTTCACTTCTTTTCAGTTAACCCCAACAACAGGACTGAGTGTTCCTTGTCCTACTCAGCATTATAGTCTGATTCTGGCCACCACGCAAAATTGCCAATATCCTGTCTTATTTAGCAAGTTGTGCAGAACTTCAGTTCACAGTAGTAGTGTGGGGTTTTGACAGATTCAAACTTCCCAAGCTATCTGCAAGTTTTTCTTACTTTTTACAAGCATCTGGAGGCCAGCCAAATGAGTGTTTCACAGCTCTTTCATTTTCAACCAGGGATGATTTCACCTTTTTTCCCCTAGGTGGAATCCATTGGTCTTTTGAGCAGTGTTTTCCACAGGTTTCATTTACAACAAAATTTGACTTAGGATAGAATGATTGCTCAGGTATTGCCTATGATTTCCTACATTGTTTTTACTCACATTTTCATAGGTGAGAATACATGTGTGTACATACACGTGAGGTTCTTTTACTGTTTTCAATTCTTTTGTGGATCATTTCTGACAACTTACAGATTCCCATATATATCAAAACCACAGGTTCTGGTTTAGACCAGATTACTCATTTCCCTCCCAAAATCATTAAATTCCTATGTGATGGCTGGTACCTAATATTTCCAGTACTGGAGCAGTCAGCTGGCATGTGGGAGATATAGATCTAAACCTAAATATCTCTACTAATATTGCAGAAAATTTCCTTCTCACCAAGCAGTTGGTGTTCTGAAAAAATATTTTTTTCTTCAGTACTTCTCTCAAAACTTGTTATATTTCATATAATTATGAAATATATGTGGAGCAAGAAATTTCAACCTGACTTACCCTAACCCTCTGGCTATAGTCATGCTTTTTCTCATTTTGTCTGTCACCTAATGACCATTTTATTACTTAGGCTAAATGAAAATGTCAGAAAGGAGATTTCATTGCTGCCTAAAAGGCTTGGAATTATTGTATGTCTTTGGCTCATCACAGAATCATAGAATTGTTGAGACAGAAAGGGACCCCTGGAGATCATGTAGTCCAAGCACCACCACCCCAAAAGCAGAGTCAACTGCAAAAACTCACCCAGGACTATGTCTCTTTTTGTTTTACGTCTCCACATGTAAATGCTACAATCTCTCTAGGCAACCTGCTCTGTATGAGCACACTCATTGTAAACATTTTTTGTTCTGGTTCAATGAAATGTAATTCATTTTTTCCCATTTCCTTTCACCCTTTTTCTGGGTACCACTGAAAAGATCCTGACTCACTCTTCTTTACAACCTCCCTTCAGGTGTTCATACATATTAGTAAGTTTCTCCACAAGCCTTTGCTACTTCAGGCTTAGCTGTCCCAGCTCCCTCAGCCTCTCCTTGTACAACATATGCACCAATCACTTATTCATCTTCATGTCTGTTAATCGGACTCACTCCAGTATCTGTAGCAGACACAATTGCCTTATCACTGTCACTGAGCTGGGTATTTAGCTCTTTCCAAGGACCAGGGCTGGGCAGCTGCTCCTCTTCCTGCAATTTTCTACTGGTAAACAACATCCAACTTACTGTGTCACTTTTTGAAGATCCCTCTCTTAGATGCCTAGTTCTGTATTTCCAAAACTGTTCAGCATATCTCTGTCTATTGCAAGTCATTAAGATCTGAGCATGAATGGGCTTTAGCTTTCCCAGCCCTGGTGTTTTAGAAAAGAACAAGTGAGGAGCAATGTCAATGCTGGTTCCTTTTCCAGATATTTCTATTTGTGCTTCTTGTCTGGGAGGGAGGGCAGACATGCTGGTCTCCTCTGCAGTTGCCATACCAGGCTGTTTTTCTTCCACAAGGTGTGAGAACATACTGATCAGTTTGGTAATAACGATTAAAAGACAAAATATCTTTCCTGTCAATTCCATAGTGAAAGTATCTTCAGTCATAAGATGGTGTTGATTCCCAAGGAAGGCAAAGACACATGAATTATAACTAATGAATGTGACTTGACACTTAGAGCCAAAGATAAGCATGTTACTTCTATAGAGACGCAGTTTTTAGCTATCAGTCTGTAAGGCATTTGCAAAATCACAAAGTTCTATCAAGGGGCCTGTGGGAACATAAAGTCACATGCAGCTGTTGCCATTTTATCATACACCCTCCCTAGCTGCCAAGGTTGGCACCGGCTCCCCAGAAGATGTTATATGGTAGAACAAATCACCGCCTTTCCCTTCCCACAGGCAAGCGATAACAAAGAAATGGAACAGCAACAAGACTTGCCTTCCAGCTGTCAACCTCACAGGATCTTCTTGGGTTGGTAGACACAAGTATGAAAAAAAAGGCTGTTGCCTGCTGTTCAGCTCTCTGGATGGGACCCTGGCTGAGCTCTGAGAGCACTTTTGCCTAGTGGGTATAGAAGTATTGCAACCAGGGTTGTTGTGATAAATGAAGGACGTTGGGGTGCCAGGTCTTGGCTGATACTCACTCTATATTGGTGAAAGTTTTCCCACAGTAGCAACATCTGTTGGGTTATTTAAGAAAAAAAAAAGAAAATCAGAATCTCTTATTCAATTTGGTAAAACACTGTATAGTAAGCTATCTCACTCTGTTTTCTCTTCAGACAATACACATTGCACAGTGCCATATCTCCTGTCTGTCTCCAAACAGTTCCCAATAACCCCATTTTTCTGCAGTGCTTGTTGTCTTTTGCACATCACCAAATATGGTGCCATTCAAGGAAAATTTTCAGTCAATGTTGGTCTGCAGGGATTTGATGTTTATAATTTGGGCAAAAGGATTGTATGAGAGAGGGAAAAGAGCACACTCAAGAGATTATGTTGAATTGCACATAGCTAAAGAAAGGCTTAATTTTTAAAGGTATTAAGCTGGCTAATTCTTATTGAAAACAGGGAAAATCAACTACATAAACACCTTTAAAAATTGAGGCCATTTCAGTGTAGGAGTCAGATAAAGTTAATTAGCTAGTGTTAATTGCTTGGGCTTTGGCAGTACCAAATGGTGTAGGCAAGTGATGGACAAGGTTTTCCTTTTTCTCACGAGGCTTACATAACTTACCTGCCTTCAGAGTGGGAGTAAAAATGAGAAATGGTTTAGGTATGTTGTAAATTCCCTGGAGACAAATCCATTTCAGCATACTAGGATGAAGCTGCATGAGCATGTTGTTTCCTTAAATTCAATTGAAGCAGACCAAAAAAAAATTTTTTAAAAAAACACCTTTGGCTTATTTACATACCTTATAAAAATCCAACAGAAGCCGAAATCTGTACTTCTGCCACAAAGCACAACCTAAAGCCACTCAGCAAGAGTTTTCATCTACCACTCCATGCATCTCTTTTGTCTGCCTGTTTACAGAATACAACAAAAGGACAATGTTCACATGGGTCAGAAAAATCCTGAACAAGCAGCTGGAAAAACTTAAGGCATGCTTTTCTTCAATCGTTCATAAGCTGGGCACTATGCCTGACAGCTTTGGCTGGTGCAAATGGAAAATTAAACTCACTGGAAAAGAATTATATATATACATTTTATAATGCTGCCAAAGCCTTTGTATGAAAAAATTCACTCATCATTTGGATTTCAAGAATACTTACATAAAGTGTTAAAACACAGAACAAGAAGACAGGACTGAATCACCCCACAGAAACAATAGTGGAAATGGGAAAAGTGAACGCTCTGTAAACCATTTGTAATTGCATCTGCATGACCTCCTTGGTGCACACAGTTCTCACATTTTTTAGTCTTATAGCCTGGCCCAGTAATTTAAAGTTGTTGCTCCTATCAAGTGATGGTAACAACAAGTCTTTATTTATGTGGGGAAAGAGATAAATGGAAGGATCACTCACAAGTCACAAGGTGATGAGATCCCCCTTCTGAGGAACAGTTTCCAAGAGCTATTTGTAAGAACAGATGAAGACGGAGAAACAGAGCCTACATGCAGAGCACAGCTATGCACCGAGTAAAGCAGCAGGTAAAGAGCAGGATTTTGATTTCCAAAACAAAGAATACTGAGCTGAACTGTGCCAGGCCTAAAACTCTTTGTGTAACTTGAATCAAGCCCTATTGTCCACATGCACCATGCACTGGAGTTTACTTGTACTATGCTGGACACTTCCAGTAAGTCTATTTGGAGTCTCTAAGTATTTGATCTCTACCACTTCTACATCATATGATTATTCATTTCTGCCTGTTCTCTGAGTCACAAACTAATTTACATCCATGGTTCCCTCAGGAGCTGATACTAGTATCTCCCCTGTGCAAGGATGGAAATTAAGACAAAGAGACTTGCCTGTGGTTATATAGAAAATCCATGATTGTAAAAAGATTAGCCCTCAAAGTTTCCAGACTCTCCTACTGGAGTCATGCCTCCGAAGTACACTGTGGTGCTGCCAGAGGTTTAACACATCCAGTCCTCTCATTAACACTAGCTTCTCCAAATCAAGAGCTGACTTGATTTGATTTGGCTTAGAAAACTTGGAACAAATGGTGTAAATGCAAGAGCTTCTAAAAAGGTAATAAAACACTTTTAACTAAGAATGAATCATTTTAAAATTGAAAATATTATGTTTCTAACTGTTTATTTTAAATGTCCTGGATTTATACATACTGGTAAATATAAGGCACATGCATTTGAACATCTAAAGCAGGTTCTAATCTATTAATCAAGCCTTTTTCTCCCATGTGCATTATGAACTAGAACATACTTGTACTGTGCTAGTACTATACTCTGGCAGTACTAATCTGCCAGAGTCTAGCTCTGCCATCTGCGAGCTCCTGCAGAAAATCACTGCCTGTGTCTGTAATATTTTGCTATAAACAACTTTTTATACCAATTACAATAACACCAATGACAACACAATTTTAGTACATGTAATTATAGGAAGTAAGACTAAATGCCATACCACAACCCTCCTGGGTCAGTGAGAGTTGAAGTTGATTGTTATCTCTCACAGTCTGCACTGAAATACATAGTGTTGCCAAGATTTTAGATAACAAAGATATTGTTATCTGGATAATTTGAGTCATAACTCTCACAAACATTCAGAACCTACAGCAACTTCCTTTGAAGCTAATGGCAAAGCTTCCTGACAGTAAACAAAGAGGGCTCCCTTTCCATAAATCTCTGAGTCTCTGCAAGTTTTGCTGTAATAACTCTATGGATTTTTCCTTTTTTTCATTACCTCATGGTGTTCACTGATTTTTTTTTTTTTTAATATTAACCACATTATGATAATAAAGAATAACAATTATGCACTATAAAAGCTTACTTTGTAACAGGGAAAGTTTCTAAAGGACTGTCTCTGCTGCCTCAAAGCCTTTTTAAACAAGGATTGAGAGTATAGAAACCCTCAAGCACTTCAAAGGTTTTTCTGTTCTCCTGATGTTTCTCAGCCCTCAAAGACAAAATTAATTTAAGTGGCCAAAATATCAAGATTTCTTCTAAAGAAATGGACCTAAAAATAAATTTACAATTCTTATTTTACCTAAAAATAGATTTACAGTTCTTTTTTTCATAACTGATTGCACTTCATAGTATTGCTTTCTCATTGACTAATTTGCTTAGCAAAGTGGAAGAAAATAAGCTGCATATGCAGTGCATCTGGGTAAGTGTAAGCTAAATCCATCAACAAAACTGTTGCACTGAACATAAGCATGGGCTCTTGCTCTTCAGATACACATCCAGGGTGAACACATCAGACAATTCTGTTTAGTGCTTAGACTTATTGCAGCTTGAGCACGTACTACTGAAGTTAAGAAATGCTTTGTCACTGGTCAATAAAGGGAAAGTATGTGCAAATCTGAAGCCAGTTCTTGATTTCCTTACACAAATTAAAGGATATATACTTCCCTCCTCAAATTATCAATCAATAGTACAACCTAATATATCCCTTATACTAAGGATCATTTCTTGCAGTGGCACCTGTGCAGTTTTGTTGAAGCTAAAATTCTTACACATCCTTGTCAAACAATAAGAAGAAGGACTAGAAATTCTTGTTTATAAAAGCAATTTAAAGCTATCAATAACTGTGAAATATGGACACAAAATGGTTGTTTTGCCCCAATTAGAGCAATTCCCACCTAGGTTAATGTTTTTGCTGGTATTTGCATAACTGAGGGAACTCAAATTCCATTTCTGGACCTTGAAGACTCCACAACACAAATACATGTGTATTATTTTAATGCCATTACGTGGCAACGTTTGTTCTGAAGAATCTTAATCCAAGCTTGTTATTTGTGGGGGGAGGAAGAATTGGCTTCAGCTTACCTAGCAAACAACCTTGAGCTGAGTCAATGCCTGGCACTTAATGGCCATTCACCCATCTAACCCCGAAAGCTTCTGCAAACTAATTGATCAATGAAAAAAACTTACAGAACCATTTCCACCTTTATTGAGGGGATTTCTGAGCTGTAAGACATAGTCCTGTTTTCATGCCTGCTGCACAGTTTAAGCCAGCAGAGCACCAGTAGCACCAGGCACAACACATCTGCACTGCTGACAAGTTCTGTACATTCATGAAATAGCAGACAGACCTCAAATGTCTTTAGATGCCAAAAGTAGAGGAGCAAGTGCTGGCTTGAAGATTAAAAAAAAATTATGGTCACATAACCTGCAGTGGCACAATCCATTTTTGGAGGTACAATGTGATCTTGCTCCTACCATTTCATAAGCATCATTCAGTCTTCAGTAATAACAAATTAAATATGTTTTAGCGCTTCACTGCCTAGGCATTCACTGTCTCTGCATTTCTAAGCTGTAGCCCTTTGTCTGCAATGCAGACAACAATGAAGACAATGCAGCAGCCAGGAGACAGCCACAAAAACATTGAGCTCAGAGGCTTGTTAAAAGCAGAGATGTGGAAATGCATCCTCCCACAAAGCACAGGACCACATGTATGGCTATTAAAACCAAAATCTGCAGTGAAACTTTATTGAAGCAGAGGGCATGCCAGTGGGGTAGCATTAGTCCCAAGCATTTCTTTATTACTTGATTTTCCTTTTGTCTTAGATCTCTCTGGAAATAATCAAAATCCAAACTGAAGGGCTAGTGAAGTAGGGAACAAGCAGACTGTGCAGATGAAGCGCTCATCAGTTTTGGAGAGGTGAAAAGGGTCTGAAACTGTCTAACACACATAGTAAACATAAATATGTGAGCTTTATGCTAAGAACATTTCTGTTTCTGTGCAGTTATCTCTTACTGCCAGAATAGCCCTAAGGATTAAGATGGTTTATTGGGATCAAATGCCTTACAGATTATTATAGTGCTGACTGTTTACTCGTTCACATTAAAATACTGATCTTCACTTATATCCCTGTATGTGCATCTCTCAATCACAAATTATTTTCATTCCCTAAATGGGTCAGCCCAGATTCCTAGACTATCCTATTTTCCATATCCAAGATAAATCTCCAAAGACATCTTGATAGGCCTATGTAGGTAGGTTATGCCTTAAAAAACATTGTCAGCACTCAGATCTCAGCACTTGCTGACAGCAATTAACACAAAACTTTTGTTATAGGTTTTTTTAGGCAATGAATGGTTAGAGGCTGAATCATCTCATGGTTAAAGTAGATGGTTGGAAGGGAAGGAAATCTGAAGTCTGGAACATACTTTTCTGCAGGAATGTCAACTGTGCTTTTAGAGGTATGAGACTCTAAGGCCATTTAATTTGTCTGGTGTATAAAATAGGTGTCTTTTAACAAAGGGATGGGGAAAAAAGTATAAGCTCTTGCTGTCAACAGTTAAATTTCCCTTTAAAACAGAGTTGAGGTTCTGCAATCTCACCTGGCTTCAGCCATCTCTATGTTCTTCCTAAGCTTGATGTGCAGAGCCAAGCACTCCCCACAACTAGATTTCTTACAGAGACCAGTCTGATAAGTGTGGTCTGAATTCAGAAAAACTGACACTGGTTTGTCCTGTCCTGTTACTGAAAAGAGCCCAGCTCTATCTTCTTTACATCCTCCCTTTTGGTATTTATGTACATTGATGAAAACTGGCCCCTAGTTCCCCTACTGCTGGCCACTGGCCTCTAACTAGACTTCATAACACTGATCACCATCCTCTACGTACAGCTGTTAAGCCAGTATTCAGTCCGCCTCACTGTCTTCTTATCAAGCCCACAGCTTCAGAGCTTGTCTTTTAGGTTCCTTAAATGTGAGAATGCCACTCATGGTGCCTGATTCTTGCACAGGTGTCTAATGGTTCCAATGTTTAGGAAGTATTTGACATGGTTTTATTGGTGACCTGTTGCTCTGTTATCTGGTCTTTATTCCCTGGATTGTTCTGCATTTTATCCAGAAACCATATGATGGAAGAGACTTCTGTTGGTTGGGAATTGGAGATTATATCCTCTCACAGATATTTTAGTTGTCTCAGGTTTTGGGATTTTTTCGGTCTTTGCTCCGCAGTAGTTTTTTTTACAAAATGAAGAATAGAAAACATCTCCACTTGCAGAAGTGACAGTACAGTGATTCAAGTCTGAGTTTCTGGGAGTCTGGGTTTCCATGTATCTCTCAAGCAAGAGAGGCTTGAGCATTTTGCTAAATCATAAGTTACTCTGTGCAGGATTTGCCTCGGTTCTTGAGTGTTTTATCCAGGAATTAGGACACTCGTGTTGAAATTAACTTAATGACTCAAGAATCTTAAGTTTGCATAACTCAATAAATACAGGCAGAATGAGAACACCTCATTCCTGATTGAAGCCAAGAAAAACCTCGTGGCTGCCTTAAGCCATGACGTCCAAGTAAGAGGGTAATGATGCATACTGTAAGCCATATAAACTGATCTGCCTTGATACACCCCACCCAGGACCTCAGGACCTGTTTAACATAACAGCCCTGTGAATGCTGGCATGAGCTGTTTATTTGCCTCTCCATGTAAGATATAGGCAAGGGTTCAGGATAATGACTAAACCCAGTCTGAATGTGCTTCAGGTGCTAGAAAAGCACAAGCTAGTCTCACAAGTTTTCCATCATAGCAAATATTAGCTGAGAAACAAGCAAGGTTCCTGGCAGCTAAAAGCCCAGAGGTGGGCTCACAGCAGCATGTTGAATAAGTGGCCTTTTATTCCAGACATCACCCACAACAAGTTTGGTGTGAAGCTTTTCTAAGTAACTCCTGACAGTTGGATGAAGAAAAGTAGGAAGCCTTCCAAGTACCCGAGGTGATTAGGGAAAAAATGTAATTTGTACAAAGATAATTTAGTCAAAGCACTGAGTGAAACAGTTCTGCCATTAACAAATGTGCCTTCAGAATGTTAATAGGTGTTTTCGTCTGTGTCTCAATTCTCACAGCTCAGCCAAAGACTGTGGACTTTAGGGATGTAATAGAGACATGTTGGGGGGGAGGGGCATGGGTTCAGTTTTTTCTTTTATTTCATGTATACTGCAGCTAGAATCAACACATGATGCTAACACTAGATTTTTCTAGACTGGTGAAAGGATGAGGGGCATCAAGTCACCTGGGACAGACTTTTTGTGATCAAGTGCTGTTTCAGGGTTTCTCAGCCTTAGAATAATAATAACCAGGCCATTAGTATTCACCTAATTTAAATCACATGTTTCTCTAGAACATCACAGAGAGTGAACTGGGACCCGTATGGAGTTCTGTCTTGCAGATATTATGATTGTGACACAGGGCGCCATCCAATGCAATTGAGCTGAGATGCACTAACTCCTCCCAAGTAGGTAAAAGCTTATGAAGACTTCCCCAGAGCTCTTAGTTAAGTTCTGACTTTGTCAGTCTTCCCTTACAGAATATTTTGATGAATAAATATTTTTTGTTAATATAACAGCTCTGCAAAAGTATTCTGCAAGTATCCAAGCAACTGCACATCAAATTGTCTCATCAGATTACACTTACCAACCCCACAGAAAGAGCAGTCTCTTCTAGTGTCTTTAGCAGAAACTGGACACACATGCTCGAATTTTGTTTGATGTTTTTGAGGTAGACATCTCAAACCTCACAAAATAGGAATATTTTTAAACTGACAAGCTTGGTATTAGGCTTCAAACTTCAGTTTACAAATATGGACCACACCAAGAAATTATAGCAAGAAATTATAATAACAATGAAGGTCTAACATTAAAAAAAAAAGTATCAAATTTGTCGGGGTTTTTAATCCCGACAGACGGAGAATTTGGGGGGCGACGGTCCCCCACGAGGCTCTGCCGGTCCTAGTTACCGCTGGGTTCGACGCATAGAACAAAGACAGCAGCACGGGCCTTTGGGGGTGGACGTGGATGTTTATTCTCTACCCCAAAAAGACTTCTGCACCACGTGTGCAAAGGCTTTTATACTCAGGTAAATGGCTGGAGGTGGATACAGTTTCACAGACCAATAGTGTGATACATGGATTACACAATAAGCTGGCAGTCAATCACAAAGGTTAACTTGAGTGGACAGAGGGGAAAGGGTCAAATGTCCAATGGGGTGCCCAGGTTTGGGTGAACTCCCACCCTCCCAGGGGGCTGGACCTTTTCCCAGCCTGGGTCAGAGTAAACTGACAATGCAGGTACTTGGGACAGTGTGGGGGGGAAGTACATGAAAAGGCTCTGATCAATTGAAACAAAACTAATTATCAAACCACGCACCACAACACAAATTCATTAAGTTGAGTCCCAAAGGTTATGATGTGGATCATCATCTACAGGGATAAATCACAATGGATGTAATCCACTTTAAAATCTCAGAGTGTTTGAGAAAAGATGGCAGAATCATGAATATTTCATCTCACATATGAGGAAGCAGTGACATTAAAAAAAAAAAAGGACGTTTGTGCATTCTTGCAGTTAGATAACATCAGAAACCAGTCTAGACCCAAATCTGTGATACACAGATTTTGTCCATATGCTTTACTCCTAGATAAATATGTCATATCATTTTTATTTACTTGTAATAAGCAGATGCAGTTATTCCAAAATTAATAAGAAGTTGATTAACATAATTTAGAGGAAGGCAGAGATTTAACCAGGAAGAGCAGTTCATAGTTAAAGGTATACCTTAATACGTATATACTTTTATTACTTCTGAATTGATCATCAAAGGATCTGCAATCTCATCTATAAGACAGATCAAAAAATACTGGGAGAAAGGAATCAGGAAATAACTGGTAATAAAAGACAAGTTAAAAAGGCTCCCAAGGTTTTGGTAGGCTATTTATGAACTAAAAGACAGATAAATTAGATCTCAAAATCATTCACCATTAGTTATTCAGCCTACTTCAGAACTGTTTTACTAGGATTATGAGGTACTGCAAATTCTAAACCTGCCACTTTGGCTCCTATGATTTATTAGACACCCATAGTTTTTAGGGGTTAGGATGCAGCTGCAAGGCAATGATGCAATGCAAATTAAATAGCTCATGTCATACTCATCAAATTAGTGCTATTCAATGCAATATTAACTACTTGAAACATCATGCTAGCTCGTTTTAACAGACAGGTACACTCTGCATTTCCACACATCTCTTTTATGCTGCAGATTCAGGAAGGGGGTGTGAGGGAGGGGGTCACAAATGGCCTTTTCTGGCAGTCCCAGCCCTTACCTGGGAGCCCTGCACTACCAGGCTTCCCACAGGAGCAGAGGATGCCCCACACCACCTCCCATACTGCAGGTAAGGTTGTAGCCAGCACCAGGGGAAAGCACAATCAGGCTGTGAGTTGGCAAGCCACCTAAAACAGTTCGTTAATTAGGTCTCTTCTTCTAACTCTTAATTTTTTTAAAAAATTATTATATTATAACAGATGATGTATACTTTTACATTGAAAGTTTTTAAATTTTTTAACTTTGTTTTTACATTATACTATCACTAGACACTAAGAACTATTCAAGATTAACATTTCTAAAGCCTTAGAAAGCACAAAAATTATCAAATTATTGTAGGAAATATTGCAGATCTGCAGAATAACATAAGTTTAACATTTTCAGTTAATAAACCTGGGCATGACCAAGACAAATAAATAACACTTTGCAGAAATTGATTTTATAATTTTTTAATCTTTATATATATCAATATATTATTTATATATTATATATCAATACATTATTTATTTATCTTAAATAAGTCAAATTAAACTTCTCACAAAGCCAAACTTTGCATCATTCTTATACTTCTAAATATTTATATTAGCAAAAGCATTAGTAAAATCTCTTCTGATTAAAACCATTTTTCTCTAGAATGTGAGACTTATGTACACACTTGTACACTGTGTCCACTGGTTAGTCATTTCATCTACATAATATGCTTTAAGGTAGAACTTATAGATTGTATTTTATACATTCTCCATGAAATAGTGGTTATGTCAGACTTTTCAAAACTCAAGGAGACTTCACTAATGGCATATAAAGACCCTTGCAAGCAACACACATCCTTGATCTTGTTTACAAATATTTTGTGCACTGCAAGGTTTAATTGCCGACATTGTTCCATTACTAGAAACCATGTTTCCTTCACATATCAAAGCTAACCACTGTATACTTACATTATAATTCAAATTCTCCTATAATTGCCTCAGAATCTAACAGAGCTTTAGCAACAAAAATTATAATTGGCTTCAACAAAACTTATAATTGCTTTCTACCCTTCTTATTTTAAGAAGTCTTCTGTAAGAAGTTTATAAACAGCAAGTTCAGAACTGCCATCCAGATCACTGCCTTGGAGTCTAGAGCCAGAAAAGTCATCACTTCTGCCTTATATGCGTGTGTGCTTATATGAGCATATAAACAGTGTAGGTACATCTCTATATAAAATGTTACAGAACTTCCCCCTTTGCTGCCCCTTTCTGCCCACCAGCTTGTGTAAAAAGGGAACAATTTCTCTAGAAAGGTGCCAGTCCTCATATGAAGACTTGCTAGAGACTCTCTTTGTGTCAAGTTTATTCTGATTTATATCCAGTTTGGATGTGCCTGGTCTTAAGTCCTCTCTCTGCTAAATAAAAGACCCTTTTGCTATATGGTATTTTCTCTTTAAGAAGATATTTATTCACTCTTGTCTAAGCCTCCTCAAAAGCTTTTTAATAATTCAAACATGCCAATTTTGTAGCTTTTTCACTGCAGAAAATTTTCTCCTGCTTTCAAACCAATTTGCAGTTCTTTTCTGTCCCTTTCCACAATTCAGTGTTAGGAAAAAATATTGGATATAGAGACCAAGGGTACAGGTCCACTGCCAGTCTTCAGCATCTTGTCAGGAGATGACACTACTATGCCAATTTCAACTCATATTTCACTCTTCACAGAAGAACAAAAGAACAAAAGCAATTGCCATTAAAATGTTCTCCCAAAGGCCTTTTAAAATGCACTCCATTGCCATGACATATGATTTCCCTGTACTCTGTAGGGTGCGATAATCATGGAAATATAGAACATCAGCAATAGCCCTATCTCTTGCCCTCTTCCTAACAGCACTGTGCAGACCAAATTTTTAATTCTGTTACAGGATTTTGAAGCACGCTCCAAGGGTTTTTTTGGAATATCACATGATCCAGATGCTCCATGCATCACTCTATGCTAAATGCCTATTTTACAGTCACCTGCAATCCTAAGGAACCGAATTCAGGGGCACAGGCACATCTTTCCAATCCTATTTACCCAAGGCTTCAGCTGAAGACAAGTGTTTACCCAAAGCAATCAGCCCTGCCACAGCCCTAAAGGCACAGTGCTGAAAGCTAAACCACCACCTTCAAAACCAGTTAAAGATAAGTTTATATTAACATTTATTTTTATCTCTTACATGTGATGCAGCATAACTATAACATTAACATTAGCCTTTGCTGTGTATTTTTAAAGTACGCTTATTGAAGCAGTTAAAATTACATTTAACTAGACAAGAAGCATGGGTCTCACCTCACCATTGCCATAGCAACACAAAAAGCAGTAAAAAGGGTGGAAGGCTCTCACTCTCAAAAAATAACGTGACACTGAAGGGATAAGCCAAAGGATTCACTCTCACCTCACACAAGTGAAGGTGAGGATGATTTGAGTAGAAGGCAAGTGAGGGAATAGATTAGTTTAGGACATAATCTAGACTGAGCTGAACTTTCTTCATTCCTCACATTTACAAGCCCCAAAAACCACTGCCCCAAAAAACAGAAAGGAGAATAATCCCATGGATTGCACCTGACTGAGAGTTGCCTCCAACAAGTAGATTTGCAAGCTGCAGCTTCCCTCTCATGTTCTACCACTACAAATATCTGCTCGCTCCTGTTAGGCCAATGCAATGAGCACGTTGCTGAGAGTGGGGGTGAACACAGAGTCTGTTTTGCATTACAGCACCTTCAAGACACACTGTACATGGCTAATTCTCTATCAGTTATTTTCAAACATAACATCTGCTCTTGGCTTATCTCTCCAGACAAAAGCTAAGCTCACAATTGCAATAATGTTTTTTTTTTATTGTTCTTGTAAAGAACTGGGGCTTTTCTCTTAATTACTTTGGGTGTGTTTTTGTGAGGCACAAATGTTGAGAAAACTTTACATAAGGTGAGTCAGAAAATTATAAACCAAGAAGGAAAGTGCCAATTCTATACATAGATTGCACATCCCACAATTTTGAAGAGAAACTGGCAGCTGCTCCCAATGAGAATAGCAGCTGAGGTTAGCTGTGCAGTATTGTACCCGATGGGGGTACCACAGTACAGCTATAGAAACTGTCATCAGGAGCAGGAAATCCAATTTCATTCCCTCCTCCCCCATCATGAGATAAGAGAGTTCTGCTATTGCAGGCTAAAGATTACTGATCATTTCCCCATGCACACTCATGTCATGCTCTTTTAACGTTCTCATATGAGCATGGGAGATAAACTCCATAGCAGTAGAAGTGAAAAAAAGACTTGTTCCACTGCAGCAAGAAGGAACAGAAAAACAATAGCTGTAGCAAGAACAATAGAAACAGCTAAATTATTGAAAAAAAAAATTGGGATGGCACATACTTAGAGTCAATCAAATGTAGATAGGCAAGAATGATTCCAGCCTTTTTTTTTTTTTTTCACTGACTCACTAGTATCAGGCCACCTTTTCTCCCTGTTGTCAGCAGGGTAGCACCTTACCACTGCCTGGGGACTCAGAATGGTTTACATCAATGCAAAGGGAAAATTAAACTTACCACCATCACCCTATATTGGCTCCTCCATGTAGTCTGCCAGCAATCCAGTGTTGATGACAACCATATCTTGTTCTAGTCAAGTGCTTGTCCCCCAGGACCTGACAGGACACCAATTCCTAATTTCGCATGGATGATGCAGATAAATAACACCCCCCATTAATCTCAGTTCCTGTATGCCAAACTCAAACCTTGGCTGTATTATTGACAAAGTTATTGCCCCTCTTAACTTGCATTCCTAAGTTCTACAAAGTAGATCAACAATTGTATTAACGGCATCCTAGGGATGGACATTTTAGTTCATTGCTACCAATAATCCAATGATATCAGTCTTGTATCTGTAACTTGTACGAGATCCTTCACCACCTGTCTGAGCCAGCAACAAATAAGGACATTGAAAAATTCAAGATCACCTTAACTACCACAGTATTGCGGGTGAATGTGCCTTCAGCATTTGTTATTCAAAGCTCTAGGAGTCGTGAAATGAAAACTGGGTCTGTAGCCTGGTGTTAGGGTGATTATTAGGCAAGTTGAGAGTTAAGATCCACTTCTTCTTCAGTGGTATTTCAAATCTTTAAGGTTAGACAACTGAGCAATAGCATGCCACCTAACATACTTCACCTTTGCAAAACGTAGTATGGGATAACTTAGACTAAAGCTGGGGTTTTACATGTGTTCATTACTAAGTTCAACTAGTTCACTGTGAGTCTGAATGCCTTTAAAAAGTGCACTTGGCTATGTAAAAATTGTGAAGAAAACAAACCACATTCATCAAACGCATAAACTCTGTCACCATTTTAGAAATCTAAGCAGGTTGAAAAACAGAAGGGGAAATGATGATTCAAAAATAATTTGCTGGCTGAGGGAAAACTAATGAATAATTTATTTGACAAACATCACATAATGGAAAACATATTCATAAATCTTCTTAATTGATGGGAAAAATAATTGAATAAAATCTGCAAAAAGAATGTGACAAATTAAAATGAAAATCCCTTGTCTGGTTTCAAGTTTTCTTAGGGTAAAATATTATAGCTGCAAATTCAATAGTCTGGGGTAAGGACCACAAAAACATAGAATCATGTTCCTTTGTTTCCCCTTTTGTTATTGCTAGGACAATGAGGTGTTCAATGTTTCACTGACAGTGCACAGGTTTAATAGTCAGAAGTCATTAATAGGTTTTGCTTTCATAAAGTGCTGTGAGATTAAACCCTTCAGTCAGCCTCCCTGTTATCTAGCAGGAGTAATCTCTCACCTTTCAGCTCTGCAGTGACTCCCAGTCTTCTTCCTGCCTGAATTCTGTGTTGCCAGGGTTTGGTCATGCTGCTAAATGCAAGAATTTCAATACACTTGGCCAAGTGGCCAAGGAAATTACCACTTCTCGCTTGGCTGGGCCGCTAGGAGGTCTCTGCAGTACTTCTTTTGTAGTTTGAGATTCCAGTCATCACAGGGAGGAGATGGGTTCACTATTCCTGCTTGGGTGCTCTTCTGTACAAATCCTTATTATCTTAGTCAAAAACTGTGCAGGAACCCAAGACTACTGAGATCTGCCTTGCTATACCTCTGCTCCCTGTTTGCTCCCTCTTTTATGGTGCATTGCAGTTCATCTAAGTATTTATGAAGTCTTGTCTTGTTTGGCTGGGAACATGTGAAGAAATGCAGAAGATCTGAAGCATTGCCAGCAACAATTGTATTTTACAGTAAAACAATATCCTTTGTTTTGCAGAGAATATGTGTCCATGAGTTTGCATTTGATGCACTCACAGACATCCTCACACAGACTGGATTCCATAGCCTTTATTCTTTACTACTGCGATGGGTAAACAATAATATTTTTTTTTTAAATTATGAAGTATATATTCATCTGCAATTGGTAGCTATTTTTCCACATGATCCATTAATTTCTACTAGATAAAGCAGAGCATCAGCACATATGTGCTGTATTAAACAACCTTTTCCTTTCGTATTTTTTGTTTGACTAATAATCTAATTTCTCAGTTTGCTGCCACTATTTTTCAATGATCTTTATTCAAAATCACATCAGTATGTATTTTATCCTATTTTGTACTCACTAAAAGAATCTCCCTTAAAGTATGTCTGGTTCCTTTCTGATTGCTCTTTCCCAGTTTGAAATTTTGAAGAGGGTGAAAGCAGGAGGCAAAAGGGTTTAATCCATGTGGAAGAGACAGTTTTATCTGTATCCTTTGGAAAGTATTCAACATTGTACGACCCAAGGAAGTGTGCGTTCTGAGAGACAGAAATCATGCACAGGTCAAACAGGGGGCACAAACACAATACTTCATGGTGCTCTGCACCTACTGAGTTTAAGGCAATGCAAAGAGGTTTCAAAAATATTTTGGCACTGACAAATGCAGCAGTAAAATTCTCAGACGTAAGGACAAGAGTTGGGAGAGTTCTTATCACTTAGAAAATCTTGCGTTTAATCTCTGAGTGTCTCAGTTACCAAAAGAGGATTATCTCTTGATGATCTGTTCTTAATGATAACAGAGGTTTTGTTACTAATTTCTAAGGGGGAGGTGGTGTTAGATGAAATTAATCTCATTTTACTTACATACTTTGTGATGCCAGGTTTCTGCAGCTTTTACTGATCTTGCACTCAACAGTTAGATATATAGAATCCCCAAGTATTAGACCCTAGGCCAGCAAATCACCCTCTATGTGTAACATGTGCTGCATTCCATTCTTAATTATAATTAATTACATGTTAAAAGCTTGCTACATGCTAAAATTCTAATCTTGGGATATTTTACCCTGGGTCATCCTAGACATCAGATTGCTCTATAAGTTGTGTTGTATTGTAATTTTGTCATCCTGTTTCTGATTTACAGAAGACTTTGCCCCTAGTGGTCTGTGCTAAATTAACAGTAAATACTTTTCTTCTATATGATGTTTCAGATCTCAGAAAATATCTGAAAGCATCAAATCTGTATCAAATCTCCAAGTTCCAGTGAAGCTTATGCAGGAGACAAGAGTCTATTTGTCCTTGCTGAAAACTTTCATCAGTCTCTTTTGGTGAAATCTCTTCACCTGATTACTGATGTCAGACCAGTATTCTGACATTTTTTAAAGTACTCAGAGTAAATTGTGCTCAAAATGGCACTGCAAGATGTTAGGAAACCAATGGCTGATAAGTACTGAACAGTTCACAGTCTCTCTTAGAAGACAATGCAGGAGACTGAAATACTACACAGAGGGACCTCCAGAGGTAAGCAGCATGCAGAAAGAGAAGACAACCTGAAGACATACAGGTATCTTCTTCTGTTCTTTTCCCTACCTGTGAAGTGCTCTTTGTGGTTCTGTGGCCCTCCATTTCCTGGGAAATGGGAAAATTCCACTTCTAGAGGATTTATCCCAGGGCACAATACAGGAATGACAGATTTCACTTCAACAAGGCATGAGTGCAGGCAGACATGTGTACTGTGTCAGCATTGGCCCTACACAAAGTGTGGTGTCTGAAATGAAGGAGAGTGTCGAATCTCAGGTATAACATCTGTCAGATATCTATGAACCATTCCAGAGATGATTATGTATTCCCAAACTCTCTACGGAGGAGGAGAAGTCTACAGAAACGTCTCAGAAACATCACACTGCAGCAACCGAACACAGCAAAAGTAGCACTGGAAGAGACTATTGCTGGAAGCAAGCTGTTTCCATGAACAGCTTTTTTGGTGTGTCTACAACCAAAATCCAGAGAGCAACAGTTAATACAGGGGCACACATGTTGGTTTAACAGGAAAATTGTGTGCTCAACAAAGTTCAAACACTCGTGGTAGGCACAAGCAGGTTGGCCAAAGGAGCACTTCCCACGTTTCTGCAGAAGTTTTTACTCTACCACCAAAATAAATCAAAATGGCTCTCTGGGAGCTGGATGTATATGAAACATAAAAATCCTGCCAGTTGGGTTTTGCATTAGGGTGAAGCTTGGTGTCTCACTGGTTGTTTGATTTTCTTATTAAAATTGTAAATTTGGTTTTATTTTATAGATGGAAAATGTTAGCCTAATTGATATTTCTGCAAGGAACACTGAAGTTATTAGTATTCAAGTTTTCTGGCATAAAATAAGCATCAGTTTGAATAAGAAAGAAAATTTCTGGAACACAGAGATACAATTGTTTATGCTGGGGAAGTGTTACACCTTTTGATGAAGCATTCAGATCCAGCTGCTGTCAAAGTCTAAATGGTCTGTGGATGTGTTACAGCATGGCTGTTTTTACTTCCTTTGCCAGCAATTTATCCTCTCATCAGACGTCCACTTAACAAGTAATTTTTTCACTCTTAGCAAACAACAGAACTCTAACTTGTAAAAGATCCTATTCAGGTCTTATGGTTGATTGCATAAATGGTTAATGCCTGTAGCTCAGAAGTAGTGATTAGTAAACTGAAAGCTGTTAATGGAAAGCCCTGAGCAGAGATCTTGACAGAGATCAGATTCCACTGAAAACAAAAAGCCACAATGATTCTTTCCCACACACTCAAGATGAGTTTGAGAAATAAAAGTATCACAACAGGGGTACATTTAAATTGGACTGGCTTCTGAATATGCTCAGAATATCAAGACAGTGATGGCACTAGATGAAAGAGCTACACTACTGAGAACAAACACATGCATAAGAGAGCACTTACAAAATTACATCACAAACTTGGACAGAGCTGCATTGTCATTCTGTACTTTCAGCAAAGGGCAGAAATGCAGCCCCATTGGGCAGGGTACACTGTTGAAGAGAACCACAGAAAATTTGGTAGCAGTGTTCTCCCCTTTCATCTCACCCTAGCCCTGTTTCTTTGTTTAATTCTGGAGACCACAAACCTCCTTTCCTAGACCATGTGGTCTGGATACAGCCCTTCACAATTACCTGATTTTAACTGTGTTACAGAGAAGGAGCATCCCTTGATTTCAGATTGCTTGATGGCTTAATCACTAGTTGCCTTGAGCAGTTTTCCATAAAATATGTAATTTCTGTCGCACTTCCAGTGGGTGCAGTTATAAACCTAGATTCTCATTTCTGCTCAGACACAGACAATCATTCTACATCCTTCCTGCTCCCTGTTGCAGACAGATACTATACCTCACCCCAGAGGGAAGTAACACAGATTACTAAAAATTTAGGAAACGTTTTTATCATCTCTATTTATATGAGAGCTGTTATAAAAATACAGAACTGATTTCAACATTACAGAGCAACTACCAACACTTGATTATTATATCTGTGTTCTTTATTACAAAATGCCTTTGAACACAGTCACATACTTCAAGTGGCTCTAAATTAGTGTCTGTGTGACAGTAAATCCAAATAGTCAGAAGAATTAGAAATTTGGGCCTGCATTCTCTCTTGTGTTTTCCAAGTTTGTTCTCCTTCTTGGCAACATCTGCAAACTTCAGCAGCTTGAAATGGCATGTTTCTTTGGACCACTTACACCAAAGGTAAAGATAAGTGTGGTCCTCATCTCGTTGACTTTTTCTCTTATCTTTCACTGACACCCTCTGTGTCCTATAAGTCTCCAAGATAATCTTTAATCCATGTCACAAGTCCTAACCCTTATGTCAAGCTCACTGACTTACCTGATCAATCTTTTTGACCCTCTTCTTTTTCCCTTCTGCTGTACCTTTAGCAAGCTACATAAATATCCTTCACATTTCACCCTTGTCTCCTCCTTCACTAAGGTATTTAGAGGACCTTGGATCTCAAGTGCCTGGGCCATACCTGGACTTTTCTGGCTTTTTTGCCCTAGGAAAGTTCTTTTTCCAAGCTGTTCTTAAATCATGCCCAAGATAAGTATTTTTATCTTGTGTTTTCAAACAGGGACTCAAAGTCAGACTTCTGACTGATGTTTACTTTGTGTGTGACCTTAGATAAGCCAGCAAGCCACTGTTTCAGTTTGTCATTTTGTACAATGAAAATAGAGATCACAGGTTTCAGAATTAGTGGAAGCAGATAACCAGCTTGACATAACTTTAAAAGAAACTCTGAGAAGTTAGAAGACCACAGGACAGCTTGTTCTGAATATGAGACTTATTGAGATGGTGCAGATTGATTGCAGCAGGAAATTAGAAGTCTAAATGAGAGATCAGAGTCCAGATTATTTCTTGTATCGAAATTCAAGTTCTGTACTATTTTGCTTGCCATATAAATGGGGTAATTGAAGCACAGCAACTAATTTCTCCCAAGTCATCTAGGAGGACATTGGGAGAGAAAGAGAAAAAAAAATTAAAATTCCAATTTGGAAATTTTCACATTCATTAGATTATACTCTGTAGTAAAATGTTTATTTTCCTGGTAATCGCTAAGCAAAATGCCAAGAATATGAGCTGCCAGCCTCAACCCAGATTATTTCTTTGAAACTGTCTACAATTAATTACTTTCCTGATGAAAAATTAGAAATCTTAAGCTCCTAAAATGACTATACCTTTTTGGCTTCACTAAGCCTGAAAATAGCACTTCTTCATGAATAAAGAGCATCTGGTCATTAAAACAATACAGCCTTTGACAAGGGTGCAAATGTTAGCATAGAGAATTCCTACAGCTTCTCAGCACTAACAACAGTGGCTATCACTACTGTCATTTGTAATGTTCTGAAAGAAGCAGCTTGGTCTCCCTTATACATTTAGGCATTTTTATTCTACATTGATTGCATATTTACAATATATTTGAACTCTTATGTATATATAAATTGTACTAAGCATTTAGCATTGTCTTTATATTTCTTTCAGTTCAACTCAATTTGGCATTATTTTAGGCATTCTACAGCTTTGCTCTCTGCAGATTCTCACATAGAGGGAATTTCAAAAAAGTCATATTCTTTTCAGATGAACTCCTAGTAGCCTGTTTTTTGAGCTGCCTTGGTTTTGAGTGCCTGTCACATGAGGCAAGGTTACTGTTATATTTGAATAACAATCTTTTTGTAGCCAAACCCCTTCTCCATACGTGGATGGGATCATGCACTGCACAGAGCCCATTTATTGCATTGCCATCAGCCACCAGCCCGAAGGAGAGGCAGCTTTAAAGACACGAGTGGAAGAGACAGGAAGAAAGAGGGCCAGTCCGTGCACAAGGACACATATCAAAATGCATCAGAGAACCAGAAATTCTCAAGAGTTCCTCCAGGGAAACGCCTCTCTTCATTGCCTTTCTTCTATGTCCCAAAGTCTGACCTAAAGAGCAGGTTCAGATACAGATGAATCACTGACTATCAACCTGAACCAGAGAGAGAATTTTCAGAGGTGGCAGGAAGGGTCCAGAAAAATAGTGGTACTCTGATAAGTAGCTTGCTCTGCAGGAGAGAGAAAATTCTTGATGGTTTTTCTCTATGATTTTGGGGTTTTTTTTCAATTATCTCAAAATCTTCAGGGCTTTCCATGCCCCATTCACTCATCCCTCTTCACAGGGAGTCCTCCAGCTAGGAGAGCAGGTTGCCCATCAACGCCACTCTCAGAATCAGCAACAGACACCTATGCAAGGATGAAAACCACTACTCAGAAAGCATCTAAATCCTATTCCAGACATGCAAGCAAAGGGGAGAGAGAAAAATGCATAAAAAGAATGGTAGTCTCCAAATCAGCTGGCAGTCAGGACCAGCCAAATCCAGAATCCAGATATTTCCTTTGTTCAGGAGCTTCTTCACAGGGGAGCCTGGGCTCCAGCATAATCATGAGTTCTCAGTTCAAAAACCTTGACTTCTTTCAGAAGAGCAGCAGCTCCAAGGAAGAATGACTTTACAATGAAGCAGGACACCTTGAGAATTGCCCTTCACATGATTTGATCCAGTAACAATATTCTTGGGAGCTATCATGCAAAAACACAGATGGGAGGGAGAGATGAGAGAAATGTTTGAAACAGAGAGTTTTCTTACAGTGTTGAAAGCCTAAATGAAGTGCTTCACTCTTAAGAAATGTAGTCAGAAGTGGCAGAAGCTTTTCTTTCCCTTTCCCCCTTTTTTCAAAGTAACCTGGTACTCATTAATTACTACAGTCACCAGCCTTCTGGGTGCAATCTTGATCTCAAGGACCATGACTTTGGTAATACATCCTGGGGAAGCTACAAAACAGCTCTTTGGTGTATAAATTTAAAAAGAAAATCAGAAGTCAAATAATTTGTCCGTATTTTCTCAACAGGAGTTTATATCAGGTAGGGAAACTTGCCATCTTTCTGCTTTGTTTTGGCTTTTTATCTGTGATAGCTCATTAAGACCAATACTTTCTTCACTGCAGTCACTCTGTATCTCAGCTTCAGTCAACACTCCAAAGGCAGGGTCTCAGTAAGCAGACAAATATATGCGAATATGCATTTGCAAGCTCCCTTAGCTCTCAAGTTCCCTGGACTGTAGAGTTATCCTTTCTTTGTACACATGAAACGACTTAAATATCCCTCTTTCTTGTCTTTAGGAACCCCCTGTATGCCACAGATAGCAGCTGCCTTTCCTTTTAGTCACAGAATAATTGATTCCTACCTAGTCCTAGATCAAGTCTTCCCTTTGGAAAGGGTAAAAAACACTGTTTCAGTTCTTACCCTTGTTCCCACACTCAGCCTGTGCCTATCTACATCTGGTGATCTGCACCATTCTCATTGCTCAATTCTAGAACGTGCCTTGGAGTCATTGTGGAATCAGCTTGTCCCAAGAAGGTGCAGTACTTTGCAGAACTAGACCCTATGAACAGTCTGGAAATGGAGAGTGAAAAATTAACTGTAGGAGTTACTCTGCATTTTATATGAGTAGCCCTTTATAGTAGCTGACAGAGAGCTGTTTTAATTATGGGAAGATGTGTCTAAAACATCTGTAAGCATCAAGGCATTTCTTTATTCTGCATCCTCCACATTTGTACTTTTCACCTGCTGCATCTAGAAGAAGAGATTTGGGAGTGTATTTAGTAGGTAATTACCCTGGAACTGCAAATGCAGTTATAAAATGTGAAACTGACCATATTTTCAGTCTTCCTCTTTATGAATAGCCACAAACCATCCTCTGCCCAATCAACAGCCCTTAAACCTGAGTGATGATATGTGAGCAGCTCCGCTGAAGATGTTATCCATTCATGCGAGAAATAAGCGGCCGCATTGTTGGTGATAATTAGTCTGCACTCCACAGCCCCATCACGATCCCTGGCACTGGCAGCCACCTAACGAGACTGCGACTGCCTCTTGTTATGCTGCGAGCAGGGAGCCTCGGCACGCACCAGGCCAGGGAGCAAACGCTCAGCACTTTCCTCCACGAGCGTTCTCAGGAGAGCTGCTCTGCACAAGGTGTGGCCAAAGACTGGGCTTCACAGCTGCTCTCTTCAAAAGAAGCATTCACACCTGTCCATAGGGAAATGCAGGGATGAAGTTGAAGTAAATCCAGAAAAATCAGTGTGGCTATTACAGACGTACATCAGTGACAAACTATAAATGGCTTCAGACATCTAAAAGTACTATTCTTAGCTGAAATGACAATCTTTCATATCTGTCACACTACTGATATAGCACCTGAAAGTCATGGTGGATAACAGTGAACATGAAAGGTAATAAAAAATTTTCTTATCCAATTTCCATTTCTTATCCCTTTACATTTTCAGTTCCTTACTGTTTCAATGAATATTGCTCACTCAACATCCCAAATTTTTAGTCAGTTTTAGTTTCCATTTTTCCCATATGAGCAGTTATGCTGCTAGTTCTTAAACTTTCTTAAACTTCTTAAACTTTTGGTGGCATTTGTGTCCTGAAAACTTTGTTTTAAATGGATATTTTACTGTATGTAATGGATATAATGGCAAGCTTTGTTTGAAGTGGTTATCTTATTTCAGACCATTACAAAGTTCTATACACTCTATTTGGGCTTATACATTATATTAAACTTATAACTAAAATCCTCATCCAGACAGTATAGGAACAACGGCTTGCAAATGCCAGTGCTGTCAGATCTTGGTAGCTCTTAGGATGGTTATATTTTTTCCTCATGATACAGCTTTAAGTGAAAACAATAAAAGAACATATCCAAAATAGTAAAAAGGTTCTTAACTATTTTGGACCAACTCAAATAGTTATAGGGAGTATTGCAGGGAAAAATGAAGCTTTTCTTTTTCCTCTGAGATGTGACGCAAGAGGTAGACAGATTTTTATTTTAAATTGTTAATAGACACAGCAGGCATTCTTCTAAACTCAAAACCAGAGTTCAACCCAGGCTAGTAGCATATACATCAGGAGCACTATACTTCACCTCTCGGTGGGGGCAGCATGAGACCCTTGTAAAACATAGCAGTTTGGAATTGGGCAAGCATGTCCAGGGAAATACTAAAAGGCAACAACAAAGGAAAAATCATGGAAGTCATAATGTCATTTTAAGGACCCTATACATGCTGATGCTCGTGATCATAAAAGGATCCCCATTGCACTGAAGAGATTTGTTTCCAAACTCCCTCTTCAGGAAACCCATTATGATGATATAACAGGTCCTGACTCCTGAAATTTATAAGATAAGTCCAAGCTGTGAAAAAATGAAACATTTCACAAATCAGTTTAATGGAGAAATCACAGAAATTATGTTTGTGGACTTGAAACTGTCTGACTAAGCACAGTGTGCTGTGGCTTATGATAGAGCTGCATGAGGGGTTGTTGGCCAAAAAAAGGCTTTAACTCCTTTGCCCTCATTTTGGGGTTCACAGTGTTGCTATTACATCCCACAAAGCCCACAAAGTTTCTAGTACACTCCTCAAAGCTAAATTATCAACAGTGAGTAGTTCAGAACTGTAATGGCAGTAAGACATTTACACCTCTTAGTGCTGTTTGTGCTTTCCAGCCCGCTGCAACAACGTCTGTCAGGCTGGGCCTGTGAGCATGCAGACCACAGAGAACAAGAACATAAAAGCACAGTCCTCAAACATCAAATGTCAGTGAGCTCAGGGCCAGGCATCATGTCAAAATTAAGAACAAGGAAAAGATTATTTTCATACGGTAATTCTGCTAAAAGACTGTAGGTGTACAGGTATAACTAAAATAAAAATTTAGCTTTCAAGTTACTGTCTGCAAGGAGATAAGGGACAATGTCCTTCAGCTCAAGCATTCAACAACTACTTTGAAATTAAGGGGTTTCTGTTTTAACTTCAGAAGCAAGATTTGCGCTAGCTTATATAGGAAAACTCTTGATGTGACTGAGCCCCCACTTCAAACACAGCGAGCATTGACAACCATTCAGAAAAAACACATTCCAGTAAACCTTTCTTTCCATGGTAAGAGGGACTGCACAGCACAGGTCAACAAAATCTGCAAAGCTACTAAATTACATTCAGTTTGCAAATATAATTTCAATAAATATTTGTCTTTTCAAAGATCCTAGGGAGCTTGTTTGGCTTAGGAAGGAGAGCACAACCATCTGCTGGGAGACAAAACAAGCAGCTTTGAAGCAGCCTGAACTCCCCCTGTGCAGCTCACTGTTCAAATATCAAGTGGCACAGGGTTCTTGATATTGTTTACAGGTTAAGATTCGCTCAGAGGTTGATGTTCTCCAAACTGAAGCAATCAACCCCAAAACCTCACAATGCTAGAAAAGTAATAGCCAGACACCTCACTGACTCTGTAGTTTAGGATACCCTGGCAGGAATTTAATCCTATAATTCATGTTTTTCTATCATGATTATTTACTCTCATTCTTTTTCTTTTCCTCTGATAAAATTTTATGTTGCATCCCTTTGGGCTTATTTCCTTGGCACAGAAACAGACAGGGGAAAAAATTAAGGCTTATTATAAAATTCTGGACAATCTAGTTTCTCAGTTTTTTTAAAGAGAAACTCAGGGGAGAAGGTCCCAAGTAAAAATTGCTTAAGCCTTTGAAGTAGAGACTCAGAGATTGAATGTAGCACTTTTCTTGATGTCAAACAAGGCCTCAAGGCTCATGAACAGCATTTAAGGAAAAAAAGGTCTTCAGCTGAACAGTCATTTCTATAGCTTTTTGTAATACCTGGCTATTAATTGTAAACAAGTCAGCTCAAACTAGAACTGATGAACTTCAAGTGCAGCAGGGCACTGGAAGAGCCAGCACAAGAGAGAAAGGTTAAGAAAGAAGCTTTTCCACTCAATGAGGAAAAGACATTCAAGATAGCCAGAGAAAGGCCAGTTATACAAAGCATAAATTTAGTGTGAAAATATACGTTGTAGCTGTCTTGACAAAACAAAAAAGAAAGTGTACAAGACTTGCAAATCTTTTGAAAACAGTTTCTCAGTTTGTTTTGAAAGATTTTTCCCTCTTCAGAAGGGAGCAGGATCAGAATAAGTCACACTCATTATTTTTCAACAAAGCTGACATCAGAATAGGTCTAGCAATAACATCCTCATGCAAGGTTTAAAAACGAGCTTTTTCAACCATAAAATTACTAATTGTCTGCCTTGTAAAAAGATAAAGGAAATGAATGTTTCATTACTGTCAAGCTCTTGATATCTTGTTTTATATGGAGAAAAATTAACCAGTTTCAGCTTCACAAATGTGAAAATTTGAGATATGTCATTAAGCTTTCCTGCAAGAAATCATAAAGAGCTGATTGTCTTTATTTTTTAATTGAACTTCTTTCATTCTGGCATACAGCTCCTTTTATAAAAACTGTGGCACTGGAGCAGTTTCTGAAAAGAATGCTGTCAAAAAGTTATTGCAAAGGGATCAGAGGGCTTGGATATTCAGTCCTTTTTTCAGCTCTGTCATCACTTTCTTTTGTGCATTTGAGGAAATTGTTTACCTTCTCTGATCTCTTAGAGCTAAGGATTTTTTACATAGTGTATACCAAGAAAAGAAAAGTTGATACAGAGCAGCATGCAAATGACATGCAAGAAAGACCAACTGCAAGATCTACTGCCTCGAGCATCTACAAGGCTCCAACAAACTGTACATCTGCTTTAAAAACCACAGAACAGAAAAGGAACTACAGGAAGGATCGCCTGAAGGAGGCTGTGTTGAATTTGACCCTAGCAATTTTCAGCCTTGTGGTCCCCCCATGATGTCTCATGTCCAGCTGCCAAGGACAGGCTTTGGGACAGCCACAGTCTCTGACTTACACACAGTTATATGGGCTGGTTTAAGTCCTTTGCTTTCTGCTTAAGTGTGCATTTCCAATAACTGTGTCAGGGTAAATAGTTATGATGTTAACCTCTTGAGGATTTTACCACCATTACTGTCAGTCATATGGCATTGGTAATACTTTTAGCCATTGTATGTGCCTGCAACTTTTTTTGAAATCCTCTGATGAATATAAGCAGTAATCTTCCAGAAAATTTTGAAGGATCTATTCAGCATTGAATTTTATGATCTGGCATATGCAACATATATTTGCAAGAAGCAAAGGAACTTAGGTACATGTTGAACACATGCTGACATCTCTGTGTGCTGTCTGGAACCACCTTATGATCCCTAGAAATCTTGTCCAGGGAAAACTCAGTAAAACTCAGTAAATTAGAGTTTACTCTGTGAGTGATCTGAACAAATAGTTTGCCAACAGCCTTCAGTTTAATGCTAAATTGTAAGCTCCACATTCAAGTCAGATTACACGTTTACAAACGTTAATACAACTAGCTCAGGTATGGAAGCCCACACTGTAGATACTTGAATTTATGAATACAATTCCTTTTTCCTGACATGGGATATTTTGGTTTGGGTACAATGTCCAGTAAGCATGGGAGATGAGAAGTCTAGAAAGTCTCCTTTTTTCAATGTCCAGTTTCTCTTTCTGTTTTGCACAGCAAACATGCACTTCGGTAAAACAGCAATCCGTTCCAACTATCTCATAACAGAGCCTTTTTATATGCAGCTGTCTACATTTTACCTACCCATCCAAAAATATTGATAGCAAGCAACAGCACTTACATAATACAACATTTTAAGTAGCTGGGCTATAAGAAAATTTGCAACATAAAAGTTGTTGCCAAGTCACCAGCACAGCAGCATGGAGCTTGGGTAGATGTTATATACTTACACTCAAACACATGATTCAGAAAATCTTTCTCCAGAGGCTTCTTACACAGTCCTACTTTGACCAGCACCATCCCTTCGACATCGGCCTCACCAAACCAGAGGAGCAGGGTGTGAATTGCAGAGTTAATTGTCAATTACTCAGCTGCAACTAAGTATGTTAAATAAACAAGTTTATTTAAAGGGTCCATGTATGCATTTATACAGTGTATGATTTCCAGCAGTAATGGGTCCAATGAAAGACACAACAGTCAAAAGGCAGTAAAAGTGCAGTTCAAAGTTCTATTGAAATTATTCAATTTAGGCCCACTGAAAAAAGTTAAAATATTTTATAATATAATATACATTTACATATTACTATAATTACTTCATTTACTTTTACATTACAGTAATTAAAATGTTTGGTGATGAGGAAAGCCAGAACAAAATTTTTTTCTCATCTTTTCCTTCAAAATATTTGCATTATGCAAAAACTGATTTTCGTGTCAGAAAAACATTCCCAATACATGATCCTTTGTCTTGTAGCTTTTGGCCATAATAGCATCATTCAGAACTTAAACACTGTGAAAAAACAGCTTTTGAAGACACCGGCTGTAGTTAATAAATGATTGAAAGGGAAGAAAAGAGTTTTTCCTGAGATAAGGAATGAGTGCTAAAGACTTTGGAAACCAGATTGTCACTGATATGACATTACTTGACATGACAAAATAAACCAAGTCAAAAAGATGTGCAGAAAGGGAGCTTTAAGCTTTTTAACATGTCAGCTGCAGGGTATGAGCCAGTGTGTTTGAGGCAGCCTTTTGCCAAATCCTGACAATTATGGGTAGTTTTCAGATGGGTAAGCCATTATAGTCAGGCTCCTTTGCACAAGCACTTAACTGGATTAACGACATTAAAAGGCACTCAACTGAATGGCTACTTATCCCTTAAAGAAATGGTTGGTGAAAATGAGCACCCAGTCTTGCAGACAGAGTCATCACCTCACTTTTGGAAGAGAAAATTGAACACTTTTTCTGTACAAAATGCCCATGAAACATTTTCCTTGCAGGTCACCCACTGACTTATGGTGACTATACTGGCAGTCATGTTGATAGTCATGTTCAAAGAGAGCAAACAAGTCTAAAGAACTTCAATAAAATAATTATTTGATAGACAAAGTTCTGGTCCAAATTTCAGATCCATATAAAATCACAAGATATTTATCTATGAGAATTTATTTTTATCTGGGCATGACTTTACATTCTGAATGTGAAGGGTTTCTGTGGGGCTTTCTCCCTCAAAGAAAGTCTCTGATTTTTAAATATGATAGTGTGGACACCGTATTTGGGTTCAGGGGACTATAATCTAGTAAGAAGGAAAAATTCCTCATAAAGACAGGCTTATTAAATACTGGTTGCTTGCCTCAAGGAATAAGTCTAGAAGTATCATCACCTAGGGTTATTTCAGACACAGCTGGAGCAACACTCAGTATCATGACCCTTTACCTCAAGATAGGTTTTTGCTTCATTCTCCACAAATCTTAAACCAAGTTCCTCTCGGGATTAAAGGTAGGGGAAGAAATGGCACAGAGTGTTGTTGCCTTTCTCCTGCTATTAGAGCACAAGCTTTCTGCTGAGAAGTCATCTCTGCTGTGGCCTTATCAGAGCAACAGCTTTCTTGTCCTGGTGCAAATATGCACTTTTCAGATTTTAGTTAAAAACAACTGTTTTCTTGGTTAACAATTCATGCCATTCTTCTGATTGTATTGTTTCTTCCGATATTTTTACACATTTTCAATGAGTCTTCATGCATAAGAATCTTAGTTGTTCTGTTGCAAATCCATATAGGTCCTTCAAAAATGAGAATATGAACAATGAAGATCTGATGGAAGACCTTTGTTTACCCCAGCTGAGATTTATGAGCTCAAATATAAATAGTTAATTTCATTTCATCACTGAAATGAAAATACATATCTGGCTTGTCTGTTTTAATAGGTCAGATCTAGAGCCTTCTGAATGTTGATGGTGCTTTGGAGATTTTTTCCACTTTGATAGGCTTTACTCCAGAATCTCAAACTTTAGATTATTATTTTCATGAGCAGTTGAAAAAACCTTTTCAGGAAAATATCCCATCTGTCACTGGACACGTGGAATTCTGAAAGTCAGCAACACATTCCAACAGAAGAATTAGTCATATTGAAATGCATTTAAATCAAGAAGAAATTTTGCCACTGAGGTTATATGCTTGATAATACTAGAAAATGGAACACCCTGTCTGTCAGTAAGATCAGAAGGAATCTGTACTTTTTTTAGGAAGAACAAAATGCCAGGGAGACAAGTAAAGTGAAATGCAGGAGCTGTGTCTGAGAGGATACATAACATGACAAATACCAGGATTCTGATGGAAAGGTAATGTTCCCTGTGGCATCATGCTGGCTATGCAGCTTGTGGTGTGAGGAACAAACTGTTGTGGTGCAAAAGGTTCAGTTCTATCTATCTTGCTTCTTTGGGGTCACATCAGCCCAAGAATCTCAACTCTTACTGCACAATGGATCTAAGCACCTCTTGTGCCAGCCAGGCTCATATATTGCTAATAGAAACTGAATCGATACCTACAGTTTCTGAAATGAAACTTGCTAATGGCAAAGTAAAACAAGTAACTGCAGCTCTGAAAAATATAGGGGAAAGTAGTCTCATATCATACTACTTACTTGCCCTAACTGGCAGTAATTTTCTTAGCAGCATAGGAGTGGGCTGAAATCCTATTGTTCATGTGCTGGAGAAATTGATGTCTGCAAAGCCAAATCATGTATCTGTTTTCTGAGTCACACATCAGCTGTGTTAGAACTCAGCAAAGCAAAGCAAAGTGTCTAAAAGGCGGAATGTAATGTCTCATTTTTTTGTGGAGATAAAGTTCTCTAAGATTTTTCAGGGAAGTGGTATAATTATAAGGACATATTAGTTTATAGCTGGACATGATTTACAAAGAAAATATCCTAGAATGACTGATAGTGTTATTCTGAAGTTAATACAGGACACCAAAAATTTAACATAACTACAAAAACACCTGCTATTAATGCATTTTTGCTGTTGCTGCAGGTATTATTTAGGAAAGCTTGGAAGCTTGTCTGTGAGCTCAGTCCAAGATGAATTATACTAGCTCTACTGAGGGAGACAGAAAAATTAGAGGAATCTTATGCAGCCTGAGGTGCAGACTGAGGAGAATGCAGAGACATGGGTTTCTTTTCTACAGCTCTGGGAGTAAATAGACATAGATATAGAAATAGATATATTGAGGCTTGGTTTTGTACCTTCTCCCCATTTGCTTATCTTGAAACTCAGCTCAATGCTCATGGCTCTTAGACAGACTTCTGTTTGGATGAAAATTGTTTATTACATTAAAATTAAACAGATCCAGAACCTGAGCTCAATTCTCTTCCATGTCACAAGCACTTGGAGATAGTTTGAAGCTTGACTGAGAAGTGATCTTTCTCAGTTCTTGTACCAGAGCAAAGTCATGCAGTAGTTGTGTGTCTCCATTGACCAACAATATAAGTATCCAAGAACATGAAAAGAATTTACATTCAATTTGCTCCATTTCACAAGATCCACAGAAACCTTCACTTATCTTCAGCTGCTGAAAAAAACAGTGTAAAAAGATATAATAAGATTGTCTCCATCTTACAATTGGGAAAACTGAAAATTGAAAAATATATGCTTAAAAATTCACACTGATTTGGTGGCTGAAACAGTAAAAAGTCTCCTAGCCCTTAAACATCAGCAGGATGCATTAAAATTTAAACCATCTGTCAAGAGGAATATCTTGTCACATTTTATTTTGTTTACTTTTTATTATCAGGAAAGATCACTGACGCTGCCCCCAGCTATGAGAACAAAAGTGGCTTCTGCTGTGGCTGTGGCTTCATATTCTTTAGCTCTTTTTTTCAATTGCCTTTTAATTCCGTGCTTGGATTCTGTCTAACCTAGCCCTGATATTACAGGATTTGAGACCTTCTGGAAATAATTGATTATATATCTCTATTACAAGGTTGAAAGAATCTAGCCTGGGTTCATTCTTATATCCTGGGATGTAATTATGAGAGTCAGCACCTTCTTCAGGATTTCTTAGTCTCTGCATATGCAATTCTGTCTGTTGCACAGCAGCTTAGGCTCTTGCTGTGTCATAGTCATGTAGGACCACATTGACCCTGTTTCCAAGTCTGAGGCTGTGTGAAGAGATGCCTTCTGCATTCTCCAAATGCAAATATCTTGAAATCTCAGTATCTGGAAGTACACTTTCTGGAAGGACCTATTTCCCTGAACCATTTCTACTTTAGAAAATGGGATTTTCTGAACTGGGAGTCATGAACTGCTTATTCTGTTACTTCCTACTTATTCTGTTACTTACCTGCTACCAGCCACCAGTATAGCCAACAGTCCAGATGTTATTTGAGATGGAATAAAAGTAGAGTGACTTATCCTAGAAAAAAATACTTTATTTTAGGAAAGGGAGTAAGTGGTCTTGCTGAAAAATTTTTCAATCAGAACATCCCCTGCATTTAATTCTAGAAACTTAAAAGGGAAATAGATGGGAAATGTGACACATTATATTGCTCAGATTGGTAAATTCCCTCTTCTACTGTAGTGTTATTACATGATTTAGAAGCACTTTACTGGCACTTGCACATCACTCATACTTAAAGCAGAGTCTCTGTTTCTTGCTTTACTACGAGAGAACACGAGGTTTTCATATTGGTTTATTGTTCGGTTACTTATGGAACATTTTCTGTACTTGAGCTGCCATTTACTAAAAGTAGTTAAACAGCAGACCATAACAAATTTTAGTGATGTCTGAGATAGTTTTGAGGTCCATTATGGTCACAGTCTGATGCAGCAACAGTTCTACTTCCGACACATGCAAGTTTCACTCTTGCTGTGTATAATTTATCTTTAATTGAGAAGTCCTTGCTCACTCTGGTTCTGAAGTTTTAGGTGACTCTTTAGTTATCAGGCTCAGATCACTGAGAATCTTGAAATCAAAAATCGGAACAGTGAAGGTGTTGGTATTTTATGGGAATCTAATGTGGAGCAGGAATTGCCCTGTGCTAGTAGCAGCATACTGTTGCCAGTAGTGCTGTTGAAGAGACAGGTTGTTGTGCCTGTATCAGCAGTGTGATGCCCATATCATTGCTGTTCATCAACAACTCACAAAGGCAAAGGCGTGGAGGAAGATCTCAGTCATACAACATCACTTCAAGAACTTTTTTATTCCTTCCACTCCTTGTCCTCTATGCAGACATACTATAGCTTGGGCAAAATTGGAAAAATTACCAGTGTCACTACACTCAGCTCCAAATTTTCCCAAACTCTGAAGTCTTATTCACAATATTATTCACAATAAATACATAAGGCTGAAATATGAACCTTGGGCTCACCATGGTAATTCAGGGTAAATCCATTCACAGCTAATGGCTGGAGGCTGGCAGTGCTGTGGAATACATTACAGAGGAACCTGCTGTCCAACCTAGTTTGAAAACAAAATCACATTTCCCAAAAATGTGCTTCTTGACTGATTAAACCCAGCTGATTTTAAACAGCTAATACAACCTTCCACCTGGCTGGCACTGAGTGCTCTGCACTTACAATGTCATATCCCAGCAAAATTGCTGCCTGCTTGTTCTCAGGTATCTAGCTTCATTTTCATAATCACACTCCTGTTCTTTTCCAGATTTAACAATACACACAGCCCAGCAGGTTAGAATGAGACATATGCCTCCCAGCAATAACTTCTACACAGAGATTGTATTTCCTAACTTTAGTATGTCAGAATTTTCTTCATATGCCAATCACTTGCAGTGATCCTACCCATGGAGGACTCTCCCATAAACAGTTTTTGAGTGTCCAGATGTAGGATGCCATGTGACAGATGAATTGGACATCATTTCATCAGAGGTTTATCTCCATAATTTTATACTTTGGCAGCTGCAATGGACACCACCTACAAACAAAAAGGCTTTCTATATATATTCTATGTATATTTCTATGTATATTCACAAAGGAATAAGGAATATAAAGAGAAATAAATAATATGACTCTTGTTGTTGTCTTCTTTGTTCTACTCTCCAAGAGCCACAGATGTTGAACAACAGTTGCAACCAGTTTTTGTTTACCTTCAGATCTCAAGAATGTTTCTTTCACCACTGTAACAGTGCCAGAGGCAGATTATTCTACTGGCATTGAGCAAGAACCGACAACATAGCAAAACTCAGTGTATTTTGGAGAGCTCAAAATGTTCAGCTACTTTGAGGGAGGAATGTCTCTTCTTAAAGCAAAAATTTCCCAAGTTGTGTATCAGTCAGCACTGTGAAGCCAAGCACAAGGAAATGAAACAGGAGAGAATGAAAACATCGCCTTTGTAGGACTACCACATAGATAAGAAATGAAGTTGTCAGGAAGTTTAATGGCATAACTTGTCATCAAAAGATTTTTCAGCATTCTTTTTTCAACCACAGATTTGGCTGAGTTGCAAGTGAAGAAGTTAAAAATTTCTGTCCTGCATTGTCAGCAATTTCTCCTTTAGAGTGACTTTTAAACTTTCTGTTGTAAAAATATTTATATTTATATTTCACTTAATATTCTAAAGAGGTTTATAAAAATAATTATCTCAAAAGGGAGGAGATATTGCTTAAAATTAGTAGGTCTACAATATGATCTTATTGATATTTTAAGAGCATGATAAATAAGGGGGAAACAGAATCAAAAAGGGAAAAAAATAGCTTCTAAGATTTAGAGAATAGTGTACAAACTGAAACAGCTCAGAGTGCAAAAGAGTCATTGACACGGAGATCAGAAATCTCCGTAACAGGAAGGTATAGAAGACAAATACCTTCCAGTACCTGAAGGGAGCTACAAGAAGGATGGAGAGAGCTTTTTTACAAGGGCATGTAGTGGCAGGACAAGGGAATGGCTTCAAACTGAAAGAGAGTGGGTTAAGATCAGAAGTTTGGTAAAAAATCTTTTCTGTGAGAGTGGTGTGGCACTGGCACAGGGTGCCTAGAGTAGCTGTGGATCCTGGAGGTGTTCAAGGCCAGGCTGGATGGAGCTCTGAACAACCTGATCTGGGGAAAGGGGGTTGGAACTATGTGATCTTTAAGGTCCCTTCCCACTCAATCCATTCCATGATTTCATGAAATACATTCCAATCATATTGTGACTGAGATGAACACAGCAGATGAGAGACAGGTGTAATAAAACAGACTAAAATTAGAGGCAAGAAGGATATCTGTTTGGGATAATTAAATCCTAAGTTATAATTATTCAGCTAAGTGAATGAAGAATATAAAAATGCAAATTATAATAGATAATTTCCATAATTACTAACTATAAAACACCCCAGCTATTGCAAAAAGTCAGTACTAGATTCTCAAAGGTAGTTGGCCCTTGCAACCAGAATCAAACATAGTAAAGCATCAATATTTTAGGACCTTTTTTGTCCTGTGAAATCCACAGAAACGCAGATGGTTGTGCCACCCATCTGGCAAAGGGGAGACCTCAGCTCCTGTGTCTGTATAATTTCAGTGAATATACACATAAGGTTTACAGAAGCCAAATATTTTTTCCATTTCCCCGGTAGCTTTGTAATTCTGAAACAGTAATGCCCTTGTCTTTTCCCTATCCAGATTTTCAGTTGCTTATTTTTTTTGTATGAACTAGTACAGTTTCAAGAGAAAAAGAGATTATTCACCCCATGATATTTAATTGACCGATATCCAGACCATTAGTGTGGGAGATGCAGCTTCAAACCTTCTCAGGCAGAGAGAAGATTAATCTCAGTCTCCCATCTCTGAAGTTACAGCTCTTATGACTAAGTCACTGAATAAAAGGATGTAGGGTAAAACGTTCATCCTGGTGCAGGGATCCATGTGCTTGCTGTATTCCAGAAATGTCTTCTATTAGCCACTAAGGAGCAAATAGGTGATGTAACAGCTGTATTTCAGATCTCAGCACCTTTGACCCCCCACTCAATGCATTTCTAGGCATGACTGAGATATTTTTTTCTAGAAAATTTCATAAAGGAAAATTTAAGCACGTAAAGCAAGTGAACAGAAATTGGGAGGATCTGTGTGGTTTTGGATACAAGCAAAGATCAGCTGATCCTGGATGCATCCAGGCAAATCTGCCATTTTTTGAATGCAAGGCCTTGCCCCATGTTCTTTACAATAGGCAGCAGTCTATTACATGTCTCATATACAATGTCTCTTACATAACAGATAACAACATTTACATACTCAACACCAGCTCCATAAGGTTCAACAAGACCAAGTGCTTGGTCCTGCACTTTGGGCACAGCAACCCCATGCAGTGCTCCAGGCTGGAAATCTGCCTGCTGGCCACAGAGATGAGGAAGGGTCTGGAGCACACACCTTACAAGGAGTGGCTGAAGCACCTGGGGTGGTTTAGTCTGGAGAAAAGAAAACTCTGGGTAGATCCTATCTCTCCCCACAACTATCTGAAAGAAGGTTGTAGCAAGGTACAAGGAGTGGCTGAAGAACCTGGGGTGGTTTAGCCTGGAGAAAAGAAAACTCTGGGTAGATCTTATCTCTCCCCACAACTATCTGAAAGAAGGTTGTAGCAAGGTGGGTGTCAGTCTCTTCTCCCAAATAACAAGCAATAGGACAAGAAGAAATTACTTCAGGTTGCACCAGAGGAGGTTTAGATGGGTTATTAGGAAAAAATTTGTCACAGAATGGGTATTCAAGCTTTGGAACAGGCTGCCCTGGGAAGAGGTTGAGTCACTAACCCCAGAGGTCTTTAAAAGATGTGTAGATGTGGTGTTCAGGGACATTATTTAGTGGTGGACTTGGCATTGCTGGACTGAATTATCTTAAAAAGTCCTTTCCAACTTGAATTATTCTACAATTTTATGTTGTCTACATATATAAAAATTATGTATACATTTTTATCCCATTATGTCTTGTGAAATGACTCAAGCCATCTTTCCAGCTACATTTTATAAGGTGAAAAAATAATGAAATAACCCTTTACATTCTAAATCCCAAATGGGTTCAACTCTCTGTGGGCAGATTCTCTGCTACTGTGGTTGATATAAGATTGGAAAAGGCTCCATTGCAAAGAAAACTTGTCCTTTGATCCTGTAGGATAATAGTCTGCAGTGTTCCCAGCTTACTGTCAGAAAGCAATCTCCAAGAGGCCAGCTAACTGGAGCAAAAAATAGGTTTCTATGAAACTAAAGTTAGAGAAAAACTTGGAGTCCTTTGAATTCAATCACTTTTCAAGGTGTTCATCTCACTGGCATCCAAATACAGAGGTGAGAAGTGTGAAATAAAAAATGAAATAGAGCAGAATAGTTAGTCATTAGAAAGTCACAAAGTGAGACAGCTTTTTCTGGAACACATTAGCTTCAGAGATAAGTAAACCTTAAAAGTTCAAAAATCAACTTCAGTTGGGCAATCCAAAGTTCAGATATTTGTCTTACCTCTTGGACCATACTCTTCCATGGAACAACAAAGCAGAGCTTGCTTTACTGTCATTTACATGGTATAAAGTAACAGAGAACATATATTTGCCTTCTCATTTCAGTTGCATTAACTAATCTGTCTCAGTTGCATTGATTAATCTGCGTCATCAGACACAACATCTCCTGAGAAAAGACTTCTGACCAAAACATCCCTTTGGTTTAGAACCATGATAGAAATATCTGCCACTGGAAAGTAGTAGTAATTATATTTCCATCTCCAATTTGAACCAGCAAATTCACAGAAGGCAGTGGAAATGGACTTCATGAAAGATATATTTATTTACCCAGTTTTTTTCAAAATCTTGTAGCTGGGGAGAAGACATGAGCAGAACCATAGTTTCTTCAAACCACTTTACTTTCATATTGAGCAACATTTTCCACCAAAAGCAAATAGATCCTGTCTCCATTTTTTATTACTGTAACAAGAATATCAGGTTAGAAATGCAACTAAGCTGGAGGGAAAGAATATGCCTTGCCCCTGAAGATGGTTGAACGTTTACTGAACAGGGTCTGATTCAATAGACTCTACCTCCAGGAAAACACTGAGTTTCATCTTTGCTGCATCCTTAGACCATAATGTTTGGCACTGTCATGTTTGCAACAGTGGCCTCCGGGCTGTGTTTGAGAGCAAGTTCACTAGGCTGTCACACTGGAGCATCCCACCATCCCTGGCAGGCTCAGGCAAAGCTCCAGTGCATCCGTGCGCTACGGGAGCGCGCATGGACACAGCTATCTAGCAGGCAAACAGGCACCAACTGTCCCTGCTCGGCTCATGTCCTTACACACATTTCAGTCATTCTCATAGCAACCCCCTGTGATTTCCAGGTGAGTAGGATGGGCTCTGGACTGTCCTCTCAGGGCTCCAGTGTTGTGCTATGAATGCACGTGGGTTTTGTGGTAGCTGATTACCATAGGCATAAAATGTGCTCAAAGTTGAGCATATGCTTAATTGCTTTCTTGAATCAAGAGTCAGTCTGCCCTCCTGATTATGGCCCACCTTGCAGTGCACACTGATTCATGGCTTTGGCTTCATGGAGGTTATTGAAGAATCAGTGCTAATTTCCCACATTTTAGAAATGTTTAGGTAGATGAGTGTAGGAATCAATCAGTGTACTCCCTTTACCATTATAAATCTTAGCTGCTATCAACATTGAGTGCCAAAAGATGTGAAATAAAATATTTCACTCCCCAAAACAAATGTGAATGCCTTTGAGAGGAGAGGTCAAGTGTGGTGTGGCATATATTGTACACGTACGCACATAAATCATTGATAGCTAGATTAGTTCTCTATATTGATCACATCATGCTTTCCTAACTGGTAGATTATCTAAGAAAATAATCACTAAATTATCTTGAAGGTACCAGCTTCCAAGCAAGATTAATGATACATAATTTACTTTATGAAGGAAGCAGGCATCCAATAAATTAGAAAATGCACACCACCATCAAAGAAAATTGTTAAGTATATCCAGCACTCACCTTACTGAGTAGCTGACAAATGGTTTTTACATTCTTTCCATCAAATCATAAGTATTTTCTTGTCACCCACCTCATTGTATAAGCAAATATCTGCTAAGTTCCATATACATGCTATTGACACAAAATTATTTTCAAGGGACAGTGTTTGCATTTTCATATGGTCATGTGGATACAGCAGGAGAGGTTCAAAACAATTGAGATTCCTTCTGTGGGATCTTAAATTGTGACTTAATTGCATGTGTTCAGATGGTTTTTACCAAAATAAAAATAAATTGTCATTCAGGGGAAAGATTCATCTTGAAGTTAAAAATACAGGGCATCCAACCTGACTAGTGTCCACACACGTGCACCACCAGAAGCAGCCCTGATTCTGAGAGTAAGAGTGTCCTTCTGACATCATCCTCCTCATACTGTCATCTTCTTAGGACTGCTGAAGATAGACCTTGCAGACCTTTTCCCTGACTTGTTTTTTCCTAGGGATAACTCTAGATAAAATTTAGATTTTGAGTTTACATTTTTAAGTTTATATTTACCATTTGCAAGTACTGAATAATTTTGCTACTAGCATCATCAAAAAATAGTTATGCAAACTGGTTCACTTCCACCTCTTAAAGCTTTTAGCTTCTAACATCCGCAGTTGTTCCATTTTACCTTTTAAGGCTTTTTTATTTAGTTCTAGGTGATTGATTGTTACTGATTACATTTCATGGTACTGTCACAGGAAAAAAGGAGTGAATGGAGATTATAATTAGCCCTGTTTCTGGAAGCATTAATCAAATATTACCCAGCCTTCTCTACCCCCTCAAAAAGGTAAGTGAGTTTTGCAGAGAAACTGAGGCACTGAGAATGTGACCTGCCTGCAGTCAAAAAGTGTGTCATTTATGAAAGTGCAGAATATTGTGGTGATCATGTCATGGTGTCAGGCAGCAGGACTGACACTGAGCTCTGTGGTCTCATGGTGAAGGGACAGGCCTGGGCAATCACTGTTTGGCAGGCAAGAGAAAAAGGCCCTTGAAGCTTAGCTTCACTGTTGAAAGAGCACACTTTCTGTTCCTGCCAAGTAATGAAATTATTGGGAAGGGTAATTTGGGCTTCCTGGAGAGACTGAACTCCTCACATTCATACCTGCTGTGCCACAGATGACAGCCATTCCCTAGTGGCACCAGCAGCAATAAATCCTACTTTACAGAGCTCTGACATAGAAAAAGGAGGCAATGGGTCTGCACTAGCTCCCCAGTCCTGTTACCTGCTTCACTTGGGTCTTGCATCAGCTCAGACAGACATGAAATAGAGAAGAAAGGGACTGTGGTCCCACCTGGAAGTTTGGGAAATGTTTACAAACTCCCATTCCAGCAAATAACACTGTGAACAGCACAAAAATTAGGAAGAATGGCTGACAAACTGGCTTAGTGAGAAAAGGTTCCCAGAGATGTAGTTCATACCAACTGTACTTACAAAAGCTCCGTTTGGATTGTATTTCCATTGTCTGGTATATTTTGTAAAATGTGGCATAGGTCAGGCTGATAAATTCTTTGATACACTTGCTATGAAGATGACCTTTCTGAGGCAAGAATATTTAAATAATACAGCTGGTGGTTTCTTTTGGAGGTTCTGTCTGACCAGAAAGCTATCTAAAGAAACCTTAATAATTATTCTTTAAAATGGATAGATAATGTAAGTCAGTAAAGAGAGTATTGAGAGGAACTTGAAACCTAGAAGCAGTGTAGAACTCCTCCCCAACAACAGCAACCAATTTTACAGTTCTGGACACTTTTGTTTGACTTAAACAGAAGGAAGAAGCATTTTTAAATGTTAAAAAAAAAATATATAAATATATATATATATATATAAAATTTGATAAACAGTGGTAATATGTTGCTTCAGCATTATGGAGATAATACAGAAGCAGAGTTCCACATCCAAGGAGGCAAAGAACTTCGACATATTACCTAGTCTTGAACAGAACATACATTTTCCAAAATAATGGCTTACTTCCTGTGGAATGTTATTACAGCCTGCAACGTTATTTTAGAGTATAACCATTAATGTCAGGCAGCATTTTCATTTGGCAAAGACCATTTGCAAAGAGGACACAAGGAGGAAGGTACAGAAAAAGTCATATTACAAAAGGGGAGAAAGGAAGGGAAAAAGGGAAAAAATGGACCAGTTTTCTTCATTTTGACTGAATGAACGATGGGTGCAATTACATACATTCAGGCAGATTCAATCATCACACTGCACACTTTCACAACCACTGTTCTGTTGAGTTCAAACATTTGCAGGAATAATATGTTGTGTTGCCTTCTTGCTTGGCTTTGTGTGCTGTTTCTCAAGAGGCTTAACATTAGTGTGCACAGCAGCTGTATCTGCCTGTGTCTGTTAAGTCAGGGTGCCAGGGCCTAAAATTACCCTTAGATGGTAGTCCCCAGGGTATAGTGAATTTCACTGCTGACTTAAAACATCCCTAATCTGGAAATCATAAAAATCTAAGGAAAAAAAAGAAAATGGACTGTGAAAATATAAAAAAGGTGATCTCATTTAGCAAGAAAGCTGTGACAGGCATAGCCCTCAGATGGATTCCGAATAAGAATATGATATTGCAAATAGAAAATCTCCTTTCACTGCATATAGTTTTTCCAAAACAGCTGATGAAGAGCTAACATCAAGCAGAACAAAAATGGCAACTAGCAGTGCAGTGACATGCAAGCCACATAGTCTCATGCCCTGTATACCCTCCAAAGTGCAACAGGCAATGACAGAATGAAACAAAAGCAGTCAGACCCAATTCTCACACACTCTATTGAAGCAGAGACATCTACTGATACTGAAATTGAACAAGAGGCTAGCAGACATTGGAGCACAGCTGTTACTTTATGAAGGGGTTGGCAATGTCACACTCCAGGAGCTAAAAGCTCAAAAGATATTTGATAACATCAGAGCCAAAAGGGCCACTTTGAGACACAACCATTGAAAATACAGCTATGAAACACACATTTAAATGTCTGTGTCCTGACAGTCCACCCTGAGTTACAGAGCCAGCAGCTGGGCAGAGGAGTGCAAATAAAAGGCTCACCATTGAGCCTCGCAACCCATGTACTGCATTAATCACTTTTTACATAAGATAAAGTTGGTCTCTTTACAATCCTGGATGGCAGAGATGTGCATAATGGATCAAATCAGAGGGCAACATGTTGTCTAGGATCAACATTCCTTCATATTCCCATCAATACCCTTATTCACATACTATTGGTGGAGGGAGGGCAGGGGGGGTGGGAAAAAAATAATCCTGCCCACTTGGAGGATAGTAAGATTGTTGAGCCATTTATTTCTCACAACAGTGAAGGACCTTACATAAGCAACAAGAGAAATAAGCCAAAAAGGCACACAATGATCCAAACATGGTTCTGCTGAAATCCTGTACAATTCCATTGGCCTCTGTGCTGTTTCTGATTCATTGTTTAAAAGTGAGTCACTTCTCTGAGACTGTATATGCAGATATAAAGGCAAGGTGAAACATTCCTCTCCAAAAATACTGGTTTTAGGGCTTCTGTCCATTGGGTCTTGCCCCAAAGAGGCACAAAGCATACTCTATATCCATGGACTATCATGGCACCATTTGGCACCTCTCAAAATGGCTTCCATCTACAAGCACCCATAGGGCCATGAAAACAGATATATGCCCACACTTCTCCAAAACCAGTGGGTTCAGATTGGGGAATTGCCAGGACCAAGTTCACTACTGTCTGCCAGCTTTGTCTCATTACCTATCATGTATAATCTCTGCTGTGAGCTAGCAATAAGCAGTCTTCCTTATTACCATTGCAATGTTCACATAATTAAATTGTTCTCAAATTGTAGGCTATAACAGCTTACAGACTTAGATGAAATTGTCATGACAATTCAGAAATGCTTATTCTCTCTAACCTGTTTATAGGAAGAGACACATCCCAATTGTACGTGAAAAAAAAAAAGCTCTAATCCATTAGAAGGCATGTCATAACTGAGTATGTTGATTGAACTGCTTGTCAAAGTTAAAAGTCTCCAAAAGTCTTTGGAAGTATATTTATCATGACTGACAAAAGGGTTATCCAAGGAAACGTGGAGCTCTAGACAAATGTTAAGTTTTGGGAAGAAATTGATCCCTATTCTCACAAGCTGTAAAAATTAGCTATTTTTCTCTACCAAATGAATTTAACAGAGAAGACCTAAAGCTCTGTTTAAGTCTTAGGTAATTGTGAAATTCATATCCCCTCTTAATTTTTCACATGTGGTAGCTAATTTATTTTCTTTACGTTTCACTAGAATAAACTGATTTTTTTTATTATTCTTTCCAGTGTTAAGCAGGAACTCACATTAGCAGAATAACTATAAGTTTCAAATTTTTCCAGAGGGCCAGAAAACATATCAATGTATAAATATATATGTGCTGAGATGCCATCATAGAGTAAAATATACTTTACCCAGCTAGGGGCAGCCTGGAAGAGGGTTCTTCAACAATGAGTTTAGGGGAAGGCCACTGGCCCACTGAGGCAGCAAATATGTCTTCTGTGGCAGAAGGCTTTTCATTGGCAGCAAGACAACACTTGCTGCTAGACACAAGACAACATCTGAGCTTCAGTGCTGTGCAAAGCTGGGACACAAAATGCTTCCTATTCCTTTTCTCACTTTTTCTCTTCTCTTTGCCATTTATACAATGAGAGGTTGGAGTGGACAAGATGTTATTCTACAACAGCATCAGAAATAAGAGGCTTTGGAGAAAGAATTAGTAAAAGGAAAAGCTACGCCTTAGGGCATTACACATGAAAAATACAGAATTAAATAACATCAAGTAGGGAAAACATAAAAATTTCTACATCTTGCAATTTTTGCAGACAAAGAAGCTACTCAATACAGGATTTTTTATGATTAATGAAGAGGGTAGGATTGCCTTCCCCAAGATGCTCTGAGTACAAAATCACAAATGACCTTTAGTGCTTCCAGCTGAGGGTGATTTATCTCATTTTATCATTAGTGTCTATCATTGCTTTTTATAAAAATTGGGTCTATCTACTCCTACTAATATATGTTGCTCCCCTGGGAATGGTTCAGGACCCACCCATCAAGACCTCCCTTCTAAAATCACAACAATCCGGCTGAGAGCAACTGCTCTATGCACTCCCTCCCTTGCTGTCCTTTGCTCTAACACCCAGGAGGGAAGCAGGAATGAGGTCAAGTTTGCTAACCTTTGCCCAGCTCTCAACAGGACATCTAACTCTTCCTTGGATCTATCCTCAGCTTTAAGGCTCCACATTCTTGGGGAAAATGTGTCTGAAGATTTATGGTATATTTAAAATGCTTCTTTTTAACTTTTTATTTCATACCAAAAGCACAGAAGTATAAAGGGTAAAGAACTAATTTAATGTATAATACAAAACTAAAAGGACCAGACTTTTAAAAATAAGCTTTCTCAATCAGCTTTCCTTCATATAAGCCCCTTTCTGTGTAATCTTTCCAATGCCATTCCTTCCATGCAAATCAAAGTGCCTTTTAGGATGAGAAAGTCAGGCCAAGCAAATAAAAGATCCTCCTCTAGCTTTAGCACAGGATTAATCAAGAAAAGTTAGGATATAATACAGAAGAAAAGATAACAGAATTCTACCCTGAGTTCCCTGCCATCCACTTTCACAAGGCAACCTACGCTCCCACACTGTCTTCAAGAGGGGTAAACATAGAGGCAGACATTAAACAACACTGGAGATATGGATATGCTTAATACAAAAGAGAAGCGAGAGTAAAGTTTAAAGGAGTGGATTCACAAGTAGGATTTTTGTCATTGTTATAGCATCCAACTTTTTAAGCACTCTTTTGTGTTTTGAAAGCGAGGATCCTTACATAATGTGGTGAAGGTGGGGAAAGGCATTCATAAAAAAGAACAAGGTTTGCAATTTGGACTTTTATCAGCATATTAGAGCTCACATATATTACTCTGTATACTCTGAAATCGCTGATACTCACAGAACCAAAGGAAATGAAAAGCATGAAGTACCTGTGATGATGTATGCCAGCAGTTATTATATAATCCAAGTGCTTAGCTGGTGCTTGAAACCACTCCTACCAACTTCAAGAACAAGAAGCTTGCTTTCTGCCTCCCTGACCCATTCAGCTTTTGTCCTGCATGCAGAGAGCAGATAGCATGTTGAAATGTCTCCTTTTAGGGAGACTATGCAGATATCTCTCAGTATTATTTCCAAAAAAACATAAAATTCATGGTACATAATGAATCATAGTACCTAATGAAATTTAAGATGGCAACAACTAAGAAGAGTAACATGATGATCAGTATTTTTTAATTATAAATCTTAAGCTGCACTAAACTGAAAAAGTTTTATTTTAGAAATGAAACAAAAAGTATCCAAGGCAAAAAAATACCTGTTCATAAAGGTCAAGGATATTTCTGGGCTTTTGTTTGCACTGTAAATTTTCCCAGTAGTGATGCTTCTTGGATGAAATTACACCTGCTGCATTGTCCTAGTGTATATTATATCTGGTACAGATGCAGTTTTGCAATCAGTTTCAGTTTCATATATTTTTATAGTTTTAGTTAGTCATATTTTATCACATATATTTATTTTCAGAGCAGGATTGACTTTTGCATATTCATTAGCATAATTTTTTACTGTATTACTAATTTTGTGCTTGTTTAATATCTTATATTAAGGGCTTCAGCCATATTTTACAGACATAAAATGCCACATACAGGAGAAGAAAGAACGAGTATTTAAACCATACTGTGGTGCCTCACTTCATATAAAATACTTAAACACAATATTAGTCAGCAAGAATAAATTTAAAAATTGCTCATAATGAAGGAAATGTTGTAGCAAACATAAGAATAAACCCCATATTTCTTACCTTTCATGTAGGCTCTTAACAAGGTTAAAATTATTTGTACTTAGTGTAATTAAATCTTGTTATCTCGTGCCATTTCCACTCAGAGAGGTATCCAGCTAGTCACAGTTATTTGCACCTTTTCAGGAAAGAAAATAGCTCTCATATATATAATTAGCCACAATGACCTACATAGATGTCATCTGCAAGACTGCAACTGAACTCCAGTCTTGGAAGTGTTGGCAGGAATTGCTGCTTCGTAGAAACCCATGCATTTCACATGTTATGGGCTTCCACTTGCTGTCTCTACTGCTACTCCAATGGTAGGGAATTGCATGCAGAATTTGCACTCAGGAATGAATAAGGTGGGTCTTCAGGGAAGTCTGGGCACCAACACACATCCTTCTCCAAATCATGCTGAGATGCCATCTCTTTGTCTCACCTAGAGCACCTGCTTAACGCAATACCTTTTAATTATAGATTCACACTTGTAGAAAAGGATGAAGTAGGAATTACTCTTCTGTAATGAAACACTACTCACTCTGAACACAGGGAACACACTACAGCACTAAAGAATGCTGTCTCCATATGAGGAATATGAAATGTGTAAATGAAGTGTAAAACTATAAGGGACATTGAGATAGGCTTTTCAGACTCCCTTTGACATAAAGGCCAGAAGTGTACCCAGTAACCCCTGCATGGAGCAACACATCTCGTGATTGACCTGCATTGAATGTATCATTTAATGGCACATTTTACCTTGTCTAAATAACTTATGCGGTGGAAAATAAATGACTCCTAAAAGGTTTGGCTAACCTACAGTCACATTTGGAGAGTCTCACTTGGCAAGTACAGAGGAAAAGGTTCTTACCTCGTGTTAATCAGTAATCAGTTAATCTCGGTTTGTACACTCAGTAAGACAAAGCCTCGACTCTTCCCAGACATTTGTTCTGAGACATAAACCACAAATGCTCTGGCAATTATCTGACTCCAGCAAACAAACACTGGTGCATGCAAGTTCATTGTTTGCCACACCCTCTCTGATTTCTAGTCTTGCTGACAATCCTTTCTTCTCTCTTCATTGCTATTAGGACACATCATATGCCTCAAACATTAACTTTCATGTGTTTCTTTCTCTGGTGTTTTCTCTCATTTCACTTTTCAAGCAGTTAGATCTTTCCTGGTAGATCATCCTTTAAAATAGCTGCTTTGTTCACACTTTTTTAACAGTCAATTCCTGAGGGCTCAAAAGCCTACTGTCTTCAACACCTTATTTATAAATTTCCTTTCTCCAATAAAAAAATTATCTGCTGCTCCAATTCCAACATATTTAGTTGCAAGTACTCAAGAAAGAAGTCTCTTTCTTTTAAAAATTCAGTTCATATTCTTATCCTGCTCTGGGATTAGCTCTGGCTGGACATGAAAACAATTCTTCTGCAAGTATTTAATAATCTCTCATTCTACTTATATTAGTTTTCAATATGATGGACAGCTCTATTCTATGAAATTGCTCTTCAGCAGTGCCATCATCTCCATTTCCTTCCAGAATGATTTCCTCTTTCCCTTATCCATTCTCTTTCCCTCCCTCTGTCTGCTTTCTTCTATTTCCATGTAAATTCTTCCATTAACTAAAATCCCCGAAGCTTTAGCAGTGTTTCTTAATATTTCTTATTAAGATATTTACCTGTTTCCTATCTCATTTCATCCTCTTTCTACCCTTGAATGTCATAAAATTCTCAGAGGATCATAATGCTACTCGTGACCACTTTTGGAAAAGGAGCCCTTTATTACTCACATATCCTCTAATCTGGATGACTTGATGAGTATTTTGGTCAGGGTAGCAAGAACTCCAACACCTATTCAGCTTAAAAGCTACCCAAAACTGCAGTCACCAGTCTTTAGTCCTTTTTCCTACAGAGCAATCACTGTGAAACTTTTAATGCATTTTTGGCATACTTCCACAGCGTTTTTTTATTAGGCAGCAGACATTCTTCTCCAAAGCAGTCTCCAACATTTCCAGCTACTCACACTATTTTAATTGACAGATTTCTATAGCCTATAAGACTCTTCATTACACCTTTCTGATCTGCTATTTCTATAAAGCAACCATCCATTGCATTACTGTTCTTTGGCCACCTATTCTTCATTCTTTGGGTATCTCTAATTACTTCCCTGTCTATTCTGTCCATCTAACTTTGTGGTATTAGCTTCATTTAATGTAAACCATTGTCTGAAAGACATTTATGGGCAGCTGGGACAAGAAAATCTTCACACTTCCTGCTGCTCTCCATGACATATTCTACAGGTTTCTTCACTTCCATCACAACCTTGATGTCAGGGTTGATTCTAAGTTCTTTCCTGCTGTGGCTAATCTGCTTCTGTGCTCTTCTCTGTATTACCCCACTAGTTTCTGATAACATTATCTTCAATAATTTTGTGTCGTCTCATCAGAGGAGACTGAGTCTCCTGGTTTTACCAAATCCCAGCTCCCTACTGCTGTTTATGGATTTTCCTTTACACAAATTCCTCTTCAGAACTTTTAATTCCTTTCTTGCTCAGCTTGGAATACAGTCCAGAGTTTGAGAGCAATTAGTATAGAAGTTACTTCAGCAACAGCTTTTCCACTGAAAAAGCAGAGTTGATATAAAAAAAAATTCTCACTGAAATAACTTAGTGCCACAATGAAATTTTCCTCAACAGAAGGTCCTATAAATCCAGAAGTATAGAACTTCTGTTTGAAACTAGCAGCACAGAAGACCTCAGTGTGGCCAATTATTCCATAGAAAAAAGTCTGCTCACATCCCTGCAATTTCTGTTTATTTTTAAACTTAAAATTTGGTGTATACATAATAGTCACTCCATACCCAACCGGCCAAATTAACTTAATTTCTTTCTTTGGTTTTGGGTTGGTTTTTTGTTTTGTTTTTTGGGGTTTTTTTTTTGTGGTTTTGTTGATATTTGTTTGGGTTTTTGTTTTGTTTTGTTTTAGTTTTTGGTTATTGGAGCGTTTTGTGAATAACCCTTGAACTTTGCTCTGTCTAGTTTGGCAGATCAGCGGTCTCACTTTTCTTCTGATACCAAGCAACAGCAGGGGTGCAAGGGTATTCTCAAGGTTATTCTTCTGAATTTCTCTGCCTGTTAGTTTTTCACCTCAGCTCAGACATTACTGAAACATCTTTTACTTCCTTTCTTATAGTTCTGTCTTCCTCAGTAGCTTGTTACCTATTTTGTAACTTAATGAAGAGTTGTGCTGTGACAGATGTGGTCCTAAAGACAGGTTAATTGTATTCCCTTTCAGCAGGGCAATATTCCTATTAGGATAGCAACCAGCACATTGAGACAAATTTGATTTTTTTTTCTCTACCTCACTATAAACATCTTCACTACAGTAAATACAAATTCCACTACATGCAGACTATAGGAAAATACACAACACAAATTAGTACTTCCAACTTTCAGGGAGACTCCAGCAGGGCTCTGGCTTTGGCAAGTGAAAGATTGCAGGCAGTACATCTTATTACATGGGTGGTCGAGTTATTGAACTTTATTGACAAAGGGCTGGATTTTCCAGCAAGACAGAGCTTCATTAAAATTCTGCAGAGACTGAAAATTCAATAATCTCTCTCACAAAGCACTGCATGAGTAGGGCTGATTAGGCAATTTCTCTCTCATTCCATTTCTTTTGCTAAAAGCGTTGTTACTTCTTGTTGGTACAAAAAGACAATCATTAAATGAGCATTCGCTATACTTGATTAAGCAGAAAGTTTTAAAGGTACATTGGCTCTCTTTCTCTAGAATTAATTGAGGCCTTTAAAAAATTGCAATAACAACACCACCACCACTTAATCTTTCTAAGCTGAATTATTTAAAATTTGGATCTGATTAATCCATTTATGGCTCTTGGTAGCTTTTAAGTATCTGTTTTCATAGTTACTTGTACATTTGCAAACAGGTCTGCTGGGTACTGGGAAGAGTCTGTGAATTACTCTCTACTTAATTTCTTCCCTTGTAAAACAAAACTTATTTGATTTCTTTGGGGTTTCAGATTAAGAGACCCCTTAAGAATAGAATGGTAGGATCGGATTGAAGATCAACTCTCTGATTATCTCTTTTTTGGCAGTGGCTATCAGTTGTTAGGAAGGGAAGTAGCATAGCAAAATTACTGTTATACTTCCCTTGGGAAAGACATGGGCTTCAGCAATCCATAGTTTAGAGAATTCTTGACACAGAGGTTGTATCCTCATACTTAGTAATTGTTAGAGGATTTTCTTCTACGACTTTGTTTATTCAAGCACCCCACCATCACCCCTCTCTTGTACAACATGATGGTATCCTGCTGCTTGCAAGAATGTTTTTTAGTAAGCAAAGCCAGTTTAGAGACTAGAAGACTTTATAAATCTACTCTTAAGAGTTTCTTCACAGTAATCACAGAAGCAATTTCCTCTCTTTGTTGTTTGGTGGGTTTTCTGTTGTGGGCTTTCTCTTTTTCTTTGGTTTTGGCTTTCAGTTTTGGTTTGGGGTTTTTGTTGTGAATTAAGAGGGGGAGATGTTAGGATTTAATTTATGCAAAGAAAGATTATGAAAAAGATCCAAACCCTACAGGATGGGAACCTAGAAAAAGAATTAGAGGATTTGTATTGCTGACCATTCCACCTATTTTCTCTGCTCTTGATCAGTCCTGTATTACTGATTGTTCTTTTTCTTAAAACAGTTAAGCTGCACCCAAAATAGGGTGTCTAATACCACAGACATTGTCAGTATGTGTTTGCTCAACAACATTAGTTATGTAACCTAGTTTGGTCCTCAAAAATAAGGTGAGGAAGCTGCTGCTGTAATTCAATATCTTCTGCTAAGATACTTTTGGAACACAGAGCAATCCACTCTGATCCTGACTGTATTAGGAAAAAAAAAAAAACAAAACAACCAAATACCACAGTCCTGATTACAGTTGTATTCTGCTAAGCTGTATTCCCATTAACCTCAGTGAAATTTTGTGTAAGTTAGCACTGAGAAAAAGAAAACAGTCTTCTAAATATGGTCCAGTATTAGGGCAGATACAGAAAACTGTGCATTGAAATATGAATGCAAAGCTTAGGTATTGCTGTGCCTCTCACCCTTTGATCACCATGCCATTTCTGACAAACTGTTTGATATTTATCTTGATAATTTTTTTTCAATTAAGGGCATCCAAAAATATTTCAGAACTCAGTGTAGTGAGAGGCATAGGCCAGAAGAACAGATGTCTAGCCTGAGACATCTGGGTATCAGATGAAGGTGTAAGAAGCACCAGGTGGCAGCAGGACCCAGCAACGTGCCAGCAAAGGCTTAACACACATGGGAGACCTGTCCTGCAGAGAGAAGCACTAGAGTAGAAAGGCTTCACTAATGTTTCCACGCTTAATTCCTGAAGATACTGTTCTCCAGGTTAAAATTTTGGACACAGTTATTGTCAAATCTGAACGTGACACATAAACAGAATTTCACCAGGTCTACCATCTTCATAAGGTTATGTGTTCTACAGCCTACAAAAGCAAATTTTCAAGAAGAAACTTCTCTTTGTTGATGGCTTGGGAGATGCTCCAGTGCAGGACTAGACAGCTGTCTCCATATGGCTATCCTTTCTAAAACACTGTTCAGCACAACTGCCTTATCTCGGAGCTCTTTTGCATGTTCTATTTTGCTGTTTCTCTGAACAGACTTTTGAAAGCGACTTGCTGGCAGTGCTCACATGTCTGCACGAGGGGGCAGGAGAAGCTCACAGTTTCGGCCGCAAAAGCTGCCTGTGATAAGCGAGTAAGAGAATAAAGTGACTTTATCACTGCAAGTCCCTCTGGTTCTTTACCCTTCTCCTCTCCTTGAAGACAGCATTTGCTGCAAGGCTATTTCACAGTAGTGGTTGGAAAATAAATATGGATTGCAATACAACTTGTGTCAACAAAGGTCTTCAGATTTGTCTCAAATACACATAAGTGTCTGAGATTGTTAGTAAGAAAAGGCCATTTATTCATAGCAATTTCCATTCCTATAATTACTTTGAAATAAATACCAGTAAGAACTGTAGTTAAAAGACAGATCAGAACATTCCCTTCCCTTATGTTTTTTTTCTGACCATAATTAAGACACTGTGCTTTAAAATCAGGAAACACAAACACCATGGCCTGGAAGATGTGAGGAATAGGGTTGCAGGAGAAATTAGTAGGATGCCTCATTGCAGTCACAAAGTAGTCCAACAAAGTGGAGCAGAGCTTGAGTGAGCCAAGCCATGACCCCATGTAAATCAACATCAATCTCTTGATGCAGTAATACACAATTTACACCTAATAAAGAGTGGCTCACATTCTTCTGTGGGGAAAAAAAAAAAGTGCTGAGAAGAAAAAGCTCTTGTTCATATGTTTACCTAATCCAACTATTTGCTACAGTAATAACCACTAAAATTTGTTTTGGACCACTAACCTTCAGTCTTTTCATCTCCCATGCATTTTTGAAAAAATAAGCGTACAAACAAGAAGCATGAGAATGTTTGATAGGTCTGAAGCTGAAACCAACTATTTTTTCTGGAAAATAAATAATTTAGCCTTGCAATAGTTTTAGAAAGCAGAGGACTATTCTTTTCCTGTAAAGAGATGAAAAGAGAGTCTCATGAAGGTGATGATTTGACATGGGGTCTGTAAGAAGAGTAAATGGGGAGTATCTTGTTACTTAGCTTCTATTCAAGTTCCATCACAAGTGCTGCAGTTATCACCTTCCTTTATCTGCACAATAATCCTCAGTGTCTCAGTCCTGCAGTTCTATCCTACATAGAGAAGTATGGCATGAACCAGGGTAGATCATTAAGCTCTAAAAATTCAGGTGGTACTACTGGGGCAAGAAGTATGAAAAATATTGACCTCACATGAAGTGGTTGCATTTGCCTAATTCTTTCTCTGGAGAGAGGATCCACTCCCCTGCCACATTTGTGGACTACTTTTGCACGTTCCTGTGTGCCCATTCCAATGCTTCTATATCTTGTGAGCTAACTCAGCTTCCTAAACTAGATAATAAAAAAGCTAACAAAGTACCAAGCTCACCTTTTGTAAAAAGAAATAAGATATCAGGCCAGCTTCAGTGTCCTAGAAAATTTCACTCCAGTGTGCCTCAAATGCATATCAAGGTCAAGTCACCAGGTTGACTCTATTGGGAATGCTACTACACCTTTGCAGATCAGGAGACACATGAAGAAAGCATTAAGGTCGAAGGCATCACAGACAACTGGTCAGATATGCCATAACAGAAGGAGGGAATTTAGCTCCAGCCTCCTATTAACTTTCTGCATTTATAGCAATCAATCAACCAGGCAGAGCCTTGTGGTCTAGTATTTAGTTCTGAGGATGCTGGTCCTCTTTAATAATTTCTTCTCCATCAGTGGGCTCATTTGTTGCAGTGACTAACTTGACATCATTCCTGTCAGGTATTCCATTCAAGGCCTTCTCTTTCTTGTATTTCTCTGCCAAATAAGTGCTTTGATTGAGATCCTTCAACAGAATGCCCCAGGGCCAAAGGGTTCTGTCTTCATTCCACAATACCACAGTAGTAGTTAGCAATGTAGTATCACTGAGGCTTGCTAGATGTGGGCATGGCTACTCTGATTTTGCATTTTAAGGACTTGGGTAAGAACCTACTTGATTTAAAGCACCCAAACAATGCTCCCTGATTTACACAGGCTCATAAGGTTACTTAAAATTAAGGATGTGTCTGCAGCACCTTGCTAAATCAGACTCTAGTGAGTGACATATGAGGGATACAACAATAAAAAAATCCAGCTGCTGGCACCAAGGAAGCCTTTTTCATGCTTGGTGGCCAAGACCACATTTTCAAATCAGCGAGATGAAGGCTATAATTGAGGCTTCCCATGCGTGTTCAAATCAGAGCCTTACACAAAACTTCTAAAAGCAATAAGAAGCCTTGCACTGACTTTAAAACTTTTTGAATTAGGCTGTTACATAGCAAATATTGCAGATGAGACCACCACAGATTGGCACTCAGACAATAGAGGCAGATTTCAGGTAAAATTAACCACTTTGGTGCAAACATACCATCAATGAATAATTTCACCCCTGATCTGATCCTTATCACAGCCTGCCACAAAATCTCAAGTTTGTGTGCTGCATCCTGGATACATCACAATTACTTGACTTGGAGATCTCTTTGTATTTCACCAATTCAACCCTGCAAAAGAACAGATTTGCATAGTGCAGAAATCAGTCATTTTGTAAGTTCATTGGTATTATTATTTAAGGCAAGGGCTCTATTTTGGTTACATTTCCCTGCAGAAAAATGACAATTTCAAGTCAGAATTGCACACTGCTGAGATAGAGGTGAAACAGCAACAGTTAAATGCTTCCCTCCTGTGATGGTATTAGCATGACTGCTAGGAAATATGTGCTTGAAAATGCCAGAAAAAGTGATTTGTCTGTGACAGAAGCTGTTTTAAGAAGAGAGAAAATGAAAACCACTACCACACTAAAATAAAGCCCCTTTTAATGAGCTTTGGATGCCTTCTGGAAAACTGAGAAGATATTTTAATGCATAAATGGTTCTTTTGGTATATCATTATATTTTCTGTTGGAAGGTTTTGTTGGGTGGTTTTTTTTTTTGTGGTTGTTGTTGTTGTCTAGATTTTTTTACCTACCAAGTATATACTTTTTTTTTAATTTAACTGAGGACAAGACTTCTGTTGTTAGAAACAGAAAGCAGAAAGAACCAATTGCTCTAGTCATCAGAAGAACCAGTGTGAGAGATGTTTACCTGAACCTAACCTAGATTCCTGAGGATACCCACCAGTATTTCCTGGAGGATGGATTGGTAATCAATTTAGCTTTGTGTTGCTGAGCATGAGTCATTGGAAATCATAATGATCAAGTGTCTGTGTCATCCCTAAGGTGAAAGAAAAGACAGAAAAGTACATGGAAAAAAAAACCTAATATGCCTTTAGAGACCCTACTTATGGGCACAGAAAAAGATAGAGCAAAATTACACCTCTTGAGGGTGTGCTGGTTTTCAGTCTATTTGATTGTGGCAACCAAGCTACATGCCAGCTCTCCTGTTGAATTCTCCTTTGTCATATTGCCTGCTCAGAAGAACTAACACGTTTATGCCATTTTATGTCTTACAAAATGAGACAGATTTGTAAGACATAAAGATAATGTACCACTAGAGACATTAGTGGGGTCCCATTACTGCTATACTAGTTGAAAATCCAGCACTCTTATCCTTCACTGTAACACTCAAAGTGCCACCCTGTCATTGAGGAAGTAATCTGAACTTGTTAACCAGCATCTCATAGCATCTCATTCATATTTTTTCATGAAGTTGTGTGAACTTATAGTTCTTGCCTTCAAAATGAAAGGAACAAGTAAATAACTGAAAATTAGGAATAATTTCAAGGTGCAATCACTGTACTATTCAACTATGCTGTATTTCTACTTGCTTACTAGTGAATCTGTGCACACTGACCAAGGCTCAAGAAGTGTGGAACATTTTCCCATATGTGAGTTATTTATGGCATCATTGCAGGCAAAAGGTCTACACTCATTTTTAACACATCCTGAATGAGTAATCTAGGTATGAAAAAAGGATTATTGAAGGCTCCTCCTTCACACAAGTTTTATGAAAAAATAGCAAATTGTACCTGAAGCATATAGGCCAGGCATCTATCTGCCAGAAGCAGTTTCAGAAGCTGAATCTCCATTTCAAAATGCCACTTCTGAGGTCACTCTCTAAATCCAGGCAATATAGAGGTCTCATCACATTGCCAGTTGGCTGGATCAGACTTTCTCTCAACCCCTCCATTTAGTGTGACTGCTATTCTTAGACACCTAAATTCATTACGTAATGATCAGAAGTCAGCCCTGTACATTCATGTGCTGTAAGCAAGCTTTTGAATTGGGGAGGAGGGAAGGAATTCCTCTACTGAAAGTCATGATGCTTAAATCCTGGTCTGGAACTGATCCTAACAAAGTAAGGCCTTGAATTCCCTTCTTAAAGAGGAGTTTGTCACACCTGATGACTGTTGATCTTGATATTTTCTCAGCCCTGGCTGATCATTAACATGCTGGCTCTATGACAAACATTTTTACTTTATTTTCCTTAAGTCCAACTGCCCAGTTAGATCTCAAGTTTCCCTTTGCTCATCCCCTCTGCTTATTCCACACAGTGGATTTCCAGAGTAGGAGGGAACATGCAGCACTGCTGCTGTCTGCTGCATAAACAACATAGAGGATGAGAAGAGGAGATCCAAGAGAAATATCTTACCTATGCAAATGGAATGTGACCAGCTTCTTTTTTTTTTGCTTTAAAAAAAAAAAAAAAAAAAAAAAAAAAAAAAAAAAAAAAAAATTTTTAAAAAAAACATTCTCTTTGGGAGACATNATTTCTCTGGGAGAGACATCTGAAAGCATTTTGTCTGTCAGAAAAGATGTTCATAGGCTGCATGCAGGGTCAAGTTTAAGCTTATTTTATTACTTCAGCTTGTGTCTGTCACAAGTCAAAATAATTTGTAGTGAGGCTCTTAGAGAGACCAGAGTCAATTAACTGCTTGCCCATTTACAGACTTCATCAGCCTTATGGTGAGATGACCGTAGTGCATGTTTACAAGACAGATTTGAATCATGTTTCATCTATCCTTAATATTTTGTCTGGAAAGCATGCTCAGGAATCTGAAGGTTCTGTTCTATACAGGCTTCTGACCACACATTGGACCAGCAATTTGTGTAATTGAAACCCTTCTGTAATTAAATAATCCATTTTTCTCTGAGCTGTGTCAGACACAGAAGTGTCACTGAGATTCAAATCCTTTATCTGCTACCCTTTTGCACAGATTCTCAGACCAGTCCGCATCCATTCTTCTGACATCAGTCCTGTGACAATCCCTCTTCACAGGACAGAAGAGAAGAGTCTTGAGGTTTCAAGCTGCCACTTTCTCCCACTGCATGCTCAATCTTTAGCCTCCATTTCTAATCTGATTGCCAACCAGATCCTCTCTAAAAGGGCTGAGGTGAAAAAGGCTTATGGAGGAGACTGGAAGACATGGTTATTCAGCATCAACCCCCATCTTGGCTGCTGTCTCCCTCTGTACCTCCATCTCTTTCTGCCTTTCTTTTCTTTTGTCACACATTTGTCCAGAAAAGAAGGAGGGCATTTGTCAGGTGGAGGCCTAGTTTGTATTCTTGTCTTCTCTTCTAGGCACTGCCACACTCTTAACCATTAATACGGAACAATGAAACAAGTCTGCAGTTTCACAAGCTCATCTCACCAAGGGCTGACCCTTGTCTATTACTAAACTCTTCCAGGCATCAATGAAATGGAGACAAGAAAAGTCCTTGGGAATAGAAAATATCTGGTCACAATCATAATGCAGGTGCCTAATCTATCACATGAAAGTTCAAGACAAAGACTAAATGTTTTAACAGACTCCTGAAAAAATAAGACCCAAGCTTACAAAGAAACTACAAAATCTCTACTACAAAATTAACTACAGAATCAGTGGACCATGATAAGAAAGAGCAGCTAAGTAACAAATTCAAAGAAAAGTACATATCTCACTCCTTTTGAGTTGCTTTCCTTTTGCTTCTGTCTGTCTGCATCAGTTAATGACCACTCAAGAGCTTATCCCTCCAGCTGCCAAGATATCTCAAACTAAGAACCATTTTTTGCCTATAGCTGGCCAGCAGATCCCCAGAAGGGTGGGAATCATCAAATTTCAATCATGTGCATCTTGAAAGTGGTATCCTGTCTCAGCAGGATTACGCCAGTTGCTCATTCATGTGGTAGTGTTTTTATCATCCTTTCTGAGGGTTTGGAGTTGGAGAGGGGCAAGAGACCACAAGGCCGTGAAGTTCACTGCAAATGGGAAGAAAGGCTGCTGCCTTCCATGCAGAAGGCAGACATACATGATGCATCCTGTGATCCTTACAAACATAGCAAAAAATCCTCTCTGCTACTGCAGCAAGTACAAGCAACTGCCTTTACAAAGAGGGCTGTTATAAAGATTTAAAAAATGAGAATGAAATTCCTTCCATGCAAGGTTGTTGTGCAGTATTACTAGTTCCACAGATGCACAGCAACTGCTAAATCCATGCAGGGCCTGATGCACCAGCTGCATCTGCACATTGATCTTGGCCCAAGCCCAGCTTCTGTTGTGCATGGGTACACTCCATAGCCTCATCCCTACAGATTCTAAAAGGAGAGCTGCAGGAAGTTTACCTTTCAGGTAAGCCGGTGTTAACACCCTCCTTATGTAAAGAAAGGCACAGGGCTTTGGGACTAGCTGTTTGTGTATTTACACTCTGGTTCATTAACCCTAGTACTTAATTGCTTTCTCCAAATTAAAGCAGAGAAGAGAGACAAGTTCAGTTAATGAATAAACTGTTCCCATTGTTAATTAATCAGTGGCAGAATGATGATTCAGAATCAGAGCTGCTCTGTCCTAGCCATACTCAAAAGGAGATCCGCTCACCTCCTCCCAAACACTTGAGAAAGGCAGCATTCAGAGGTTGCCTAGCAAGTGAGCCAACGAAGGCTGTGCTACAAGAGTGCTGCCACAAACGTCGTCTTGACGCACTCCCACTTCAGCTCCCTCGTCACCAGCTCTGGGTATGTGACACTGCAAAAAAGGAGCATTTCCCAGGTAATCAGGGCCTTAAACAGCTAGGACTAAGTTTTGGCCCCAAGTCCTGGCACACCACTCCGATGGCAGAAAGCTGGTGTGCAGCGTTCCTGGTGTGACATGCATAACAAGTCACTACCACTACTACCATCCACACTTCAAATGCTCTCAATGTTGAGCTTCATTTGTTGGGGCCATTAGAGTAGTCACAGCAGCTAGTGCTGGGTACGTTCAGGGGTTCACTTTGAAGCTGTTGCCCTGTAATTATGTTCTACAAAAAATTAATAGAAACTTTTTGCAGAGCAACTTATAACAGACCTGAGACTATCTGGATAATAATAGTGTAGAGCAGCCAGGCAAATTGCCAGGCAGAAGTGGAAAGCATGTCACCAGTGGAGAGGAGCTGTTCACTTTCATCACAGACAAACTGAGATGGCATCTGCTGTAGATCTGCCAGCTGCTGGCATTTCCTTGCCTTGATTTCACCTGTGGCAGCACAGGCAGGAGAGCTGGCTTTGCACGTGGTCAGGACGTTCTGCTTTGTTTGAGTACTCGGCAGTCCATTGACCTGGCGTTTTACAACGAACTCAAAGCACATTTATCCAGAATACTGGGAGACTGGGGGCTGGAGGTATGTTCCAGGAGCTGAACTGACAGAAGTTGATGTCCTCATCATTTATAGGTTAATCAGTTTTATCATTGTGTCACCAGAGCATTACAAAAATAACAACTAGCTTCCAGACTGGTCGATACTTTTATAAGGTTTTTGTACATTGACCTTTTAATACACAGCTGACTGTGTAATCTGCCCTGATGGAAGAAAATGGCATTTTATCACATTAAAAAAAAAAAGAAAAAAGTTTTGGCATGGTATTGCCACAGTCCACAGAGACTAGCTAAACTAAAGTAAGCTCATAACAAGTGTACTAATTAGAGGATGAAAGGGATGGATAAAAAGTCAAAAAACCCAGGAAATCAAATTTCCAGGGATATTTGCAAGGCTATGGGTGTTTTCTGTGTGCAGCAAGACAGTGCTGGAACATCTATAAAAGCAAGGACCTTCTTTCTACAGGCTTTAACAGACAGTTCAAATTTAGGTATTGTGAGGAATGGCATGTGAGAAAAGAGGGAAATTTGAGGGAGAGGTGAACAGGGTGATATGGGAGAATGAATTAATTTTGGAAGTCCATGGTCTGGGGACCAGGTGCACAATGACAAAGTTAAAGGCCTGGGACACAAGTGGGTTAGACAGTAGTGTCTGAAGTAGCAACAGCAGGAAGTTTATGCAGGAAATAAGTAGCAGACAACCCCTTCAGAGACAAATATCCTGTTTTCCTACAAACTTTCCTAGTTAAGAAAAAGAAAGAATCCAAATAAATCCCATATAACAAAGTCATCAGATTGTTTTTTTTTTTTACTTTTTAAGTAAACAAAATGTTCTTTTGAGTTCTGTGAGAGGCATTAGTGGGTTTTAAAATAAGAAAAATTAACACCACATTTCCCACAACTGAGCTTGTACGCCCCAAATGTTTTACTGCCCACACTGGTTTCCTTTGTTTTGTTAGTTGTGCTCCATATCAGAAACAATAAAAGCTTTTTGTTGTTGTTAAGAAACATCTTTCAAATTTAGCTGTAAACCACTCCTGGTGTATGTGAGCATGGATGTGTGGGGGTGTGTGAGCAAGCTTGTTTGTGACAGAGGAAGAGTGGATACATGTGTAATAGGGGAAAAATGAGAGCTAAGAAAGAAAAATCCAGTCTAGAGTGGAATTAAGCAGTTGTGAAACAGAATTATAACAAGATGAGGCTATTTTTATGATTTTAGGCCAGTTGGGGAAGTGGGAAACCTAGAAATTCTCTCAGTTAATAGCTAGGCAATTCCGAGTTCATTAAATGCTTTTGGTTGTTTGGCTGTTTGTTTTAAATCTCCCAGCAACAACGGGAAGAAGATTTGCAAAAAACAATAGGAGGAAAAAGCTCCATGGGGGAAAAGAGAAAGAGAGAGAGAGAAAGAGAGAGAAAGAGAGAGAAAGAGAGAGAAAGAGAGAGAAAGAGAGAGAAAGAGAGAGAGAAGAAAAAAGGAAAAAAAAGAAAAAAAGGAAAAAGAAAGAAAAAAGAAAGAAAAAAGAAAGAAAAAAGAAAGAAAAAAGAAAGAAAAAAGAAAGAAAAAAGAAAGAAAAAAGAAAGAAAAAAGAAAAGCTCTAACCATATGAATAAAAGCTCTCTCTATGCTGGGCTTCTTTTTACAAGATTTGCTCTTGTTGGTTTCTCTATTGTAACAGCTGGGCTGCATTTTTTGGCCATTCCTTCTTAAGCAAAAAACCTGAGGATTTTATCGGGACCTGGTGCAGATTGCAACAGCTCAGGGTAACTAATCAACTGGTGCTGGGTCAGAAAGAAAAGATCCACCGTTGAAAAATGGCAGGAATTGTTCCCCTCTTCCAACTAAAGTGGTGCTTGGTGCTGAGTACTGCTTCCTTCTGGCAGTTTCTGTGCTACAAATTTTTCTTTTAAAATCTTATTTACTTTTCCAGCAGTGATTCAGGCAGTTACTTAAGGTCCTGCAGCTAAATCAAATATTTAATTTTCATCTAGAGTCAGTGAAAGATAACAGATCTCGGCAGGTACTCAGCATGAACAAATTGAGATTTCGATTACTACAAGCACTTCTGTGTTCTCAGATAGCCATAGATACAGTCTGTCCAGACAATGGGGAGTTAGTAGGAGACATTCTTCCTAAGAACAGTTTTGTCCTGCTCCTTCCCCAAGGCTGCCAGCAGAGCTGAGTGGTGCCTTGCGAAGCACACGCTTGACTCCGCTGGGCTGGATCCCCCCACGTCTCACAGCGGCGTTTGACAGCAATGCCCTCACTGCTGGGACAGCTCAGGGCTGGAATACTCACCTACAGGTTAAGCAGTCAGCATTCCATTTCCAGTCCTGCAAAGCCATCCAATTACTCACCATGCAATTACTTGGTAGTCAGTAAATAAAATTCACATGATCAGAAAAATACTGCTTTGTTAGGGAAAGGAGGAACAGGATAAATAGAAAATTAGGGGGTTCTTTTCCAGTAGAGAAAAATATTACTTTCAAAATTTGTATCCATATTTCTTCTCCAGTTCAGGGATGTTTGTCTGGATCCATTTCTAGCCTTAAACTGCAAGGATGACTTTCCATCTAAAAAAAGCCTTGCATTTGGGCAATGTGTCTTTAAGTCCTTTTCAACTAATTTAGCCTGCAAACTCCAGAAGCTGGGCCATCTCAGATTAGCTCCATGTGCTGTTAGCAACTGGGATTGTGTTAGGGAGTAAAAGTGTTGTACAAAACCTTGGTAATGGCTGAATTCTGCCTGTTAGTTTTAATAACTTTAATAAATGAAAATTATTCAAGCCTATCAAATCTGTTAACTCTCCAAAGCTGGAAAAGACACAAATTTACTTTCTCTTCAGTGCTTAAAACTACTATTTCATAGACAAATTAAATAATAATTAAAAGAAAATTAGCCCACTAGTATAGGAGCTAACTTTAATTCTATTGTCCACACTCGATACAATGCAAAAAAGTCAAACCCTCATTGTAAAAGATACATCAGGTTTAGCACATACATCAGGTTTACACAGGAAAACCAAGTGGTATGTTCATCTGTAATATGATGACATATGCTTTCTATATGGCAGAGGGAGAAGTGGTGGTGCCACTTTCCTTCAGGTTTATCTAACTTTGGGGATCTGAAAATCTAGTTTAAGTTCAGATATCTGCAATATTATGTGAAAACATTAGGTAGAAGGAGTGAAAGAAAAGTTTTAAAAGGATGTGTTCCCAGGAAATTCTACCTAGTTTCATGGCAAAGTGCTCACAGTGATTTGAGAATTGAGAAATGGGCTCCAGAGTTTTGGTTCAGAAGAGTACATAAGGCATGAAGACAACTTCTCTGGCTCAGCAGGTTGTCCCCCAATTCCCTTTCTAGTAGTGCAAGGAGAAATGCTTTAAAATGCATGCAGACAGATTCTTTAGATAGTCTACAAATAGACCTTGTAGATATATAGGTAGGTTTCTGGTGTATTTCTATTCTAATATTGGCTGTCCTAATGAACTGGGATTATGCAACTGGACTTGCAACTCAGTTGAACACATTTTAATTTCAGGATTTTTCTTATGATGTTCCATCTCAATTTTCCTTTGCTTATATTTATTCTGCCTACCCTCCTAAATATTTCCTTTCTCCTGACCCCTCTCTTCTTGGTCTTTATGTCACACAATTTTTTTTAGACTGTTAACATCTTTCTATTTCAGTATCCCAAAACTAAACCAGATTTAGAATCTTCTCTCATAAATCAAACACAACATGAACAACTAGCACATCTCTTAAAGGTGACTCCTCTCATGGAGCTGGAATTGAAAGGCTGACAAACTCACAGCCTAGGACTTCACAAACTAGGTCAAACAACTGTAATTTCAGCTGTGCATTTCCTGTCTATTTTCCCCTGCATGAAAACATACATTAATAAACTGATGCTGCGAAACTCCAAAGAGCAAATCACAGAGTCCAGCCAGCTGAAGAAAAGGCAGAACCTCAATTTGAACACACAAATCTGAAAGTTTTTTTTATCCTTTGATTTCTTATCCTTTTTTTATGCTGACAACAGAGGGGGAAAACAATCCCCTCTCTATGACAGATGCATGATATTATAGAAATTTGCTTCTCTGCAAGTGTGAAAGCACTATATCATAAGGGGAAGACAAGAGATGTCTTTGCAGGTTCTAGCCTACTATTTCATATTTATCATGTAGACTCTTCAGATTAAGAAGCTGCCATGCCTCAAACATATCCTACTTGCTTGAGTGCCATGGTGCTGGAAAGAAGCATTCAGTTCTCCATGTTCCTTCTGTATTACAATAGCATTGGTTACAAACCATGCATGGAGACCAATTACTTTGCCCCAGAGCTATTTGGCTCTCCAGGCTAAACAACTACAAACTGTCTCAGAACAAGGACAGAAATTAAATGTACACCTGACTCTTTGCAAATCTTTACTAAAGGCTGGAAAATAACATGTCCACCCTTGAGCTTTCAAGGACATCTATGGGAAAACAGTGTGGAGGAATAAAGAAAAGGCATGGGAATTACTTTGTAAGACAGTATGAGCACCTCTAATTGCTCAGGAATTAAGAGGTGAGATGCAATTAATCACTACAACTAATTCATTGTTTGACCTTGACAAAATCCCTAGTGATTGATTCTGTGCCCAGGTTTTCCTGTACACATATTCAGAATATAAGCTAATGCAAAGCAAGTCACCCAGATTTTTAAAGGCCTTTAGGAACTCTCAAAGCTAACAACTATCTCTGAGAGTACTCCACTTTTAGGAGGTAAAGCACTCATTTTACTGTAGCCACATTACCAAGTCTCCTCACACAAAATTTCCAGGCTTAAGTACCAGTTACAAAGAAGTCATAGCCCAGATTCAGAGCCCTTTCCCACTACCTCATTGTTCCTTCATAGCACAACCCTTGCAATAACCCTGAGGACAAAGCCAGGAAGTCAATGATACACCCCAGATCACAGATTTAAGCTGAAAACTTTTGAGGGCAGTCAGCCTGAAACAAGGGAAGATAAGTGACTATCATCTTTGTTGTGGGATATTTGCTTGAATGCCAAATGTTGTTTTAAAGACTGTTATTTCAGCTCCCTGACAGGGCAGAACGGATCATCAGCACTGAAAGCACCAACCCATTTGAGCTAGAAAAAAGTTTTTCTCCTACAGAATGCACTAGAAATAGGCTAGGGGGCAACGCATATGAAAAGTAAAAGCTCCTATTCCTTTAAATTTCCTGGTCCTGGCCACCATATTGTCTGGAATTGATTTGGTATAAGCAATATGACCTTTCAGATTTGAAAGAAACCATAAGCCCAAAAGATATTCACTACCACTCCCTCTCCCTAAAGAATACCAAAGTCTTTTTCAAGAGCCCATACCTTGCACTGTGTCCAGACCTTTATGCGAAAAAATACTAAAAAATAAACCCTCTTCTTGTACATCTCCACAGAGGCAGCTCCACAGCCAAGCTCTCAGCTGGAAACTCTGGTATAGGAATCAGAATCCTTTTGTGCCTGCTGTGTCAGGACACTGTAAATTTACACCTGCTTTAGGTTTAATTAAGTAATTAGTAATTATTTGGTAAATTAAGGAAAGTGGGAGAGTTTCCTCTCAAATAACACTATTATTAAATAACAGAAAAACTGAGTGCTAAATGAACTGAACATGTTATTTCTGCCCTCATAGAGTGCCAAAGAGACTAGGGTAGGTTTGTAGAGTTCTAGGGGTTTCATTTGTAAAGTTGTCTTAGAATCTCCCATTCCCAACTTTGCTAATCCTGTGACTGACATTTTGCTGTGAAAATACACTTTTTTCCAAAACTTTTCTTCTGTCTTGAAAATCATGACTGGCCCAGCCACAAACAATAGTCAAAGATCAAGTCTTTTTCCAAAGCTGACCAGCATCAAGAAGCATGTGTTTCTCTGTGGTGAACTGTATACCTCTACTTGGTCTAACAAAATCAACTCCATATCATTAGTATCTGAGGATGTCCCATTTGTTCCAACTAATACATTTTGAACATATTTTACTTATCAAAATCAGCAGAAGACAGATCAGGTCTAGGTTAAGACAAGCAGGTACTTTTTGTCAGTTAGGTATAAGTTCCACCTTATTCATCAGTAAAAAAAAAAAAAAAANCAAGTCTTTTTCCAAAGCTGACCAGCATCAAGAAGCATGTGTTTCTCTGTGGTGAACTGTATACCTCTACTTGGTCTAACAAAATCAACTCCATATCATTAGTGTCTGAGGACCAACTAATACATTCATGTATCTTTTTACTTATCAAAATCAGCAGAAGACAGATCAGGTCTAGGTTAATACAAGCAGGTACTTTTTGTCAGTTAGCAACTTTCCTGTACTGAACAAGGAATTCAGTTTTATGGGGAGAGCTCAAAGGGAGGGCATTCACTGAATGATAAATCCCAGAGGGAGGCAAGGATTTGACAGGTCTCATGAGATTTGCTTTGAATTTCTTCTAATCTGCATCCCAGCCAGTGCATAAACAAGAAAAGGGACTGGTCCAGAGCCTGCTGCCAGTCAAAGAGAAGCAAGAAGAATTAACCTGTATTAAGGAAGACAAGAATAAGTCTAGGGGCTTTTCCTTAATGCCTGGTATCTGAAACCAAGGTTCCTCTAACATAGTTTCCAAATATTTTTGATTTTGGCTTAGTGTCTGTTTGATGTAGCAATAAAGCAAAGCTCTTGTATTTTGCATACTCAGAGAGCTCCCAAAATACTAATGGCAGAATTTTATTCCCATTTATTCCAGTTCACAAAACTGGCAGGTCAGCCTCTTCTGGGAATCTGATCATAGTGAAATTAGCTGTATGGGGGCTAAACTCATTAGAAATGCAGCCCTCTAACATACAAAGAGCATGAGATGCCTTTTCATGTATGGATGTGCACATGTATTTTGTGGTAAGGAGTAAAGAAAGGATAGTAATGTTTGAACATATCGTGTCCAGAATTAAAAAAAAAAAGAGCAAAAAAAAAGCAAAGAGCATTGTAAGGCAGTTTCACAAAAGTCAGTTAAAAATCAATGAAATTGGTATGCCTTGTAAACTGAGGGTCAACAAAACAAGCAGCAGTACTTAGTCCCCTATTTGTGAACACAGATTCTAACTGTACCATTTGTTTTTAAGCCATAGGCTGTATACTTGGTAAGTCTTCCCTTTACTGGCAAATTGATGCACTATTTCTCTAAGTTTGGATTAGGGCTATGCCAATTCTGCTTTATCTGCCCCTTTTCCCACAGACAGCCCAGCACGTGCCGCCCAGGCAGCGCTCAGCCCTGCTTGGCAGCAGCTGTCCCCTGCCCACCTGCTGCAGGAGGGCAGCCGGAGCTGGTCCGTGCCCGAGCTGCACATGAAAGCCCCGAGTGCCAGGACTGCCTCTGTAACAGGCAGGACTGAGTCCCTGCCTGGCAAGAGCTGGGCAAATGCAAGGAAGAAAAAGAGATTTGCGCAAACTAATACTTTGAAAGAGAATGGGGAAATACCACTCCTCTTGTGCAAGCTTAACAGAAATTCAGCAGTGCCCAGGGTCACCGAGGCCTGATTGGCAGCAGTCTCTAGACATGTGTTAGAGGATCTCTAGTGCAATACCAATTCAGAGAGCACGGTTCCAACTGCTGGGCCACTGATCATCTGACATCCTGCAGCTGCCCAGTTATTCAGAAAAAAAAACAAACCCAAACTCTTAGAAAAATGCCCATGGTTAAGAATGCTGCTTAAGCAACAAGGCCTACCTGTACCCTTTGCATGAAAGGTAGAGATCTGTAATTATATCAATGCATAAAGAACTGTCCAGGAATAATGTCAGACCTGGAAGAACTAGAGTCGAAGTAGAAACTATGTGGTGTTGCAAGAAGTAAAAATTTATTTTTAAATAAAAAGTCATACAAAGGAACAGCTACATTTCCTTGCTTCCTTGAGTAATACTGAAGAGGTGGTGGAAAGATTCTCATCCTTTATGGAAATAAGTCCAAAAATCTGAATTCTTATTGTAAATGTTACCAGTATCAACTAACACTCTACAAGTAACTTCCACAGCATAAAAGGATATTCAGTGAGTATATAGTATACATTGTTCTCTGAACTACCAGTTTCCTTCAAAGACCTACAGAGGCAACTTGAACATATATTTTTTTCTTCTTTTAACAGAGGATAGAATTCCACAAAATGTCAGCTTGTATGCATCTCAAACAAAAAAAAAAAAACTCAATTATATTAGCAAATATCTATTTACAAAAGACTAAGAATGTTGGCTATTGATTTTCCCACCTGGGATCTTCAAAATCCTATGGCTACTCTAAACCTTATTTTTTTGTAAGTGATTTTTAAAATAGATTTGGACTAGTCAATGTGGTCTAAGGTTTAAAGGAAAAGGCTGAGAAACAGGAAACGTGGGATAATTGAGTTGGATGAAAGCCTGGATAAAGGCCTGTGGTTTGTTTGCATGATTTTTAGGTAATAACAAGGGAGATTGGGTGTCTCAGAAAATTCAGAAAAGGGAAAGAAATCTTTACCCAACAGAAACAAAAACCACAACCAAGAATCTTCATATGAAGGTAACTGAACTTGTAAATACTAATGGAAAATAGTTACATGTCTCATCACTTTAAACTGGAATGGAGCAAGCCCTAGAAACTGTTCTCTGGGGAATTCTCTCTAGAATCAGAGACTCATAGAAAGTTAAGTGTTGTAAGAGACTACAGAGATCATCTAGTCCCAGATGTCCCTGCCATGGGCAGGGACACCTCCCACTAGATTTAACATGGTCTTAAACATTGCCAGGTTTGGGACATCCACAGCCTCCCTGGGCAACCTGTGGATCATAGACTTTCTTCCAAACACTAGCTTAAATCTCCCCTCTTTCAGTTTGCACCCATTACTCCTCGTCCTGTCACTACAGTTCTTGACAAAGAGTACCTCTCCAGCTTCCCTGTAGACCCCCTTCAGACACTGGAATGCTGCTGTGAGGTCTCTCTGCAACCTTCTCTTTTCCAGGGTGAACAGCCCCAAATTTCTCAGCTTGTCTTCATTGGAGAAGTGCTCCTGTCCTCTTTTACCTTCATGACACTCTTCTGGACTTGCTCCAACAGGTCCATGTCCTTTCTATTGGAGGCACCAAAACTCTGCAGCACTCCAGGGTGGTCTCCCAGGAGCAGAGTAGAGGAGCAGAATCACCTCTGTCATCCTGCTGGTCATGCCCATTTTGGTGCAGCCCAGGACTGGGTTGGCTTTCCAGGCTGCAAGTACACACTGATGGCTCACATTGAGTTTTTCATCAGCCATCACCCTGAAGCCTTTTTCCATGGGCCTGCTCTCAATCTTCTCTGCCCAGCCTGTAGGTTTGTCTGGGATTGCTGTGACCCAGTTGCAGGACCTTGAACTTTGCATTGTTGAACTTCATAAGGTTTGCATCTGCTCACCTCTCAAGCATGTCAAAGTCCCTCTGGACGGCACTCCTTCCCTCCAATGTGTCAACTGCACAACTCCCCTGCACTGTCAGCAAACTTGCTGAGGGTGCATTAAATCCCACCAGAGATATTGAACAGTATTAGCCCCAGTACCAACCCCTGAGGGACATCAATTTTCCCTCGTCTCTACATATACAAGGAGCCATGGACCACAAGTCTTTGTGTGAGGCTATCCAGCCAGTTCTTCATCCACCAAGTACTCCTGTGTCAATTTGCAACAGGATGTCCTATGTGGCCTGGACTTGTGACTGCAGCAGTGTTGGAACAATACAAACAAAAATCAATCACCTGAGTGTTCTTGTCCTTTCGCTGATACCAACCAATGATGCAAAAAAAAAAAGTTTCTTTTACTGTTTTCCCAAACTTGCTCTTCTATGTGAGATAGGTATATGAGGTGTAATGTGTTTAGTAATGGTTAACCTACTTAGGGCATGTTTAGATATTGTTTTGTGGGTGTGTGTATGCACAATGGTCTGATCTTTTGACAAATACTTGGAGAGCTGCCCATTATAAAGGCAAAGAATTTTTTTTTTAAGTAGACACTCCAAAGATTCAGGAATAAGTCTGCAGGAGTATGACATTCTGTTATTTAAGGTAAAGAAAAGGCTAATTTTTTTGAACATTCTACTGTTACGTGGCTGATCCCAAGGCTGTTTCTCTTCTTTGGTCCTCTCTCATGCTTACCTTCCTCCTAAACTGCAGACCAACACAAACTCCAAGCAGTTGAAGGCAAGAACAAGACAACTAGAGCTATGACATTTTAATGACTGCTACCAATAAAATTAATCTCTTTTCTGCTTTTTTCTTACCTATTTTTCTGAATATTGTCTCTGTACATACACTTTAAATTAAGTTTAAAAGTTGCTTAAAGCTTCAGACAAGCTTTTTGCAAAAATAATAAAAATAATCGAATTGTTTACATTTTACTGAAATGCAATTATTTAATGCTAGCTTACTAATCATGTTAGTGTTGTTGATTAATCACTAAATATTGTTTCTTAAACTCCAGACTTTCTATTGATATATAGTTAAACTTATGATAATGTCAGATGAGTTTTCTGAAAATTTTGTTTTAGTTTACTTGTCTTAACTATGTCACAATTATCTAAATGTTTTTCTTGTCTAAAATGTCAGTGTACGATGTCTTCCTTAAATATTACACTTTGAGTATGTAGAGTGTAAAAACACACTTCTCAAAGTATGCTCAGTTAGGGTAACAACCACGTGAGGCTGTAGGAGCCAGAGCCACTGGAGCCAGAGTTCATGGATTCTCATGAAGGAGACATTCACTTGTAGGATTTTCCTTTCTTTCACTCATTCCTTCAGATTCTGGCAAATTTGTCCATTTAGGGATGCAGGGATTACACAGAAGAAAGGAAAAAAAAAAAGTTATTTTCAGCAAGATTCTACAGAAATAACTAGATAGATATTCATAATGAAAGTTTGGCTGGCCACAGGGTTGATTTCACCCATGGCAAGAAAAATCTTCTGAAAATAGAGACACTATGTGGCATGTGTTTTCCTTTAACAGGCTCTGGCTTCTCATGGCACACTTCCTTTAAAGAAGTCATCCTCCATGTTCATCAATGCCTTCATCCTTATAAAAAAAGGAGTAAAACTGATAAAATCCTAGCCTACAGAAGGTACTATTACAGTTTGCATTATGCGGTTGCTTTCTCAGAAAAAAATGCTCATCTGCAGGTATTCAACATCTTACATGTTATTTTTCCTGGAGATTTCCACTTCAGAGTTTTTATGTACAATATACCAGGTGAAAAATGTCAGTCATGCTTGGTATGGCCATTTCCTTTTGTTTAAATGATCATGTCTTCTTTTTTTACCATGGGAAAAATATGCATCTGTGTGTCTCTGTGAGGATGTGTCTCTATTCTTCACCACATTCTGAAATAGCAATGTAAAATGTCTTGACATTTTCCACAAAAGAAAAAAAAAAAAGCAATAACAAGAAACCAAACAACTTTGGAGAGTTCATGGTTGGAATGTTTCTGGGAAAAAAAATTCACAGAAGATTATGTTTCAAAAGAGAGTGATGAATAATGGAAAGTATGAACTGTGAAGTGCTATTATATCAGTTGTATTTTGGTTAACCACATTTAATTTTTTTAAGCCCATAAATGCTTAAGAAATTTTAATCACATGATGGACTTATTTGTAAATTTACATAGTGCCCTGAAGGAGACACTGATTGTTGCGTTCTGTTGTGACTCATGCACATCTCTGGTTCAGGCTCCCAGGACTCAGAAAACAAACTAAGTAGTATGTAGTGACTAAATTTCTGAGAGAGACTTATCCTCAGGACACTCCACTGCATTACTTTTAACACACTAAGATATGAAAAATAAAACGAGGGTGATATAAAACAGTCTTTAAGTTTGAAACTTAGCACTGTTTTCTTTCATTCTGTTAAAAGTAAAAATTGCATAATCTAAGCACACTTACACACTTAACAAGAATATCCATTATTTTTGTTGCCCACAGTATTTAAAATAGGTATTTCTATTCCTAAAACCTTTAAGACAATATGTGAAAGACCTTTTCCTTGATAAAAATATTACTATTACTTCTGAATTTTTCTTCAAAATTCAAGTGTCATCAACTTTACACAACAGTTCTTGTTCAGAAGTAAACCTGCATGCATGTTACATCTTGATAACATACATATGTATATATATTTTCAAATATAATTCTTTATTGCATGTCAATGAAAATATAAGTCTACAGTAAACTTGAAGCCACATCAAAGTCTCACCATCTGTTTTTTTCTTCTATTGACAAGACAAAGAGGTTTAAGATACATTTAATTAGAGCATGATCAGTGATTAAATATGAGTGACAACATATGGTAATAGTCATAATTAAAAAAACAGTTACATGGGTTCCTATTTATCTGTCAACCATTAACTGGTTTATGTGCTGATCATAAATGAATGTCAGATGTAATCTAATGGCTTTTTAATAGAAGGAAGCTTGAGAAAATCCTGGCAGATGGTATTCTGGGTAATGATCCAGACTGCAGTAATCTCAGTAATGATTTATCTATTTACCTGTCCCCAAACAAAGAAAGAAGGAAGAGGGAGGGGCCACAAAAAGATTCAAGTAGTCTGGGCTGCCTTGGCATTGTAAATGTTCAAATCACTGAAGCAGCACATTCACTTCTGTAGTGGGAGAAAACGTGAAATTGATTAAAATAGTATAAATGCAACAGGAAGATCCTCCTCCTCCGCAGTCAGTTTGGGAATGGAAACTTACCTAGTTCTCATGGACTTTTTTTTTCCTGTTGTTGCTCTGAAGTGGTCAATTGAGGGGAAATTCTGTCCTTTAAAGAAAAACATCTAATCGCACCACTGGGCTGCCCCAGCAGGCTTTTTCTCAAGGAGGGGGGATCCACTCCAAAACAGAGGCAATAACATTAAGGAATGCTTTAGAAGGCACAAAGGACTGCTGTGTGGCCTGAAAATCTTCCTTTTGCCTCATGTTAACATGGATCATGATACAGGACAAGGATTATTTTTCTTCTTCCCTTAACAACTCACAGAAAAAACTCTAAGCAGCCATCATGAACTTTAAGGAGTATCTCCTGACTTTGTCACAGTTACAGTTCCTGAAACCTGAAAAAAATATTTGTGTCTGGTAAAATTCCTTTTCAGATACTGAAAGTTTCATTCAAGTTATAATTAGATGTTCTAAGTAAATACAAGTGGAAGCCTCATGAAGATTTTCATACACAGCTAAATATATAATAAGAAAACTCTTGCAATCAACATTAAGTCTCATTGGAATAAAAAAGATCTGTTGAACTTTTCTTCTTTCCAGCCTCACCTACTGTATACTTCCACTGCTGAAAATAGTGCTGGGAAAGTTGTTGATCTGTTAACTTGGAAATATCCATTCCAATAAAAAACAGGATGACCTTAACTTCAGCTCAGCACTAGTATCACAGAGAGTAAATTAAGAGGTCACTACAATCTACTCAGGAGGAGCTGGGTGTGATACTGGGCTGTTTGCCATGGTATTGGACAACACAGAAGCAGCATTATATTGAGGTATACAGATGTTGGTGACAGGCAAGAGAAATATCCTGAGAAAATAGCTCTAATGTCTACATGCACTTTCAGTCAGGCATCCAGCCTAGCTGTTATCAAATTAATCTGTAGTAGAGATGTACTTCTGTTTTTCAGGCACTTTGAGAAACATAGGTGACAAAGTTACTTTCCATTAGATGCGTTCAGTCTTTACATGAACTACCATGGACAGTTTTAGCGCTGCTGTCCAACTCATCTGTGAAGATCTGCAAGGATCACTTAAGAGGCAATTTCTGCAGCTAGCAAAAATCTGCCGCTCCTTCCATAGCAGTATCAGCTGCAAGATTTCCTTTCTCATGAAGCAAGCCATTTTCATTTCCAGGTATAGTCTATCAATTTCTGATTTGGAAGGATTGGTCTAATTTCCTGTGAATCTCTGAGAAAACCTCAGAAAGATTTGTCTCATAAGACATCTGCTGAGGTCTAATGTGCGGGAGTCACTGTGCTCAGATGCTCACTCTGCGTGAGGGTGGAGCATTATGAGTTTTTACAAAGGGTTAGCAGACAAAGGGAAATGCAGACTCTGGTGGCTAGGGCTGAGCTGAAAACCTGTATGTTCACTCCCAGTCTGCAGAAAGCTTTTTTGCATCGTTATAATCTGTCCTGAAAGCCAGTTTTAGCTCTGCAGGCTGACATGCAAAAAATTATATTTGAGAACAAGCCCACATGCAGATGATGTGCACTGAGAATACACAGATAAACAGAACAAAATACTGTGTTCTCCCATATCTCACTTTACCTTCTGACAACTGATATCTTGACATCATACTTGAAATGAAAACCTTAGCTATTCTGCAGCCTTAAGGAAACTCCACAAAACCAAAGACTGAGATGGGGGAAACATCACCAGTGATATGGCAGGTTCAAGAAATATGGGAAATCAGGTGCAGGCAGGATATAAGGAAAAAAAGAGGACAAAAAAATCTGATCAATTCCTAAAGAAGATAAGGTTTTTAAGAAAACTTCCCCTCCTCTTAATGCACACTTAACCAATATATAAGTCACAGTAGCTTTTCTATGGAAAATAAAAATATACATATTGAAAACATGGGACATACTGACTTAAAAAGAGCCTTTTTCCTTCTACTACTTAATTTCTAGTTCTTTAATTTTATATAACAGGCACTTAGAGACAACTAAAACTTTTGATATATTCATATGTTTCATACATATGACCTAAATTGGATTCTCCTTCTCTGTCAAGTCATATAATAAGGCTTACAAATCCTTAGGCCTTAAGGATTTGAAAAGGATGCCCATTCAATGTGTTTCCATTTCACATTAGCCCTCTAAGACACATTTAAGCTGATTGAATCACTAACATGAACATTAGAAGTACATAGGCATATACAGTGAGTTGATTTGTCTGTAATCAAAGCTTTTAACCAAGATTTAGGTCCTTTGTTTGAAGACTATATTTGGGAAAGGTTTATTATGCCTCAGAAATTATCTGTTAGAAAGTAAGATGTTGAGCATAGTCAATCATCTTGAGGTACAGCTCCATAGATAATCTATTTTCTTGTTTGTTTGTTTCTATCATGGACATAATCTGTTACAGAAAAAAAACCAAAACACTCTCACAAATATTTAGGAGTATCCAGAGTCTAATTTTGTTAACAAGGTATTTATTAACATTCCTATTTTCTAATAAAACATCTGCCTTCACCTGATTTACATGCCTGTGAAATAAGAAGCAAGACCTGAAGGATATTTTTATTTCTTCCAGAGTGCTGAGTAGCTCCTTATAGCAAAAATTGATATAATGGTCATAATCACTAACAGCCAGACTACAGGAAAATTCTCACAACTCAAAGTTCTCCTTTCAGTTCTTTTGGGGGTTATTTTTGGGATGTGAACTAGGTAATCTAGAGAGATTTATTTATTTGATTGTTTCAAGGGCTATAAGGGCTATATTACAGTATACTTACAGTAATTAACATTTCTGTTTGGGGCACTAGGATATAACCGTTTTCATGGTCTTCCTTTTGGTGATTTGTTTTGTTCTTTCTCACTTAAATTCACAAGCAGTTTTTAAATGCAGGGTCCTACCAAAATTGTCATAACAAAAGATGACAAAGAAGAGGGAATTTCTAAAATACAATTAAATCACAAAGTGACTTTGTTTAAAAAGTTGCTGCACATTTTTCATTTTATTTTTTTTCTTGTAGCTGCTATTCAGCTGTGGTTTTACTTTTATTATTTACTTTTGTCTGTACATTGAAATGGGAGTGGCATTTGTAGCTGATACACTCATAACCAATTTGCCCAGGTTTCATGTGCTCTATCCAGCTTGGCATGCTTTCTTCAAGCCCTTTTTTTTTTTTTTTTGAACAATGCAATTCTATGCAGACTCAATTACTGTCCTTGTAGCTCTCTATTTCCCTCCCCTTTACCTTTCTTAAAAGTTGAGAGTAGTCAGATAGTAAATTAGCTCCACCTCTTATAAAGGACTTAGCTTTTATTGCTTAAGATGTTGCCAGGGTGGCAAAAGCTTTTGTATTAAAGGTAGTTCTAAGTTTCTTTGGTCAAATGTCAAGATTCAATTGTGTATTAGCAATCAGAATAAAACACAGAAGAGGTATATTTTCCTTTATCATTTATTATAGAACAAGAAAAACAAATCTAGAAAGCACATTTCATGGAGCACCATATTGGAACAAAATTTTGCTGGCTCTCCTGCAGTGTATTTTTGACATTTAAACAATGACACACACACAGTACATACAGGCACCTACACCATGGTGATCCTATTAACAGACCCAAAGAGACTCCTCTTTCAAATACAGACACACCAAAGTGCCCAGAGGAGTGCCAGTGTGAGGGCATCTGAACACTAACTGAGTTAATCACTCTTTTGTTAGCGATCTTCATAAGCACACCAGTCTCCCCTGTCTCACCTCAATCTCTCTTCACTGAAGACTCCAAGTTGGGCACAACTGATTATGAATTTGTCACAGACATGGTGTCGAGTTGTACAAAACTGGCCAATATTCCCTACCTGACATCTCTTATTGCTTTGGTTATAGTACTGAATGAAAGTCTTAAAAACTCTTAAATCTATACTCCACATCACAGAAAAGCCACTTTCACACATGCAGAAACATAACTCCCCTCTGCACACACCTGGATGCATAGCACAAATACCTTTCTGAGAAATGTTGTAGGTTTCCCCACCAAGATCACCTTCCTAAAAATCACTGCATTTTGTTTTTCAGTGTTCAGACATTTGTTCAACAACATATTTCGTAATATATTTTCTTTTTAATAGATGGGGCATGTTTTCCTGCTACCTTAAATTTATGTCATTGTCTACACAAGGAAAGAGCAAAATGCCATAGTTTCTCATCTGCACAACATGTTTTACATTCCTTTTATACAGTGCTAAATACAGATGCTAAGCACAGAATACTGTAGAATGATAGTCCAGAATAGCTTTATATGTTGCTCAGAATGAAAAACAGTGAAAGTTTCCCATACTAATGTTGAGACACAATATTGGAGTCTCTATACAGTAGCCTTCCAGAATGCTTTCAGGCACCTATTTTGTGAGCTGTTGCTCAACATTTATGTCACACTGGAGCACCCCAAGTAACATGTTATAGTGCCCTGACACAGTGAGTGTGTGACAGAAGCTAATCCAGTCTCACAGCAGACTAGACAAGGCTAGCAAGGTAGTGAAATCTCTACCTGGACCCAAAACAACTGTTACAAAAATTTGGGGAATCTGGCATGTGGCCACTTTTATTATCAATTGAGGACAATGCATGAAATTTCATTTAAAACCTTTTCAATAAAATGTCCTAATTTTGTAAAAATAAAAACCACAAAAAAACCCAAAATATTATGTTTCTGTCAGCCTCCTAGAATATCCTTTTCCTTTTTTTTTCCTTTATGCCCATTTTAATTTGAAGAAAGCCCTGCTTTTCAACCAGGAGTTTTCTGGGGAAACCCAAGGTTTTGCAAAATGTATTTCTGTCTTGATAATTAGTGAGGCTGGAATATCTTTAAATTTTAGGCAGGACAGTCATACATGTTGCCAAGAAAGAAATGAAGCTATTGTGTATTTTTTATTTGTGGAAAATCGATGTGTTTTTCCCATTTACAGGAGCCAATTTTATAATTCCTGAATGCTCTGTGCTGAAGAGGCACCTATGAATTACAAAACAAAATAATGGAAATTCAAACAGAGAGAATGGACTTTAAAAATAATTGTAACTTTAGATATGCAAATGGGTATTAACAAACTGAATTACTAATTTCAGCTCTTTCCTCTGAAATAAAGGTATGCTTCAACAGCTGTGTTAAACATTTGGCTAGCATTTCCCATATAAACTGTTCAGACTTCAACAGTATAATGAGGAAAAGAAGAAAAGACTTACTAGTTTAAGTTTTACAAAGGCTATGGAGTTGCTATGGATTAAAAAAGTTTCAAATGACTGAAGAATAGGATATAATAAGGAAAAGATGCTGTGCTGGGTATATCAATACAGATTTTTACTTGGATTAATGTCTATGTCTTTACTCACCTGAGTAAAAAGACAGTGTAGCAAAACCAGAAGAGATTCAGAGACAAGGAAAGAGTATGAACTTGTATGAGAATATGAATTCTTGTTTGGTATGCAAATTTCTATTGGATTATATAACAATGGACATACAGAAGAAAAAATGGGATCGCTTATGTTTAGTGGTTTAGCATATAACAGCAAGAGATGAGAATGACATTGAAAAGCAGCTTATTTGAATAATAAAGAAAAAAATCTGTTTTCATTTGGTTTTCTTTGAGCTTAAATGGGATTCTTTTTAATTTTAGTAATCCCCACCTCACAAAATATTTAAATCTCAAGACCCAGAATCAGCCTCCCATGAGGGATGATGAGACATCAACAATTTACATGAGGCAAAAAATAATATGGGTTGAAGCTAATAAAAATTCTTTAGGTTAAAAATTATTGCACCTTCCCCTGAAGCATCTGATACAGTCAGAGGTAGGATACCAGATTAAATAAACCATGTAGTTTGGCTATGTTACTGCTTCTATGAGAATAGGTTTTAAAAATTCAGTTATATATCCCAGTTAGTCATGAAGATCTCAAACAATCTTCCACACTGGGCAATGATTTACAGTAACATTAATGAATGGTAGGACAGGATAATTATTATTAGTGGTCTTGGACACCATTTATATGTGCATGCTTATGTATACAAATACATAAAAATGTATTACATACATATGGATGCATATATAAATGCACACACTGAGAGACACAGGCCTTCTGAGAAGTGGGGCTCACTAGATCTGAGGAACACTTTACACCCATCTACAAAGCACATTACCAACTGAGTAAGTGCTTGTATGTCTGTGTTTAACAGCGTGTGGAGGAAAATGTGAGAAGAATGGGAAGCATGAACCTGAGTACAGGAGAAATTACCCATGTTACTGTCATTATTTCAGATCTGTGCTTGAAAACACATTTCTGAATTCCTCCTACGTTGGCTAAGTTGACCCACAGCCAAGCTAGAGGAAATACACAATATTAATGGGCATTGTGAAAATTAAAATGCTTATGTATTTTCTATTCTTTCCTAAGTCAGCATCAACACATCATAATCCTGACGATGGGCAGGATGAGAAATTAAAAGAACTAATTTGATTTTTGCCACTTATCTGTTTATCTGTTTCGTGTTTCTGCCAAAGATGAGAGAAAACTTGGATAGTCCATCTCCATATGGGTTTTCATTTATCAGCTCTAATAGGTTAGCTCATTGTAAATCTGCCTCTTCACCAGACTTGATCAAATAATGTTAATTTTAGAAATACCTAAATTTCACGTATACTCTAAGTTCACAGTATGTCCTTCAACATAATAATCAATTCCTCATACTCATTCATATGAAAATTCTGCCATCTTTTACACTTACTCCCAATAATTCAAACTATTTGTCCTCCCTGTTTCTCTTCTGGGAAGGTTTTCAAGAACTTGAGCGAAACAGACTATCAACCCATGTGGCAGCAGAACAGCAGCTAGTTGATTCTAAGGCTGCAAACAACTTAACTTTCAGATTAACATAGCTATAAACTAGGTTCAGGTATCTAAGACAGTAAAAGTCAGCATGACTCCATTTAACAGGGTAAATGACAGGATAGGTTTCCATTTCAATGAGGTAAAATTGTGCATAAGTTCCCCCGTCCCCAAAATACACCTGCAAGGTAATTCTCTCACATTAAAAAAAAAAAACAAAAACAGAGAAATAAGTTACTTTTTTTAAAAAAGCTAAAAATGAAATTACCTTTAAACCTATTGCTAGACAGAAAGAGATGGAGGTGGGTAAAGAAACAGAAATGAGAACCAGAGAGCATTGATAAATGTGTGTTGTCAGCTCTCAGAACCAAGGGTTTGGCTGGCATCAGCTGAGATTTGTCTCATGATGCATGCTTTACATAGTTCTCAATGTTGTGCTAAAATTAGTCCAGGTATTTCAGTTTTCAGATGGTAATGGGCTTATTTGATCACCTTTGTCTTTTTGGTCCAACTCCATAGATTTTAACACCTCTCTCAGCAGGCACAGGCCTGCACACTGGATACAAACATGTAACATTACATAGTTAATATGCTTTGCAGAGGTGTCCACAGAGAGTATAGCTACCAGCAGACAAAGGTTCATCTTGCTCTGAGCAGCCAGGCTGCCTGTGCCATGCATTGCATGTTGTTCCTGATGTCTCTGAACAATAAATTTTCTACCAAGAGAGGAAAATCACCACACTGCACTGTATTTGCATGCAAAGTAATGGCAAACACCCTGCTCCTCCCAGGTTCTTTGCACTGGCCACAGGAACATAAAGAAACATTTCTGATGAAATGTATAGCATTGCCTTTCCATGGAATGCCTTCCAAGCAGAAACACTTTCTCTGCTTCACCCCAGGACTGGAGCTTCTGGGAAACAGGTCTTATCTAGCCCTCCCTACCTGCTTGCCAGCAGCATGTTTTTGGAGAAGCCTGTTCACCTCTTCTGTCCCATAGCAAGAGCAGGAGTGGGTTTTTTTTTTCACTTGACAATGTTTCTGTGGAGATAGATTTTTGTTTTATTTTCTTTTCCTAGTTAACATTCACTTGACATTGTTATCAAATGTGTTCTCCTGCAATCATCTGAAAGATTTTATTCAAACTATCATATGTTTTCTCTTTTTTTCCCTTTTGCATCACCTTAAAGGGACACATCTGTTGACATAACTCCTGTGGAGAATGGATTTCATCTTTTGCTGAAGTTTTGTTCCAGCCAAAGCCGGACCTCTTGAAGGTTGTAGAAAAAGGGGCCTTTGCCCCCCAGGTAGGCAATTTTTTGTCTCTGCACAATGCATACTCGTTCAAATGAAACCCCGTAGGCCACATTGGCATTGTTGTCCATGCAGTCAGCCACCACTTGGCACTGAGGTGGCAAGGAAAAGTGCTCTAGGAGCTGGTGAGCAGCTGCACATCTCTCTTCCTGGCTTCTGTGTTTCTTAACTTCAAATGAGGAGGGAGAGATTCCAGGCGCAGCCCAGCCATCTGATGGGTGAGCTTCATCGATGTAGACCAACAGAAAGTCAGCCACACCAGAGAACTCCTCCACCAGCTTGCTGAAGGCTGACAGCTGGCTTGTGAACGGTGGTCAGGTGGCTGAGCCAAAGTTGACCACCAGTGGCCGCTCTGAGTTGGCAAAATCCAGAAGGTGGCATTTGGTTCCACACTTGCTGCCAACATTCTTCCAGCTTCCACTGCTGCCATCACTGCCCTTGGCTATGTGGATTACACTGGAGTTTGGGGCTTCTCCTCCCAGCTTGACCTGATGGCAGAACAAATTAAAACATAGCAAGTTAGTGTGACTTGCTTGTGCAGTATCCTTATGACTACTCTCTTCAAATAGTCACCTGTTCAGAGTACACATAACAAGTCACATGAGGACAGAACAAATCATCAAAAGCAGCACCTTCCAAACAGTCATCTTGTCCACCTACACTCACAGTGCAGGAAAATGTGGCATTTCTGACAAATATGCTACTTCATCAATATTAGAAAATTTGATAAATGGTCTATCCTGTCCACTACATACTTGGTCCTGTCCATCCTTATGTATTTGGAGACTTGTATTTGCTCTCAGACAGAAAGCCTCAAATTTCTTCTAACTTTCCCCGGTGACACATAGGGTTTTTTCCACTGGCACTTTCCATGAGTTCTCTCCATTTGGTTCACATCATTCTTGAAGCTCACAATTCAGAACTTCAACAGTGTTTTCACTAATTTTTGGTATAATCAATTACTTTGTGTAATGAAGTAGCTCACGTATTACACCTGTCTATGTATTCTAGATGTTTGCTTTTTATGAGACACCACGGCTGTTTCAGAAAAAATAGTAGCCAGTTGATAAGGGATTAGCTAGTAAGGTGTTATAAAGCCTAGGTCCCTTTTCAGCCCACAACCCACAGTTCAAGCCATTTTTCAAATTCTCAGAAACCACTCTGCATTACGTTCCTGATCTTCACAACACACACAATGCCTCTCAGTTTTGAGAGACTTGGAGATTTGTATATTCTCTTCCATCCTGCAGTCCAAGAATGAAAATATTCAAGAGTACCAAATACAAGACATCTCTGCAGATGCCCATTTAATATATACACTGCTTTGACAGTGAATCATCCAAGACTCAGCTCTCTGAAATTTCTTTCAATCCTTTTGCAGTAATCTCATCAGTGATTAAGTGACATATTTCCTTCTACTGCAGTGTTTCTTTATGGGATGATTGAGGGGATAAACCAGCAGGAAAAAGGGAAAGTTTATATCATGGCTGAAGTAGGATGAGGTGAAAATTAACTGTTCTCAGCTCCAGCTTCAGATCTAACTCAGACCCAACAGGCAGTGGTGGAAAGGTCACTTTGCCTGACCATTTTGTTTGCATGTCTATAGAAAAAAAGACAGAATAAAAACAGCTCATAAGAAGGAATGCCAGAATAAGATGGAGCTTGCAGAGGGCCCCAAGATCCTTAGCTGATAACTACCACAGAATCACAAAACATTATTTTATAATGCAATTAATTTTTATTGAGCTCTGCCACAGCAATTGCTATGTCTCTGCCTTTAACATCAACCTCTAGCATAGCAATGCAATTATCCTTTTGCATTTTCCTGATTCTTTCTATCTCTGTCCCCTGACTATTCAATTATGTTCAGAATTGTTGCTTTGAAGGAAACACACAGGGCCAAATACTGAAGTCTTTTATATTTTATATATTTCTTTCTAAAGCTACACTGCAATTAAAGTCTGTAAACAATAACACTACATGAGAAATGTGTAAAAACTGAATAAATAACTGATTTTTGGTGCACTTTTATTTTACATTGCATTTTAGGACATAACATCCAATATAGGAGCCAGATGCAGTAAGAAGCTGAGTGAACAGCTGAATACTGAACTCATGCAGTTGCTACTAAACAAGTTTAGCAAAGGCAAGTAGATTGCTGATACTGGATCCTCCATTTCTTCTTCAGACACCAGACTATCTTGAACAACACTGCAGTTATTCATGACTCTGCACTATTTCATCAGAATAACAATGGAAACTAGTCTAATCAAAGAACAGTTTGGAAGACACAACCATTATTAGTGCTTCCAGACTTCACTGCTATATGAGAATGTCTCACAGTGTGTTGGCACATGATTATGTGATTATTATGATTATTTTTACTCTTTTCAATAGGGCAAATTGAAACACAACCATGCCACCACACTCAGCGATCAGCAAGGAAGAGAACCACAGAAAGAAAGATGGCCTGAGACTCACAAATCTCACCAGGCTAAGTGTGTGGTGATCACGCCAGTGGAAGCAGAGGATATGCAGGTGCAGCACAGTCAAGAGGAACAATGGTGCTCTGGGAAAGCAAAGCCCCTTTTGACCTATCCCTGTAAACCTGCATCTGCAAGAGCACTGCTAACAGTTTAAAAAAAGCCTCATGCTTAGCTTTGAAAGCAAGAGGCTTGAAACAGCTTTTAGGACCTGATGTGTGAGTGTGCTGTCCACTCAAAGAAACTCAAAGAAAGAAAATAACCATATCCCAGTTTTTGAGAAGAAATTATCTGTCTGGAGAGGCAGGCTCAGAAACTGAGGCTCTTTCATTTAAGAAGTAGCATTAAGCATGTCATAGCACTTAAGGCAACCTACACCTTAGCAGGTAGTCTTCTGTTCAACTGTTGATCATTTCCCTCTGCCATTCTGTGACGTAAGATAGGTAAAGCAGGAGTAAGGTAAAGAGCTGCACTTGAACAAAGAAATACACAGGTCAAGATCATGTGGCATCCATATAATCATCCTGGCAGCTGCATTCAATCCAGAAGCCAACTAAACAATTCAGCAATTTGTGATAAATTGGTGACTACCAAAAAAAAAGGAATATCTCAAGAAACACAACACATTCATATCTACACAAACATTAGATCCCTCTTTACCTAGGAAGCTTAACTGTTCCTGAACTACCATACATGCTTTTCCACAGCTAGCTTGCTCAAAATGTGCCTTTTGGGCAAAGCCTGACATGTAAGTGTTTGTGCTTCACCCAACCCCCTGGATGAATAATGGACCTCGTATTTAAGAGTGTGTGCTCATCCAGTCAAAGAAAAGAAGTAATGACATGTAATCTATCTCACAAATTGCAATTAAAGAGCACACTTTGAATTTCTTATATTTGCTCTCACTCTTCAGAGGAGAAGAAATATAAAGGTAAGAAGAATCACCTATAAGTCAGGAATGAACAGAGCTGCTTAGGACCAAAGAAACATCTGAGCAGCTACTTCTACTTACTCCTCAGGTTTTATTTTAACAAAACTATCATGACCAAAAATATCTAGCCACTACTCTTGAACTGGGAAACCACAGTTTTCTTCTTGATGGTTTTAAGCAGAAAGAGAGTCCATGTATCATAAGCCACTCATTACCAATTTCTCACTCAGGTCTACCAAA